>JAVSCE010022105.1:0-25239 GCA_032199065.1 Smutsia gigantea | reverse complement strand
CATGGAATCCTATGCAATAGAATGAAAATTACTGTTTGAAGTGGAATGGAATGTTGTGTAATCGAATGTAATATTATGGTATAATGTGGAATGCTGATTAATGGAAGAAAATTATAATGAATGGAGTGGAATTTTGAGTAACAGAACGAGAATAATGGTTTGGCATGGAATTAAATGTTATAGAATGTAGTGGAATTGAATGGATTGTTATGAACAGGAATGGAATGCTTTGGAATGCAATGGAATGTTGTGGAAACTAATACAAAGGTGGGGAATGGAATGGACGGTGAAGTAATGGAATGGAATTTTGTGGATTGGTATAGAATGCTATGCAACAGAATGAAATAGAATGTTTCAAATGGAATGGAATATTGTGCAATGGAATGGAATGTTATGGTATGAAGTGGAATGTTAATTAATAGACTCGAATTGTGAAGAATGGAATGCAATGTCAGGTAATAATCAGAATAACATGTTCGAATGGAGTCGAATGTTATGGAATGGAGTGCTGGGTTGTGGAAAGGAATCGAATGCTGTGGAATGGAATGGAATGTTGAGGATAAGAATAGAGTGTTGAGAAAGGAATGGAAGTTAAAGGAATGTAATGGAATTTTGTGGATTGGAATTTAATCTTAAGGAAGCAGATGTAATAGAATGTTGAAATGGACTGGAATGTTGTATAATGGAATAGAATGTCATGGTATGAAGTGGAGGGTATCGTAGAAGAACCGAATTTTAATGAATAGAATGGAATGCCATGTAACAGAATGGGAATAATATGTTGGAAATTAACTGCACGTTATGGAATGGAATCTAACGTTGTGGAATGCAGGTGAGTTCGGTAGAATGCAATGGAATGTTGTGGAAAAGAATAGAATGTTGAGGGCAGGAATGGAACATTAAGAGATGAAATGGAATCTTGTGGACTGGAACGGAATGTTATGCAATAGAATGAAATAGAATGTTTTAAGTAAAATGGAATGTTGGGTACTGGAATTGAATGTGATGGTATGAAGTGGAATGTGGACTAATGGAGCAGAATGTTGAAGAATGGAATGGAGTGTTAGGTAAGAGAATGGGAATAATGTGTTTGAATGGAATCAGTTTTATGCAATGGAATTAAATGTGTTGGAATTGAATGGAACGTTAAGGAATGGAATTGAATGTAATAATAGGAATAATATGTTCATATGGAGTCAAATGTTATGGATTGGAATGCTATATTGTGGAATTCAATGCTGTGGAATGTAATAGAATGTTGTAGAAAGAAATAGAGTGTTGGGAAAGGAATGGAAATCAAAGGAATGGAATGTAATTTTGTGGATTAAAATGGAATTTATGGAATGGAATGAAATAGAATGTTTGAAATGGACTGGAATGTTGTATAATCGAATGGAATGTTATAGTATGAAGTGCAATGTTGATTAATAGAACCGAATTTTGAAGAATAGTATGGAATGTTTGGAAAAGAATGGGAAAAATGTGTTGGAAAGGAATCGAATGAAATGGAAAGGAATGGAATGCAATGGAAAGCTATGGAATGGAATGAAATGCTTTGGAATGCAATGAAATGTAGCAGATAGGAATAGAATGTTATGGAATAATGGGTTTGAATGGGATCGAATGTAATGGAATGAGATGGAATGTTTGGAATGCAATGGAATGTTGCAGAAAGGAATAGAATGTTATGGAATTAAGTGGAAAGTTATGGAATGTAATGCAATGCTGTGGATTTGAATGGAATGTTTGGGAAAGGTTATGGAATGGAATGGAATTTTGTGGATTGGAATGTAATCTTATGCAGTAAAATGAAATAGAATGTTTGAAAAGGAAACGGATGCTGTTACATGGAATGGAATATTATGGTATGTATCGGAATGTTGATTTATAGAACTGAATATTAAAGAATGGAATGGAATGTTAGGTGAAAGAACGAGAATAATGTGTTTGAATGGGATCACAATTTATGGAATGAAATGGAATGTGTTGTAATAGAATGCAATGTTATGGAATGGAATAGAATGCTGTGGAATGCAATGGAATGTTGTAGAAAGGAATACAATATTGGGGAAAGGAATGAAAGGTTAAGGAATGGAATGGAATTTTGTGGATTGGAATGCAATCTTATGCAATAGAATGAAATGGAAATTTTCAAATGAAATGGAATGTTATGTAATCGAATGAAATGTTATGGTATGAAGGTGGATGTTGATTAATAGGACAGAATTTTAATGAACGGAATGTAATGTTATGAAACAGAACGGGAATAATATGATGAATGGAATCAAATGTTGTGGAATGTAATGGAATGTTGTGGAACTGAATGGAATGTTATGGAATGGAAGGAAATGCAGTGTAAATCAATTGGATGTTGTGGAAAGGAATAGAATGTTGGAGAAAGGAATGGAGGTTAAGTATAGAATGGAATTTTGTGGATTAGAATGGAATCTTATGCAACAGAATGAAATAGAATGAATTGGAAAAGAATGTTGTGTAATCAAATGGAACGTTATGGTATGAAGGGGAATTTTGATTAATAGAACCGAATTTTAATGAACGGTATCGAATGTTTTGTAGCAGAACGAGAATAATGTGTTGGGAATTAATTGTATGTAATGGAATAGAATGGAATGTTGTTTAATTGAATGGCATGTAGGGAAAGTAATGGAAGTTTAAGGAATGGAATGGAATTTTTTGGATTGGTATGGAATCTTATGCATCACAATGAAGTAGAATGAATTGGAAAGGAATGTTGTGTAATCGAATGGAATGTTATGCTATGAAGTGGAATGTTCATTAAGAGGACAAAATTTTAATGAATGGGATGGAATGTTTGTAACAGAAGGGCAATAATGTGTTGGAATGAAATCGAATGTTATGGAATGGAAAGGAATTCTTTGGAATGCAATGGAATGTTGCGGAAAGGAACAGAATGTTGCGGAAAGGAATGAAATATTAAGGAATGCAATGGAATTATTTGTATTGGAATGGAATCTTACCCAATAGAATAAAATAAAATGTTTGAAATGGAATGGAATGTTGTATAATTGAATTAAATGTTATGGTATGAAATGCAATGTTGATTAATAGAGCTGAATTTTGAAGAATGGTATGGAATGTTTTGTAAAGGAATTGGAATTATGTGTTGGAATGGAATCAAATGGAATCTAAAGGAATGAAATATTTTGGAATGGAATGGAACGTTGTGGAATAGAGTGGAAAGTAATGGAGTGGAATGTAATGCTGTGGAATGCAATTGAATGTCCTGGATAGGAATAGAATGTGAGGGTAAACAATGTAAGGTTAAGTAATGTAATGGAATTTCGTGGATTGGAATGGAATCTGCTGCAATAGAATGAAATACAGTATTTCAAATAGAATAGAATGCTGTATATTAGATTGGAATGTTATGGTATGAAGTGTAATGTTGTGGAATTGAATGGAATGTTGAGGACAGGAATGGAATGCTGTGGAATGCAATAGAATGTTGTGCAAAGCAAAAGAAAGCTGGGGAAAGGAATGGACGTTGAAGGAATGGAAGGGAATTTTGTGGATAGGAAAGGAATCTTATGCAATGGAATCAGCTTCAATGTTTGCAATTGAAAGGGATGTTGTGTAATCAAATGGAATGTTGTGGTATGAAGTGGAATGCACATTAATAGAAACGAATTTCAAAGTATGGAATGGAATGTTAGGTAACAGAATGGGAATAATGTGTTTGAATGGAATCATTTTACGGAAAGCATTGAAGGTTTTGGAGTTGAATGGAACGTTAAGGAACAGAAATGAGTGCTGGTGAATGCAGTGTCATTTTGTGGAAAGGAATAGAACTTTGGGGAAACGAATGGAAGCTAAAGGAATGGCATGGAATTTTGTGGGTTGGATTGGAATCCCATGCAATGGAATGAGATACAATGTTTGCAATTGAATGGAATGTTGTGTAATCGAATGAGTGCTATGCTATGACGTGGAATGTTGATTAATAGAAAGAATTTTAATGAATGGAATTGAATGTTAGGTAACAGAACTGGAATAATGTGTTGGAGTGGAATCGAATGTTGTGGAATGTAATGGAATGTTGTGGAACTGAATTGAATGTTGTGGAATAGAATGGAATGATGTAGAATGCAATGGAATGTAGTGGAAAGGAATAGAACTATGGGGAAAGGAATGGCATGGAATGCTGTGGAATGCACTGGCATGTTGTGGAAAGTAATAGAACGTTCGGGAAAGGAATGGGATGTTAAGGAATGGAATGAATTTTGTGGATTGGAATGGAATCCTGTGTAATCGAACGAAGTAGAGTGGTTGAAATGGAGTGGTGTTCTGTGTAATCGAATGGAATATTATGATATGAAATGGAATGTTAAAAGAACAAATATTACTGAATCAAGGAAATGTTATGTAATGGTAGGGGAAAAATGTCTTGGAATGGAATTGAATGTTAAGGAATGGAATGGAATGTAGGGGAACGGAATAGACAGTTGTAGAAAGGAATTGAAGGGTCAGGAAAGGAATTGGAATTTTGTGCACCTCAATGGAAACTTATGCAACATAATGAAGTAGAATGTTTCAAATGGAATGGAATACTGTTTATTCGAATAGAATTTTATGGTATGAAGTTGCGTGTAGATTAATAGAATCGAATTTTAATAAATGGAATGGAATATTATGTAACAGAGGGAATAATGTGTTCGAATGCAATGGAAAGTTATGGAATGTAGTGAATGTTGTGGAATTGAATGGAATGTGAAGGAATGGAATGGATGCTTTGGAATGCAATGGAATGTAGGGTTAAAGAACAGAATGTTGGTAAAGGAATGGACGTAAAAAGAATGGAATGGCATTTGGAGAATTGGAGTGGAATCAATGGAATGGAATTAAATAGAATGTTTTAAATGGACTGGAATGTTTTATAATCGAATGGAATGTTATCGTATGTAGTGCAATGTTGATTAATAGAACCGAATTTTGAAGAATGTTATGGAATGTTTTGAAAAAGAATGGGAATTATGTGTTTAAATGGAATCAAATGTAATGGAAAGGAATGGAATGATTTGAATTGCAATGGAATATTGTGGAATGCAATGGAATGTAGTGGAAAAGAGTAGAACGTTAGGGAATGCAATGCGAAGTTTAGGAGTGGAATGGAATTTCGTGGGTTGGAATGAAATCTTATGCATCACAATGAAATAGAATGAATAGGAAAGGAATGTTGCGTAATCGAATGGAATGTTATGCTATGAAGTTGAATGTTTATTAAGAGGACAAAATTTTAATGAATGGAATGGAATGTTTGCAACAGAAGGGCAATAATATGTTGGAATGAAATCGAACGTTATGGAATAGAATGGAATGCTTTGGAATGCAATGAAATGTTGCAGAAAGGAACAGAATGTTGCTGTAAGTAATGAAATGTTACGGAATGCAATGGAATTATTTGGATTGGAATGGAATCTTATGCAGTTGAATAAAATAGAATGATTGAAATGGAATGGAATGTTGTATAATCGAATTGAATGTGATGGTATGAAGTACAATGTAGATTAATAGAACTGAATTTTAAAGAATGGTATGGAATGCTTTGTAAAGGAATTGGAATTGTGTTTGGAATGAAGTCAAATGGAATGGAAGGGAATGGAATAGAAGATTTTGGAATTCAGTGGAATGTAACGGAATGTAATGAAATGCTGTGGAATGCAATGGAATGTTCTGGATAGGAATAGAATGTGAGGGAAAGCAATGTAAGTTTAAGTAATGTAATGGAATTTCCTGGATTGGAATGGAATCTGATGCAATGGAATGAAACCGTATTTGAAATAGAATAGAATGTGGTATATTAGTTTGGAATGTTACGGTATGAAGTGGAATGCTGTGGAATTGAATGGAATGTTGTGGACAGGAATGGAATGCTATGTAATGCAATAGAATATTGCGGAAAGCAATAGAAAGCTGAGGAAAGGAATGGACGTTGAAGGAATGGAAAGGAATTTTGTGGATTGGAAGATAATCTTATGCAATGGAATGAGATTCAATGTTTGCAATTGAAAGGGATGTTGTGTAATCAAATGGAATGTTATAGTATGAAGCGGGATGCACATTAACAGAACCGAATTTCAAAGAATGGAATGCAGTGTTAGGTAACATAATGGGAATAATGTGTTTGAATGGAATCAATTTTATGCAATGGAATTGAAGGTTTTGTAATTGAATGGAACGTTAAGGAATGGAATTTAGTGCTGTGGAATGCAGTGACGTGTTGTGGAAAGGATTAGAACTTTGGGGAAAAGAATGGAAGCTAAAGGAATGGAATGGAATTTTGTTGGTTGGATTGGAGTCCTATGCAATGGAATGAGATACAATGTTTGCAATTGAATGGGATGTTGTGTAATCGAATGAATGCTATGCTATGAAGTGGAATGTTGTTTAACAGAAAAAATTTTAATGAATGGAATGGAATGTTAGGTAACAGAACTGGAATAATGTGTTGGAGTGGAATGGAATGTTATGGAATGTAATGGTATGTTTTGGAACTGAATTGAATGTTGTGGAATAGAATGGAATGATGTAGAATGCAATGGAATGTAGTGGAAAGGAATAGAATGTTGATGAAAGGAATGGAATGGAATGCTGTGGAATGCACTGACATGTTGTGGAAAGTAATAGAATGTTGCTGAAAGGAACGGGATGTTAAGTAATGCAATGGAATTTTGTGGATTGTAATGGAATCCTGTGTAAAGAACGAAATAGAGTGGTTGAAATAGAATAGTGTTCTGTGTAATCGAATGCAATATTATGATATGAAACGGAGTGTTAATAGAACAAATTTTACTGAATCAAGGGAATGTTATGTAATAGTAGGGGAATAATGTCTTGGAATGGAATTGAATGTTAAGGAATGGAATGGAAAGTAGTGGAATGGAATAGAAAGTTGGAGAAAGGAATTGAAGGGTAAGGAAAATTATTGGAGTTTTGTGGACTGGAATGGAAACTTATGCAACATAATGAAGTAGAATATTTCAAATGGAATGGAATGCTGTTTATTCGAATAGAATTTTATGGGATGAAGTTGAATGTAGATTAATAGAATCGAATTTTAATGAATGGAATGGAATTTTATGTAACAGAAAGGGAATAATGTGTTCGAATGCAATGGAATGTTATGGAATGTAGTGCAAAGTTGTGGAATTGAATGGAATGTGAAGGAATGGAATGGGTGCTGTGGAATGCAATGGAATGCAGTGTAAAGGAATAAAATGTTTGTAAAGGAATGGACGTTAAAGTAATGGAATGGAATTTTGAGAATAGGTATGGAATCTTATGAAATAGAAAGAAATTGAATGTTTGAAATTGAATGGAATGTTGTGTAATCGAACGGAATGTTATGGTATGATGGGGAATGTTGATTAATAGAACTGAATTTTAATGAACGGTATTGAGTGTTTTGTAACAGAATTCGCATAAGTTGTTGGAATGGAATAGAATGTTATGGAACGGAATGGAATGCTGTGGAATGCAATGGAAAGTAGTGGAAAGTAATCGAACATAGGGGAAAGCAGTGGAAGGTCAAGTAATAGAATGGAATTTTGTGGATTGGAATGGAATCCTATGCAATAGAACAAAATAGAATCCTGTGGAATGCAATTGAATGTTGTGGAAGCGAATAGAATGTTAGGGAAAGCAATGGAAGGCTAAGGAATGGAATAGTATTCTGTGCATTCGAATGGAATCTTATGAAACACAATGAAATAGAAAGAATTGGAAAGGAATGTTGAGTAATCTAGTGGAATGTTATGCTATGAATTAAATTGTTGATTAATAGGACGAAATTTTAATGAAAGAAATGGAATGTTATGCAGGAGAAAGGGAATAATATGTTGGAATGGAATCGAATGTCATGGAATGTAATTTTAAGTTTTGGAATGCAATGGAAAGTTATGGAATGGAATGGAATACTGAGGAATGCAAAGAATGTTGAGGAAAGGAATCGAAAGTTATGGATCGAATGGAATGTTATGGAATAGAATTGAATAGAATGTTTTAAATAGAAAGGAGTGTAGCATAATGGAATGGAATGTTATGGTATGAAGAGGAATGTTGATTAATAGAACCGAATTTTGAACAATGGTATGGAATGTTAGGTAATAATCGAAATAACATGTTCGAATGGAGTCGAATGTTATGGAATGGAATGCTATGTTGTGGAATAGGATGGAATGCTATGGAATGGAGTGGAATGTTGTGGAAAGCAACAGTGTGTTGGTACAGGAATGGAAGTTAAGGGAATGGAATGGGATTTTGTGGGGTGCAATGGAATCTTATGCAATGGAATGAACGAGAATGTTTGCAATGGTAAGGAATGTTGTGTAATCGGATGTAATGTTATGGTTTGAAGTGGAATGTTGATTAATAGAACCGAATTTTAAAGAAATGTATGGAAAATTGGGCTACGGAACGGGAATAATGTGTTTGGATGGGAACAGATGTTATGAAAGGAATTTAATGTTTTGGAATTGAATGAAATGTTAAGGTATGTAATGGAATGCTGTGGAATGCAATGGAATGTAGTGGAAAGGAATAGAGCATTGACGAAAGGAATGGAAGTTTAAGGCGTGGAATGGATCATAGTGCATTGCAATGGAATAGTATGCAGTGAAAGAAAAAGCGGATTTCAAATGGAATGGAATGTTATGCAACACAATGGGAATAATGTGTAGGAATGGAATCGAATTTTGTTGAATGGAATCGAGTGGAATGCGGTGGAATGCAGTGGAATGTTGCAGAATGGAATAGAACGTTGGTGAAAGGCATGATATGTTAAGGAACGGAATGAAATTTTGTGGTATGGAATGGAATCTCATGCAATGGAATAAAAGAGAATGATTGAAATTAAATGGAATATTGCGTAATCGAATGGAATGTAATGGGATGAAGTGGAATGTTGATTAACAGAAAAGAATTATAATGAATGGAACGGAATATTAGGTAACAGAACGAGAATAATGTTTTGGTATGGAATTGAATGTTATGGAATGGAATGTTGTGTAATTGAATGGAAAGCTATGGACAAGAATGGAATGCTGTGGAATGAAATGGAATGTTGTGGAAAGCAATAGAAACTTGGGGAATTAATGGAGGGTGAAAAAATTGAAAGGAATTTTATGAATTGGAATGGAATTTGACGCAGTGGAATGAGATACAATGTTTTCAACTAAATGGGGTGTTGTTTAATCAAATGGAATGTTATGGTATGAAGTGGAATGTTGATTAATAGAACCGAATTTCAAGAAATGGAATGGAATGTTATGTATCAAAATGGGAATAATATCTTTGAATGGAATAAATGTTATGCAATTGGATTGAATGTTGTGGTATTGAATGGACCCTTAAGGAATGGAATGGAATGCTGTGGAACTCAATGGCACGTTGTGGAAAGGAATAGAAGGTTCGGGAAAGGAATGGGAGGTTAAGAAATGGAATGGAATTTTGTGGACTGGAATGGAATCTTATGCAACAGAATGAAATAGAATAATTGAAATGGAATGGAATGTGTAATCAAATAGAATGTTAGGGTATGAAGGGGAATGTAGATTAATAGAAGCGAATTTTAATGAATGGTATTGAATATTTTGTAGCAGAATTGGAATAAATTGTTGCAATGGAATAGAATGTTATGGAATGAAATGGAATGCTGTGGATTGCAATGGAAAGCAGTGGAAAGGAAGAGAACATTGGGGAAAACACAGGAAGGTCAAGGAATAGAATGGAATTTTGTGGATTGGAATGGAATCTTATGCAACAGAATGAAATAGAATGAAATGGAAAGGAATGTTATGTAATAGAATGTAAAGTTATGCTATGAAGGGAAATTTCGATGAATAGAATCGAATTTTAATGAAAGGTGTGGATGTTTTGTAGCAGTATGGCAATAACGTGTTTGGAATGAATTGTATGGAATGAAATGGAATGGAATGTTGTGAAATTGAAAGGAATGTTGTTAAAGGAATGGAAGTTTAAGGAATGGAATGGAATTTTTCGGATTGGAATGGTATCTTATGCAACAGAATGAAATAGAATGAATTGGAAAGGAATGTTGGGTAATCGAAAGGAATGTTTTGCTATGAAGTTTAATGTTCATTAAGAGGACAAAATTTTAATGAATGGAATGAAATATTATGCAACAGAATTTGAATAGTGTGTTGGAATCGAGTTGTATGTTATGGAATGGAATGGAATGTATTGTAATGCAATGGAAAGTTGTGGAATGGAACGGAGTGTTGTGGAATGCAATGGAATGTTAGGGAAAGGAATGAAATGATAAGCAATGGAATACAATTTTGTGGATTGGAATGGAATCTTATGGAGTAGAATGAAATAGACTGAATGAAATTGAATAGAACGTTGTGTTTTTGAATCGAATGTTATGGTATGAAGGGGAATGTTGATCAATAGAACAGAATTTTAATGAATGGTATTGATGGTTTTCTAAATGAATAGGAATAATGTGTTGCAATGGAATGGAATGTTATGGAATGGAACAGAACGTGGTGGAATTGAATGGAATATTATGAAACGGAATACAATGCTGTGCATTGCAATGGAATATTGTGGAAAAGAATAGAATGTAGGGGAAAGGAATGGAAGGTTAAAGAATAAAATGGAATTGTGTGGTTTTGAATGGAATCTTATGCAATAGAATGTAATAGATTGTTTGAAATGGAATGGAATGTGGTGTAATCTAATGGCATGTTATGGGCTGATGTGGAATGTAGAGTAGTAGAACCAAATTTTATGAATGGAATGGAATGTTATGTAGCAGATTGGGAATAATGTGTTATGAATGAGTTGAATGTTATGGAATGTTGTGGAATTGAATGGAATGTTATCTAAAGGAATGAAATGCTGTGGAATGCAATGGAATGTTGTGGAAAAGAATAGAATGTTGGGGAAAGGAATGCAAGGTTATGGAATGAAATGGAATTTTTTGGACTGGTTTGGAATGTTATACAATAGAATGAAATTGAATGTTTTAAGAGGAATGGAATATTGTGGAATGTAATCGAACGTTATGGTATGAAGTGGAATGTTGATTAATGGAACCGAATTTGGAAGAATGGAATGGAATGTGGGTAACAGAACGTGATTAATATTTTGGAATGTAATTGAATGTTATGGAATGAAATGGAATGTTGTGGAATGGAATGGAATGTTATGGAATAGAATCGAATGATGGGATATGCAACAGAATGTTGAGGGAAGGAATAGAAAGTTAGGGAAATCATTGGGAGGTTGATGAATGGAATGGAATATTTGAATTGCAATGGAATCTTACGAAAAAAAAGAAAATAGAATGAATTGGAAAGGAATGTGGTGTAATAGAATGGAATGTTATGCTATGAAGTGGAATGTTGATTAATAGGATGAAATTTTAATGAATGGAATGCAATGATACGCAGAGAATGGGAATAATGTGTTGGAAAGGAATCGAATGTAACGGAATGCAATGGAATGTTACTGAATGGAATAGAATGCTGTGGAATGCAATGAAATGTTGAGGAAAGGAATAGAATGTTATGTATTTGAATGGAATGTTATGGAATGGAATACAATGCTGTGGAATGGAATGGAATGTTGGGGAAAGGTTACGGAAATGAATGGAATTTTGAAAATTTGAATGGAATCTTATGAAATAGAAAGAAATTGAATGTTTGAAATTGAATGGAATGTTGTGTAATCGAACGGAATGTTATGGTATGATGGGGAATGTTGATTAATAGAACTGAATTTTAATGAATGGTATTGAATGTTTTGTAACAATTCGCATAAGTTGTTGGAATGGAATAGAATGTTATGGAATGGAATGGAATGCTGTGGAATGCAATGGAAAGTAGTGGAAAGGAATCGAACATAGGGGAAAGCAGTGGAAGGTCAAGTAATAGAATGGAATTTTGTGGATTGGAATGGAATCCTATGCAATAGAACAAAATAGAATCCTGTGGAATGCAATTGAATGTTGTGGAAGCGAATAGAATGTTAGGGAAAGCAATGGAAGGCTAAGTAATGGAATGGAATTCTGTGCATTCGAATGGAATCTTATGAAACACAATGAAATAGAAAGAATTGGAAAGGAATGTTGTGTAATCTAGTGGAATGTTATGATATGAATTAAATTGTTGATTAATAGGACGAAATTTTAATGAATGGAATGGAATGTTAGGCAAGAGAAAGGGAATAATATGTTGGAATGGAATCGAATGTCATGGAATGTAATTTTAAGTTTTGGAATGCAATGGAAAGTTATGGAATGGAATGGAATACTGAGGAATGCAAAGAATGTTGAGGAAAGGAATCGAAAGTTATGGATCGAATGGAATGTTATGGAATAGAATTGAATAGAATGTTTTAAATGGAAAGGAGTGTAGCGTAATGGAATGGAATGTTATGGTATGAAGAGGAATGTTGATTAATAGAACCGAATTTTGAACAATGGTATGGAATGTTAGGTAATAATCGAAATAACATGTTCGAATGGAGTCGAATGTTATGGAATGGAATGCTATGTTGTGGAATAGAATGGAATGCTATGGAATGGAGTGGAATGTTGTGGAAAGCAATAGTGTGTTGGTACAGGAATGGAAGTTAAAGGAATGGAATGGGATTTTGTGGGGTGCAATGGAATCTTATGCAATGGAATGAACGAGAATGTTTGCAATGGTAAGGAATGTTGTGTAATCGGATGTAATGTTATGGTTTGAAGTGGAATGTTGATTAATAGAACCGAATTTTAAAGAAATGTATGGAAAATTGGGTTACGGAACGGGCAATAATGTGTTTGGACGGGAACAGATGTTATGAAAGGAATTTAATGTTTGGAATTGAATGAAATGTTAAGGTATATAATGGAATGCTGTGGAATGCATTGGAATGTAGTGGAAAGGAATAGAGCATTGACGAAAGGAATGGAAGTTTAAGGAGTGGAATGGATCATAGTGCATTGCAATGGAATAGTATGCAGTGAAAGAAAAAGAGGATTTCAAATGGAATGGAATGTTATGCAACACAATGGGAATAATGTGTAGGAATGGAATCGAATTTTGTTGAATGGAATCGAGTGGAATGCGGTGGAATGCAATGGAATGTTGCAGAATGGAATAGAACGTTGGTGAAAGGCATGATATGTTAAGGAACGGAATGAAATTTTGTGGTATGGAATGGAATCTCATGCAATGGAATAAAAGAGAATGATTGAAATTAAATGGAATGTTGCGTAATCGAATGGAATGTAATGGGATGAAGTGGAATGTTGATTAACAGAAAAGAATTATAATGAATGGAACGGAATATTAGGTAACAGAACGAGAATAATGTTTTGGTATGGAATTGAATGTTATGGAATGGAATGGAATGTTGTGTAATTGAATGGAAAGCTATGGACAAGAATGGAATGCTGTGGAATGAAATGGAATATTGTGGAAAGCAATAGAAACTTGGGGAATTAATGGAGGGTGAAAAAATTGAAAGGAATTTTATGAATTGGAATTCAATTTGACGCAATTGAATGAGATACAATGTTTTCAACTAAATGGGGTGTTGTGTAATCAAATGGAATGTTATGGTATGAAGTGGAATGTTGATTAATAGAACCGAATTTCAAGAAATGGAATGGAATGTTATGTATCAAAATGGGAATAATATCTTTGAATGGAATAAATGTTATGCAATTGGATTGAATGTTGTGGTATTGAATGGACCCTTAAGGAATGGAATGGAATGCTGTGGAACTCAATGGCACGTTGTGGAAAGGAATAGAAGGTTCGGGAAAGGAATGGGAGGTTAAGAAATGGAATGGAATTTTGTGGACTGGAATGGAATCTTATGCAACAGAATGAAATAGAATAATTGAAATGGAATGGAATGTTGTGTAATCAAATAGAATGTTAGGCTATGAAGGGGAATGTAGATTAATAGAAGCGAATTTTAATGAATGGTATTGAATATTTTGTAGCAGAATTGGAATAAATTGTTGCAATGGAATAGAATGTTATGGAATGAAATGGAATGCTGTGGATTGCAATGGAAAGTAGTGGAAAGGAAGAGAACATTGGGGAAAACACAGGAAGGTCAAGGAATAGAATGGAATTTTGTGGATTGGAATGGAATCTTATGCAACAGAATGAAATAGAATGAAATGGAAAGGAATGTTATGTAATAGAATGTAAAGTTATGCTATGAAGGGGAATTTCGATGAATAGAATCGAATTTTAATGAAAGGTGTGGATGTTTTGCAGCAGAACGGCAATAACGTGTTTGGAATGAATTGTATGGAATGAAATGGAATGGAATGTTGTGAAATTGAAAGGAATGTTGTTAAAGGAATGGAAGTTTAAGGAATGGAATGGAATTTTTCGGATTGGAATGGTATCTTAAGCAACAGAATGAAATAGAATGAATTGGAAAGGAATGTTGGGTAATCGAAAGGAATGTTTTGCTATGAAGTTTAATGTACATTAAGAGGACAAAATTTTAATGAATGGAATGAAATATTATGCAACAGAATTTGAATAGTGTGTTGGAATCGAGTTGTATGTTATGGAATGGAATGGAATGTATTGTAATGCAATGGAAAGTTGTGGAATGGAACGGAGTGTTGTGGAATGCAATAGAATGTTAGGGAAAGGAATGAAATGATAAGCAATGGAATACAATTTTGTGGATTGGAATGGAATCTTATGGAGTAGAATGAAATAGAATGAATGAAATTGAATAGAACGTTGTGTTTTTGAATCGA
Source organism: Smutsia gigantea (assembly GCA_032199065.1). Classification (NCBI taxonomy): domain Eukaryota; kingdom Metazoa; phylum Chordata; class Mammalia; order Pholidota; family Manidae; genus Smutsia; species Smutsia gigantea. The sequence goes on along the minus strand of JAVSCE010022105.1, from coordinate 10,451 downwards.
TTGTTATGGTATGAAGGGGAATGTTGATCAATAGAACAGAATTTTAATGAATGGTATTGATGGTTTTTTAACTGATTAGAAATAATGTGTTGCAATGGAATGGAATGTTATGGAATGGACCAGAACATGGTGGAAATGAATGGAATATCATGGAACGGAATACAATGCTGTGCATTGCAATGGAATATTGTGGAAAAGAATAGAATATAGGGGAAATCAATCTAAGGTTAAGGAATAGAATGGAATTTTGTGGATTGGAATGCAATCTTATGCAACAGAATGAAATAGAATGAATTGGAAAGGAATGTTTCTTAACGAAAGGAATGTTATGCTATGAAGTGGAATGTTCATTAAGAGGACAAAATTTTAATGAATGAAATGGTATGTTATACAACAGAATGTGAAAAATGTGTTGGAATGGAGTCGTAGGTTTTGGAATGGAATGGAATGTTTGGAATGCAATTTAAAGTTATGGAATGGAACCGAATGTTGTGGAATGCAAGGAATGTTGGGGAAAGGAATGAAATGTTTAGCAATGGAATTGAATTTTGTGAATTGGAATGGAATCTTATGCAGTAGAGTGAAATAGACTGAATGAAATTGAATAGAACGTTGTGTATTCGAATGGAATGTTATGGTATGAAGCGAAATGTTGATCAATAGAACAGAATTTTAATGAATGTTATTGACTGTTTTCTAACTGATTAGAAATAATGTGTTGCAATGGAATGGAATGTTATGGAATGGAACAGAATGTGGTGAAATTGAATGAAATATTATGGAATGGAATACAATGCTGTGCATTGAAATGGAATGTTGTGGAAAGGAATAAAATGTAGGGGAAAGGAATGGAAGGTTAAGGAATAGAATGGAAATTTGTGGATTGGCATGCAATCCTATGTAATAGAATGAAATAAAATAATCGAAATGGAATGGAATGTTGTGTAATCAAGTGGAATGTTATGGTATGAAGGGGATTGCTGATTAGTCGAAAAGAATTTTAATGAATGGAATGTAATGTTAGGTTACAGTACGGGAATAATGTGTTTGGCTGGAAACAAATGTTACGGAATGCAATTGAATGTTGTGGAATTGAATGGAATGTTAAGGAATGTAATGGAATGCTTTGGAATGCCATGGAATGTAGTGGAAAGGAATAGAGCATTGGGGAAAGGAATGGAAGTTAAGGAGTGGAATGGAACTTTGTGGATTGGACTGGAATCTTACGCAACAGAATGAAATAAAATGTTTGAATATGAAAGAATTTTGTGTAATCGAAAGAAATTTAGGCTTTGTGGTGGAAAGTTGATTAATAGAACCAAATTTAAGGAACGGAATGGAATGTTATGCAACACAATGGGAATAATGTGTTGGAATGGAATCGAATGATATGGAATGGAATGGAATGGAATGCTGTGGAATGCAATGGAATGTTGCAGAATGGAATAGAATGTTGGGAAAGGAATGATATGTTAAGGAAGGGAATTTAATTCTGTGGACTCGGATGGAATCTTACGTAATAGATTGAAATAGAATGTTTGTATTGGAATGGAATGTTGTGTAGTCGAATGGAATGTAATTGGATGAAGTGGAATGTTGATTAACAGAAAAGAATTATAATGAATGGAACGGAATGTTAGGTAACAGAACGAGAATAATGTTTTGGTATGGAATTGAACGTTATGGAATGGAAGGAATGTTGTGGAATTGAATGGAATTCTATGGACAAGAATGGAATGCTGTGGAATGCAATGGAATGTTGTGGAAAGCAATAGAAACTTGGGGAGTTAATGGAGGGTGAAAAAATTGAAAGGAATTTTATGAATTGGAATGGAATCTTATGCAATGGAATGAGATACAATGTTTTCAATTAAATGGGATGTTGTGCAATCAAATGGAATGTTATGGTATGAAGTGGAATGTTGATTAATGGAACCGAATTTGAAGGAATGTAATGGAATGTTATGTAACAGAATGGGAATAATGTGATTGAATTGAATCAGTGTTACGCAAGTGGATTGAATATTTTGGAATTGAATGGAACCTTAAGAATGGAATGGAATGCTGTGGAATTCAATGGCATGTTGTGGAAAGGAATAGAACGCACGGGAAAGGAATGGGAGTTTAAGGAATGGAATGGAATTTTGTGGACTGGAATGGAAATTTATGCAAAAGAATGAAATAGAATAATTGAAATGGAATGGAATATTTCGTAATCAAATAGAATGTTAGCTATGAAGGGGATTGTAGATTAATAGACCCGAATTTTAATGAATGGTATTGAATGTTTTGTAACAGAATTGGAATAAAGTGTTGGAATGGAATGGAAGGTTATGTTATGGAATGGAATGGAATGCTGTGGATTGCCATGGAATGTGGTGGAAAGGAAGAGAACATTGGGGAAGAATTGGAAGGTCAAGGAATAGAAGGGAATTTTGTGAATTGAAATGGAATCTTAGGCAACAGAATGAAATAGAATGAATTGGAAAGGAATGCTGTGTAAAAGAATGGAAGGTTATGCTATGAAGGGGAATTTTGATGAATAGAATCGAATTTGAATGGATGGTATTGATGTTTTGTAGCAGAACGGCAATAATGTGTTTGGAATGAATTGTATGGAAAGAAATGGAATGGAATGTTGTCAAATTGAAAGGAATTTTGGGAAAGGATTGGAAGTTTAAGGAATGGAATGGAATTTTTCGGATTGGAATGGTATCTTATGCAGCAGAATGAAATAGAGTGAATTGGAAAGGAATATTCGGTAATCGAAGGGAATGTTTTGCTATGAAGTTTAATGTTCATTAAGAGGACAACATTTTAATGAATGGAATGGAATTTTATGCAACAGAAATTGAATAATGTGCTGGAATCGAGTTGTATGTTATGGAATGGAATGGAATGTATTGTAATGCAATGGAATGTTAGGGAAAGGAATGAAATGATAAGCAATGGAATAGAATTTTGTGGATTGTAATGGAATTTTATGGAGTAGAATGAAATAGCCTGAATGAAATTGAATAGAACGTTGTGTATTCGAATCGAATTTTATGTTATGAAGGGGAATGTTGATCAATAGAACAGAATTTTAATGAATGGCATTGATGGTTTTCTAAATGAATAGGAATAATGTGTTGCAATGGAATGGAATGTCATGGAATGGAACAGAACTTGGTGAAATTGAATGGAATACTATGGAATGGAATACAATGCTGTGCATTGCAATGCAATGTTGTGGAAAGGAATAGAATGAAGGGGTAAGGAATGGTAGGTTAAGGAATAGAATGGAATTTTATGGATTGGAATGCAATCTTAGGTAATAGAATGAAATAAAATAATCGAAATGGAATGGAATGTTGTGTAATCAAATGGAATGTTATGGTATCAAGGGGATTGTTTAGTCGAAAAGAACTTTAATGAATATAATGTAATGTTAGGTTACAGAACAGGAATAATGTGTTTGGCTGGAAACAAATGTTACGGAAAGGAATTGAATGTTGTGGAATTGAGTGGAATGTTAAGGAATGTAATGGAATTCTTTGGAATGCAATGGAATGTAGTGGAAAGGAATAGAGCATTGGGGAAAGGAATGGAATTTTAAGGAGTGGAATGGAACTTTGTGGATTGCAATGGAATAGTATGCAGTAGAAGGAAAAAGAGTGTTTCCAATGGAATGGAATTTTGAGTAATCGCACAGAATGTTATGGTATGAAGGGGAATGTAGAATAATAGAACAGAATTTCAAGGAATGGAATGGAATGTTATGAAAAAGAAGGGGAATAATGTGTTGGAAATGAATCAAATATTAAGGAATGGAATGGAATGTTGGGGAACTGAATGGAATGTTCTGGAATGGGAGGGAATGAGTTTGAGTGAAATGGAATGTTTTGGAAAGGATTAGAATGTAGGGGAAATTAATGGAAGATTAAGGAATAGAATGGAATTTTGTGGATTGGAATGCAATCTTATGAAAGAGAGTGAAATAAAATAATTGAAATGGAATGCAATATTGTGTAATCAAATGGAATGTTGTGATATGAAGTGGATTGTTGATTAGTAGAAGAGAATTTTAATGAATGGGATGGAATGTTAGGTTACAGGACGGGAATAATGTGTTTGGCAGGAAACAAATGTTATGGAATGGAATAGAATGTTGTGGAATTGAATGGAATGTTAAGGAAAGTAATGGAGTACAAGGGAATGTAGTGGAAAGGAACAGAGCATTGGGGAAAGGAATGGAAGTTTAAGGAGTGAAATGGAACTTTGTGGATTGCAATGGAATAGTATGCAGTAGAAGGAAAAAGAGTGTTTAAAATGGAATGGAATGTGTGTAATCAAACAGAATATTATGGTATGAAGGGAATGTTGAATAATAGAACAGAATTTTAATGAACGGAATGAAATGTTATGTAGCAGAAGGGGAATAATGTGTTGGAAATGAGTCAAATATTATGGAATGGAATGGAATGTTGTGGAACTGAATGGAATGTTCTGGAATGGAAGGGAAGGCAGTGGAATGCAATGGAATGTTGTGGAAAGGACGAGAATGTTGGGGAAAGGAATGGAAGCTTAAGGAATGGAAAAGAATTTTTGGATTGGAATGGAATCTTGTGCAACAGAATGAACTAAAATGTTTGAATTGGAAAGGAATGTTGAGTAATCGAATGGAGTTTTACGCATTGATGTGGAATGTTGATTAATAGAACCAAATTTAATGAATGGAATGGAATGTTATGCAATAAATGGGAATAATGTTTTGGAAAGAAGTCGAAGGTTATGGAATGGAATGGCATATTTTGGAATACAATGGAAAGTTATGGAATGGAACGGAATGTTGTGGAATGCAATGGAATGTTGGGGAAAGGAATGAAATGTTAAAGAATGGAATGGAATATTTTTGATTGGAATGGAATCTTATGCAGTAGAATGAAATTGAATAGAACGTTGTGTATTCGAATGAAATGTCATGGTAAGAAGGGGAATGTTGATCAATAGAACAGAATTTTAATGAATGATATTGATTGTTTTCTAAATGAATATGAATAATGTGTTGCAATGGAATGGAATGTTATGTAATGGAACAGAATGTGGTGGATGTGAATGGAATATTATGGAATGGAATACAATGCTGTGGATTGCAATGGAATGATGTGTAAAGGAATAGAATGTAGGTGAAAGGAATGGAAGGTTAAGGAATAGAATGGAATATTGTGGATTGGAATGCAATCTTATGAAATAGAAAGAAATAAAATAATTGAAATGGAATGGAATGTTGTGTAATCAAAAGGAATGTTGTGGTATGAAGGGGTTTGTTGATTAGTAGAAGAGAATTTTAATGAATGGAATGGAATGTTAGGTTACAGAACGGGAACAATGTATTTGGCTGGAAACAAATGCTACGGAATGGAATTGAATGTTGTGGAATTCAACGGAAGGTGAAGGAATGGAATGGAATGCAATGGAATGTTCTGGAAAGGAATAGAGCATTGGGGAAAGGAAAGGAAGTTTAAGAAGTGGAAGGCAACTTTGTGGATTGGAATGGAATCTTAAGGAAGGGGATATAATAGAATGTTGAAATGGACTGGAATGTTGTATAATCGAATGGAAAGTTATGGTATGAAGTGCAATGTTGATTAAAAGAACGGAATTTTGAAGAATGGTATGGAATGTTTGTAAAAGAATGGGAATAATGTGTTGGAACGGAATCGAATGGAATGGAAAGAAATGGAATGCAGTGGAAAGTTATGGAATAGAATGGAATGCTTTGGAATGCAATGGGATGTTGCGGATAGGAATAGAATGTTATGGAATAAAGTGTTTGAATGAATCGAATGTAATGGAATGAGATGGAATGTTTTGGAATGGAATCGAAAGTTATGGAATGGAATGGAATTCTGTGGAATGCAATGGAATGATGCAGAAAGAGATAGAATGTTATGTAATTAAGTGGAAAGTTATGGAATGGAATGCAATGCTGTGGATTTGAATGGAATGTTGGGGAAAGGTTACAAACGGAATGGAATTTTGTGGATTTGAATGAAATCTTATGCCGTAGAATGAAATAGAAAGATTAAAATGGAAACGGATGCTGTGAAATGGAATGGAATATTAGGGTATGAATTGGAATTTTGATTTATAGAACTGAATAATAAAGAAAGGAATGGAATGTTACGTCAAAGTAAGGGAATAATATGTTTGAATGGGAACAAAAGTTATAGAATGGAATGGAATGAGGTCGAATAGAATGCAATGTTATGGAATGGAATAGAATAATGTGGAATGCAATGGAATGTTGTGAAAGGAATACAATACAGGGAAAAGTAATGGAAGGTTAAAGAATGGAATGGAATTTTGTGGATTGGAAGGCAATCTTATGCAATAGAATTAAATAGAATGTTTCAAATGAAACGGAATGTTATGTAATTGAATGAAATGTTATGTTATGAAGGTGAATGTTGATTAATAGGACAGAATTTTAATGAATGGAATGTAATGTTCTGTAACAGAACAGGAATAATATGATGAATGGAATCAAATGTTATGGAATGTAATGGACTGTTATGGAACTGAATGGAATGTTACGGAATGGAAGGGAATGCGGTGTAAATCAATGGGATGTTGTGGAACGGAATAGAATGTTGGAGAAAGAAATAGAGGTTAAGTATATAAGTGAATTTTCTGGATTAGAATGGAATCTTATGCAAAAGAATGAAAAAAAATGAATTGGAAAGGAATGTTGTGTAATCAAATGGAAAGTTATGCTATGAAGGGTATTTTTGATTAATAGAACCGAATTTTAATGAACGGTATCGAATGTTTTGTAGCACAACGAGAATAATGTGTTGGGAATGAATTGTATGTAATGAAATGGAATGGAATGTTGTGTAATTGAATGGAATGTAGGGAAAGGAATGGAAGTTTAAGGAATGGAATGGAATTTTTTGGATTGGAATGGAATCTTATGAATCACAATGAAATAGAATGAATTGGAAAGGAATGTTGCATAATCAAATGGAATGTTATGCTATGAAGTGAAATGTTCATTAAGTGGACAAAATTTTAATGAATGGAATGAAATCTCTGCAACAGAAAGGCAATAGTATGTTGGAATGAAATCGAATGTTATGGAATGGAATGGAATGCTTTGGAATGCAATGGAATGTTGCGGAAAAGAACAGAATGTTGCTGAAAGGAATGAAATGTTAGGGAATGCAATGGAATTATTTGGATTGGAATTGAGTCTTATGCAATAGAATAAAATAGAATGATTGAAGTGGAATGGAATGTTGTATAATCAAATTGAATGTTATGGTATGAAGTGCAATGTTGATTAATAGAACTGAATTTTGAAGAATGGTATGGAATGCTTTGTCAAGGAATTGGAATTATGTGTTGGAATGTAATCAAATGGAATGGAAAGGATTGGAATGTTTTGGAATGGAATGGAAGGTTGTGGAATTGAGTGGAATGTAACGGAATGGATTGGAATCTATGGAATGCAATGGAATGTTCTGGATAGGAATAGAATGTGAGGGAAAGCAATGCAAGGTTAAGAAATGTAATGGAATTTCGTGGATTGGAGTGAAATCTGATGCAATAGAATGAAATACAGTAGTTTAAATAGAATAGAATGCTGTATTTTAGATTGGAATGTTATGGTATGAAGTGGAATGTTGTGGAATTGAATGGAATATGTGGACAGGAATGGAATGCTTTGGAATGCAATTGAATGTTGTGGAAAGCAATAGAAAGCTGTGGAAAGGAATTGACGTTGAAGGAATGGAAAGGAATTTTGTGGATTGTAAGGGAATCTTATTTAACAGAATGAGATTCAATGTTGGCAATTGAAAGGGATGTTGTGTAATCAAATGGAATGTTATGGTATGAAGTGGAATGCACATTAATAGAACCGAGTTTCAAAGAGTGGAATGGAATGTTAGGTAACAGAAAGGGATTAATGTGTTTGAATGGAATCAATTTTATGCAATGGAATGGAAGGTTTTGGAATTGAATGGAACATTAAGGATTGGAATTGAGTGCTGTGGAATGCAGGGTCATGTTGTGGAAAGGAATAGAACTTTGTGGAAAGGAATGGAAGGTAAAAGAATGGAATGGAATTTTGTGGGTTGGATTGGAGTCATATGCAGTGGAATGAGATACAATGTTTGCAATTGAATGGGATTTTGTGTAATGGAATGAATGCTATGCTATGAAGTGGAATGTTGATTAATAGAAAGAATTTTAATGAATGGAATGGAATGTTAGGTAACAGAACTGGAATAATGTTTTGGAGAGGAATCGAATGTTATGGAATGTGATGGAAATTTGTGGAACTGAACTGAATGTTGTGGAATAGAATGGAATGTGGTGGAAAGGAATAGATTGTTGGGGAAAGGAATGGAATGGAATGCTGTGGAATGCACTGCCATGTTGTGTAAAGTAATAGAACGTTGGAGAAAGGAATGGGATGTTAAGGAATGGAATGGAATTTTGTGGATTGGAATGGAATCCGGTGTAATAGAACGAAATAGAGTGGTTGAAATGGAATGGTCTTCTGTGTAATCGAATGGAATATTATGATATGAAATGGAATGTTAATGTAACAAATTTTACTGAATCAAGGGAATATTATGTAATAGTATGGGAATAATGTCTTGTAATGGAATTGAATGCTAAGGAATGGAATGGAATGGAGGGGAACGGAATAGACAGTTGGAGAAAGGAAATGAAGTGTATGGAAAGGACTTGAAATTTTGTGTGCTGGAAGGGAAACTTATGCAACATAATGAAGTACAATGTTAGAAATGGAATGGAATGTTGTTTATTTAAATAGAATTTTATGGTATGAAGTTGAATGTAGATTAATAGAATCGAATTTTCATGAATGGAATGGAATGTTATGTAACAGAAAGGGAATAATGTGTTTGAATGCAATGGAATGTGATGGGATGTAGTGCAATTTTGTGGAATTGAATGGAATGTGAAGGAATGGAATGGATGCTGTGGAATGCAATGGAATGTAGTGTAAAGGAATAGAATGTTGGTAAAGGAATGGACGTTAAAGTAATGGAATATAATTTTGTGAATAGGAATGGAATCTTATGGAATGGAATGAAATAGATTGTTTTAAATGGACTGGAATGTTGTATAATCGAAGGCAATGTTATGGTATGAAGTGCAATGTTGATTAAAAGAACGGAATTTTGAAGAATGGTATGGAATGTTTTGTAAAAGAATGGGAGTAATGTGTTGGAATGGAATCGAATGGAATGGAAAGAAATGAAATGCAGTGGAAAGTTATGGAATAGAATGGAATGCTTTGGAATGCAATGGGATGTTGCAGATAGGAATAGAATGTTATGGAATAAAGTGTTTGAATGGGATCGAATGTAATGGAATGAGATGGAATGTTTGGAATGGAATGGAAAGTTATGGAATGGAATGGAATTCAGTGGAATGCAATGGAATGTTGCAGAAAGGAATAGAATGTTATGTAATTAAGTGGAAAGTTATGGAATGGAATGCAATTCTGTGGATTTGAATGGAATGTTGGGGAAAGGTTACAAACGGAATGGAATTTTGTGGATTTGAATGAAATCTTATGCCGTAGAAAGAAATAGAAGGTTTAAATTGGAAACGGATGCTGTGAAATGGAATGGAATATTATGGTATGAATTGGAATTTTGATTTATAGAACTGAATATTAAAGAATGGAATGGAATGTTAGGTCAAAGAACAGGAATAATATGTTTGAATGGGATCAAAAGTTATAGAATGGAATGGAATGAGTTCGAATAAATGCAATGTTAGGGAATGGAATAGAATAATGTGGAATGCAATGGAATGTTGTGAAAGGAATACAATATTGGGAAAAGGAATGGAAGGTTAAGGAATGGAATGGAATTTTGTGGATTGGAAGGCAATCTTATGCAATAGAATGAAATAGAATGTTTCAAATGAAATGAAATGTTATGTAATCGAATGAAATGTTATGGTATGAAGGTGAATGTTGATTAATAGGACAGAATTTTAATGAATGGAATGTAATGTTATGTAACAGAAAGGGAATAATATGATGAATGGAATCAAATGTTATGGAATGTAATGGAATGTTACGGAACTGAATGGAATGTTACGGAATGGAAGGGAATGCGGTGTAAATCAATGGGATGTTGTGGAACGGAATAGAATGTTGGAGAAAGAAATAGAGGTTAAGTATATAATGGAATTTTGTGGATTAGAATGGAATCTTATGCAAAAGAATGAAATAGAATGAATTGGAAAGGAATGTTGTGTAACTGAATGGAAAATTATGCTATGAAGGGGATTTTTGATTAATAGAACCGAATTTTAATGAACGGTATCGAATATTTTGCAGCAGAACGAGAATAATGTGTTGGGAATGAATTGTATGCAATGAAATGGAATGGAGTGTTGTGTAATTGAATGGAATG
>JAVSCE010022104.1:0-50160 GCA_032199065.1 Smutsia gigantea | reverse complement strand
ATTGTGCAAACAGTGTTTCCAAAGTGTACGCAGCCCCACCCTTGGCTGAGACCAGGCCCAGCCAGCCAACCACTTGGCTGAGACCAGGCCCAGCCAGCCAACCACATGCAACCATGGAGCCCAGCTGCTTCTCTTCCTGAGGCTGCACAAGGACCTGGGGCCTGGCTATTCTGGGTCACCCTGCAGCAGGACCCTAGTGCAGGCCAGGGGGTGTTGGCCCCATCCCCTGACAGGGGGAAGGGATGCAGAGAGGCCGAGCTCTTTTCCTGGAAGAGGAGAAAGCTGACCCGCCTCCTAGACAGGAGCCTCCTGGCTGTAACAGCAGCAGCTCCTTCTCCCTCCTCCTCCTCCTATTGTTATTATTTTTTTAATTGAGGTGAAATTCATACAACATATAATATAACCTTTTAAAGTATACCATTCAGTGGCACTTAGTACATTCACAATGTACATTCACTTAGTACAACCACTACCTCTTTCTATTTCCAAAACATCTTCATCGCCCCCAAAACAAACCCAGAACCCATTAAGCAGTCACTCCCTGCTCGCCCTCCACCCCAGTCCCTGCCGGCCACTAATCTGCGTTCTGTTTCTAATGACTATTCTGGATATTTCATGTGAATGGACTCACATGATACATGGTCTTTCACACAACATAATGTTTTCAACTTCCTCCAGGTTGTAGCTTGGGTTAGTGCTTCATTCCTTTTCTTTTTCTTTTTTTTTTGTTAATTTTTTTATAGTAAAGTGTAGTTGACAAATAATATTATATAGGCTTCAAGTATGCAACAAAGTGATTCAACAGTTACATACATTATTAAATCCTCACCCCAAGTGTGTAGTTACTGTCAACATAGAAAGATGTTACAGAGCTACTGACTATGTTCTCTATGCTGCAGTTTCATCCCCGTGACTGGCACTGTGATTGAGGTTTTGTGCCTCTTTCTCCCCTTCACCTATCTCACCTCTCACCCACCCGCGCCCCCCGCCCCATGGTGCCCACCGGTCCCTGCTCGGTGTCTGTGAGGCTAGTGCTGCATTCCTTTTTATGTCTGAATACTAGTGCATTGTATGGATAGTTTTTCTACCCTCCAGTTTATTAAGGCTTCTTTCAACACCAGCTATTAAGGCGCCCTGCTCCTCCCCAGCACGGCCTCTCAGTGTTGGCCTAGGCAGTGCTGGATCTCAAGGGAGCCTGGCCTGCTGGGTTACAGGTACTGAGTGCCAAATAAAGGCCATTGCCAAACCAAGCCTCCTATTTCTACATCAGCAGCCACCCAAAGATTCTGGGTGTATGAGGAGCCCTTCCCTCTCCTGTCTGCTGCTTCCTCCCAGGGGGATCTCAGTCATCAGACAGCAGGCCAGAGGGCGGAACTGTGCTTTATGCTCTGAGAGATGAGGCTGTGCATATCCCCTCAGTGTCTGGCAAGAACATGACAAAATGGAGCTAGTTTGGCCGCTGAGTTGCTGTGTGGCGTTGGGTAGGTCACTGCCCTTCTCTGTGCCCTGGCTTCCCCATCCTTAACATGAGGGAACTGGGCCTGTCCCGGGCCTTGAGCCCCCCACCTGAGGTAAAGCCACTGCCCAAACTTATAAGGGAGAGATTTTATTCCCTGTCTCCCTCTTCGAGTTTCAGAGAGGGGGATGGAAATCTGGGTCCCAGACCTGCCTCACACCCAACTGTGAGAGCCCTGCACGTCATGTCGCCCTGACCCCACCTGTCCCGTCCATAACATCAACACATTATGGCCGCCCGGCACCTCACAGGACAAACCTGACACAGTCACACAAGCACCTAGGGAAGACTGAAGGAGAAGAAGTGGGTGCGACTCCACAGCAGCAGACCCATCAAGGTTCACATCTGCTTTTAGAAGGCTCGGCCCTGCGCCCCACCCCACGCCACCGCCCTGTGCCTATCGGATCGGCACTGGGGCAAGCCTGCGGTGACGCTTGGCTGCCTTTTCACCACTTCCAGGGGCCCTTTGACCTGGAATACCACAGCCAGGCCTCCTTGGTGATGTGTAGAGATAAAACACCTGTGCCGCTGTGCATGACCTGACAGATGACAAAAGAGGGTTCAGCTTGCACTGTACATTTGTTTCTTTATTATGACAGGTTGCTGCAAGATGACAGTCAAATATCTAAGTTTTAAAATGAAATAAACAGTTTTCCAGTAGATAGAAGTGCCCTAGGGTAAGGGCACCTTTTTCTAATTTGCGTGAAGGTGCCACGTGAGCTAGCAGAGTTGTAGTCAGACTGTACGTATTTTTATTTGGAAATGCCTGAGCCTGTGTTTTCTGCTAGAAAGGGCTGTCCCACTTGCCTCTGCCTCTCTGAGCCCTTCCCTTCCTTCAAGGCTCAGCCCAGGTCCCCCTCCTTCACCTTTTTCAGGCAGCCTGTCCTGACCAGGCCACACGGACCTCTCTCTCCTGCTCTGAACTCCTGAGCCCGTTGGTATCTCACTTCCTTGGGCACAGTTTGTTCCCAGTTCTGCTGTGAGCAGAGGGATAGAAGGCTTTTTATATTCTTCTGTCTCCCTTGATCACTTGGCCTAGGGCTGGGCATCTGACACCCACCACTGAAGGAGTGAGTAAATTGAAAATTATTCTTCAAAATCTCGTTTCCACTTTCTCATTTGCCATGACCTTGACATTGATCTTACGGAGCAAGAAATTTGAATGGAGAGATGAATTTTCTAAACAAGTTGGAATGTACTGTTTGAGACATCATCAAACTCACTGTCAGGTGTGCAAGCCGAGGCAGGAAGACTGGCTCATTGGGCTACTAGACAAGGGATGAAAACATTGGAAGGGGGTTGGGTCATGCAACACAACACTGAAGGGCCTCCCTCCAGCTTTAAGATTCTAGAAATAATTCAAGCCCAGAGCATTCCACTTACCACCACATTCTACGCAACAACTGACCCGGGCAAGTGGAGAGACATGGACTAATACTTCTAACTTCTGGAGGAGGAGCCTAGTAGAAAAGGAGCACGTCCTCACTAACTCCTAGCCTCACAAGCGGACCGGGACCTCACGCCAGTCATCAGGCTGACATTCAGAAGGAGCTGGGAGGCCACTGGGCAGACAAACCGGAGGTCGGACCCCTGGTGCCTTGTCATGCCTTATCTAGAATATTCTCATGCTCCATCTCATCATCCTGATGAATAACAAAATAATCTTCATGTTTACAAGCATAACTCTGCTCCTTATATAAAATTAAGGAAATACAGACAAGCCAAAATAAGAAAACAAAAATCACCCACATTTTCATCATTCACAGATAACTACTATTAATTTAGTTTATGATCGGTGAGGCTTTTTCAGTGCTTATGTATGCACATATACACTTTTTCCTTAAGAAATATGGGGTCATAGTGGACCTGATACTCTGGAACCTGCTTTTCTACTTGTTCATTAATGTTTTGCAAATGTCTTTCCATGTCATACATTCTTTTACACCAACGTATTGAAGAAAATTCTTCCTAGTTATTTTCTTTTATTAGAAATAGTGGAAGCACACCCAAAATATAGTGAATCATTTAAGGCACAACTGTGTTCCCATCACCCAGCTTTGTCATATCCTAACATTTCGTCCTTCTCCTTCCCTCATTTGTATGGATCTCCCTAGTTTAACCCTCACTTTGGAACTTTAGGCTGTTTCCAGTTTTCTGCTGTTATAAACAATACCAGCCCTGAAGATTCACTCCTCTGCGTTCCCCAGCACGGAACTAAAAGCAGTTTCCTAGAAGCAGGAAGGAAAGTGTATTCTTGGCCAAACCTCCAGGTGTTCCTGTTGCTCGTGGCCCACAGCATCCTTTCACCCCAGCACCTCCTTGGTAAAGCTGGCAGTAACTTGAGCCTGTGTGACCCACCCGCCTCCTCCTCCTCACATGCCCAAAGTTCTCACCTCTGCCCTCACTGGACACCACTTCCCAGGGTCTCCAGTTGTCATGACTTCTTCTCCCATCCAGGCGGCAGTTTGTTCATACAGGCCAGTGGCACAGACAGGCCCAGCCTGCAGAGCCAGCCTCTTGCCAACTGTGCGGTCCTGGGAGGTCGCTTCACTTCTCTGAGCACCAACCTTCCTCATCTGTAAGAGAAGGTTAACAATATCCATCTTAGAGGGATTTTGTGAAAAATGGGATGATGTATATAAAACTCCTCTATTAGTCTGAGTTCTCCAGAGAAATAGAACCAACAGATACAGTAGGATGGATGGATGGATAGGTGGACGGATGGATAGATGCATTGATTGGTTTATTGTAAGGGACTAGCTCGTGCTGTTATGGAGGCTGAGAAGTCCCAAGATCTGCAGGTGGGAAGCTGGAGGCCCCGGAGAGCCAGTGGTGTACTTCTAGCCCAAGTCTAAAGGCCTGAGAGTTGGGAGAGCCGATGGTGTAAGTATGAATCTGAATGCAGGGCAAGGCCAGTGTCCCGATTCAAAGGCAGGCAGAGTGAGCTGCCTCTTCCTTACCCCACCTCTGGTCCCTTCAGGCCCTCATGAATTGCATGAGGCCCCTTGGAGAGGGACCATGTGCTTCACTCAGTCTATGGATTCAAGTGATTTTTTTGTTTGTTTTTGTTTTATGTAGGGCAGGCCCCTGGCTTTCAACTTGGCTG
Source organism: Smutsia gigantea (assembly GCA_032199065.1). NCBI lineage: Eukaryota > Metazoa > Chordata > Mammalia > Pholidota > Manidae > Smutsia > Smutsia gigantea. The sequence continues at coordinate 45,538 of JAVSCE010022104.1, read as the reverse complement.
CCTTGCAGGTTCCCCTTCCAGAAGTTTCAAGAACTCTTGGGTCTGATTTCTGCTGGGGAGAGGTCCAGGGAAACTCGGCTCTGCGTGCTCCGCAGCGCCATACTGCACAGCCCAGTTCAGTATGCTGTGGTTGAGCCCCAGGTTAATTCAAACATTAATCTCATCTGGAAATACCCTCGCAGACACACACCAAATAATGTCTAACCAAACACCCGGGCAACCCGCAAACCAGTCAAGTTGAGGCGAAAACTCAATCCTTACAGTTCCTAATACAGGGCCTGGCTCAGAGGAGGTGCTTGATAAGTGGAAGCTCATGGATTTCTTCATTCAGCCAACACCTTTGACCAACGGTGCCAGGCTCTGTAGGCGGTGCTGTGGTCTGACGAGGCTGCAGTACATTCGACTGGGAAGCAGCCAGGCAAAAATGTGTATGATGAGAGAGTGGGAAGGGAGCTTAAGTCTACCTCTGCAGTCACGGACGGCCTCAGAGGGGACGCAAACTTGTCTGTGGATGTGTGACCTTTCAGGTGGGTGGTGCGGATGGAAGGACCTTCGGGAACAGTCCCAGAATGCGCGAGGGACAGAGGAGTGAGCCAGAGCCACATGTCTGGTTGTTGGCTAAGGCTGGAGAGATCGTGAGAGACGTCCTGGGGACCCCAGCAAGCCCAGGTCATGAAACCCCCTCAGTGTCTTGCTCAGTAGTTGGGGTCTTGTTTTGAAGGCAGAGGGAGACCCAGAAGGGCTCTAGGCAGGAGAGGGACAGGAGGAAGTCGGCCTTTTAGAGAAGGCTGCTCTGGCAGCCTGTGTGAAGCAGGGCTTGCATGTGGGGGAGACTGGAACCCGGAGATGCATCAGGAGGTGTGGTGCGGCTGTGAGAGGGCAAAGGTTTGAACCAGAAAAGGGGAAGTGGGGATCAAGAAGGAGAGCTGGAGAGAGATTAAGGAGCTGGACTTTGCAGGGCTTGGGATGGATCAGCGCTCAAAGGCCAAGGGCGGAGTGTGTGAGCAGAGGGAGAAGGAAGCCAAAGAGGGTGGCGATGCTATGCATCAGGCCGCTGCTGCTGCAGGAGGAAGTCGAGGCCCAAGACGCAGGTTTAGGGGCTTTGGTTATCGGGTGGGAGTTGCAGCCATGGATACAGTCATCCAGGGGCAGGGGCAAGTGAGAAGGGAAGAGACTGGGGCCCTGGGAAGCTGCTTTGGTGTGGATGGAAGAAAGGAAACCTGCAAAGGTGACAGAATCCCGGGGGGTGGGAGGAGAGCCCGGAGAGTGTGGTATTCTTGAAACAACAGGGAGCCCTGAAGGGCAAGATGCGGCCAGGGACCACACACTGCTGAGCTGTTAGATAAATCACAGGACATTATCATCAGCTTTGGCAAGGAGGGGTCCTGGGAAATCAGGGTGTGTGCAGTTGTGCTGGAGAAGTGGGGCTAACATCGGACTGCAATGAGCAAGTGGGGTCATTGCCTCAAAACCTTTCCCTGAGAGAAGAGAGAGGGGGCAGGGGCTTAAGGGAGACACTGGGCAAGTGAAGGAGTCTTAGTGCAGGAAATCGAGGAGGTTCTTTAGGCTGAGAGGAAATCTGGAACTCACCCTTACCCGTCTTTTGTATTTCCTTCTCTTCCTCACCCGAGGCCTGGCACGGCGCTCCCTGCAGAGACAGCATGCGGTCCACATCAGTCATTTAATTAACTGACATTTGGTCATTTTGTCTGCCACCTCATTCTCTTCCCTATGGGTCTCCAACCCATTCTTTTAAGGCAGCTGGAACCTTCTGCCAAATGAACCCAACACAGGGAGACAGTGCAGCCTGTGAGCACTGGAGGTATTGGCTACTGCGTCTGGTCAAGGGGGTTCACATTTAGACTCCTAAGGAAAAGGCGGCCTGAAAAGGAGACAGTCTCTCGGGGTCACCATGCCGCATCCCCACAGAGGGAGAGGGTGCAAGGGTGGAGGAGTGAAGGGGAGGCCGGTCATCCTGCTCTTGTTTTACCAAAGCCTAACACGAGGGGGCGCCCTTGCACTGCCCTGCAATCACGCCTCACCAGGCACTGGTCACCCAGTAAACCTTTCTTTTGCATATCAGTTCAAGACTGCTTTCAGCCCCTGCAAAGGTTCCTTGCATTTCTTTCTTTTTCCATATAGCTGGATCCTGGGCTCCATGTCTTCCTCTTCTGCTCTAGTTTAACCCCTGGTAGGGGGCATTTTGTGGAGGGAGCCAGCAGCCAACTTGGCAGGGAAAACTTGCGTGAGAGCAGTTCTGCTTCTGGAGCAAGTGCCAGGGGTCAGACCCCAGTGGCCTGGTACCCAGTGTGGGAATTCCTTAGGCCAGCCGAGTCCCCTGAGCCATGTGCAACCCCACCCTCCACTCCCAGCTGCAGCAATGCTCGGGCACTGGCTTAGGGCAGAAATGTGATACCCCTTTTTCCCAGCTGGTGGGCAAGGTTTGGGGAATGGCTCTGCGGGAAGCCGGGCTGTCAGCACCCACTCTGCTCACCAAGTGGTGAGCCAGGGGTCTGCCTCTGCCTGGAGAAGGTGTGCCTCTTAGATATTTGCATAAAGGCATCTTATAGACTAGCAGGTGCTTCCGCTGCACACCCCAAGGTTCCCAAACCCGAGGTGCCTCCCCAGGCCTCATCCCAGGGAAAGAAGCAGAGTCTCCTAAGGGCAGGGGCTCAGGCCCCAGGCAGCAGGAAGGGCAGGAGGGCTCTGTGCCAGCTGACTGAGGCAGGGCCAGGAGCAGATGCAAGCGTTCCACTTCCCCTCCTGCTGCCTGAAGCCTGAAGCCTGGACCCCTTCTCTGGGAGAGATGAGGAGAGTCCCTTCTCAAGAGCAGGGATTGCCAAGGGAAAAGATGGGAGCACTGGGGTGGAAGGGAAGAGGGGCCTGGGGACCAGAAGGTTTGGCTGCTTCTCCCTGAGCCTCAGTTTCTGCATCTATAAAATGGCACAAAACCTAAGCTTATAGGAAATACTCAGGTGGTGTCATCCTTGAGGTTTGCTAAGACTGGCCTGTCTCATATGTCAGAGCATCTTCATCTCCTGAAGGCAAGGTTGGAATGAAGGAGGCTGAAAACTCTTTATCCCAGGTGCAAAAGAGGCCTCTGGAGCTGAGGATTCTAGTTCTCTCGGACCCTCCTTCAGGGTGCTTTGCAACCCTTGCGGGCAGGATTTTAAGGCTGGGAGCCCTGGAGGTGGGAGCGGGTGTTTAAATAATCTCTTCTCATTGCCCTTCATGTTGTGATGAAGCTTTTCCCAGTGGAGTTTTGCAGCAGCTTGGGGAGGCATATAGCATGGGGGTGCTAGTCCCACCTTTGTCCAGGGGGCTGTAGCCAGTGTCACATGGTTAGTAAGGGAACTGGACTTTCGACTCCTAATCTAACACTCTTTTTCTTTGTTGCATCCGGGCATTGCAGCCTCCCTGCTTCCATCCAGGACATTATCACTTTGTACCCCCCCCTGTGGTTCTGCTGGGTGCCCCCTCTGGAAGCTTGCTGAAAAGGCATAGTCCTAGACCCTGCACCCAGAGATTCTGATATCTGGACCTCCTTGACAGCCCAGAAATTTGCATTTTAAGCAAACCCTCAGATGTTGCTAAGCAATGGGTGCTTGCCTGTACAGTGAAGAAACACAAGCTATCCATGGATTAGTCCACCCAGGTCTTCGGAGGTGTAAGACCTGTGCTGGGTGCTGTGAGGTGGCAGGCCAGTGTGGTCAGGTCCCTGGCTCTGTGGGCAGGGGATCTGGGCAAAGGCTGCTGTAGAGGGAAAGTCGCTGGGTGGGGTATTTCAGAGTGGGCTCTTATTCTGTCTTTGACCCTGACTTGAAGCAGCCATCTCTAGGCCACTGTCTATGGCAGGGGCCTAACAAGGAGGTATTTCCCCAGCCCTCTCAACCGCTGCCTTTGGCTGTTCTGTTTTCCTGGGCTGAGTTAGGAAGGAAAGACTCCCCCAGAGGAGGAGGGATTGAGCATGGATCCCATGGGGGTGGGCCAGCAGGAGGGGAGCCTGGCGGCCCGTGCTCCAACCGCTCTGCTTGCTTACCTGGAACCACTCTGGCCCATTCATTCATTAAACTTCCATCCCTTCCTGGACCACGGAGGCTCTGTGCTGTCTGGTTCTTGCTCCTCTGCTCCCAGGCTAAGTCTTGTGCCTGGCCAGCTCCCTTCTCATCCCCCAACCCTACATCCCCTGGGCTGCTGGCCTTTTCGGCTAAGGGCTGCCTTGCTTATAAAGAGGCAGGATGGTTCCTTTTTTGTGAGGTTCCTAGAGTATCATGCTCAGAGAAAGAAAGTAGAATGGTGGTTGACAGGGACTGTGGGGAGCGGGGCTGGTGAGTTAGTGTTTAATGGGTACAGAGTTCCAGTTTGGGACAATGAGAAACTTGAGATGGATAGTAGTGATGGCTGCATGACAGTGTAAATGTACTTTACCACAATACACTTTTAGAAATGATTAAAATGGTAAAATTCATGTTAAGTGAATTTTATCACAATTAAAAAAAAAGACAGGAAGCAGCAGCAGGAGAAATCCCATTTGCACCAGGCCCTGTTGCCCTGTCTGGGCCTGGGAAGGAGCCCCACAACTGGGAGTTTGGGGTGATGTGGCAGGTGCAACATTTCAGAGGAGACAAACACCAAGGCCTCAAGGTCAGCACATCCAGATGAAGGGAATCGCAACAGAAGAAACCAGGGCCATGTGTGGTGTTCTTAAACAGCTTGAGTACACTGTGTAAAGTCAGAGACCTCTGGGTCCAAATGCTGACTCACCACCCAGTTCATGAGTGAACTTGGGCAGCTTCCTTAACCTCTGAGCTTCAGCTTCCCTCTCCGTAAGACGGCAGTCACATGAGAGGAGGGCTGGGGCAGGGTCTGGTGCTTATTGGCATGTAGTAGATGGCAAATGCTCGCCTCACGAAGAACCGGAAGATTGGTATCATCAAACAGATCCTCTGGCAGAAGGGAGAACTGAGACCCAGAGAAAGGACCAGACTTGCCCGAGGCCACACAACCAGCCCATTACTGAGCTGTGACCTCAAGGTATCTTGGGCCCGGACCCAGATCTCTCCCTGCCCAGCCCACATAGAGCTGCCTTGCAGCTGAGCATGGGTCCCTGGACCCAGAGATCAGAGACCAGGGGTGGCCGTCGGGCATGAGCCTCTCTTTCTCAGAGATGGTGACATAGCTTGCTGCACCCAGTTCTCATCTTTCTCTGTCCTTCATGAATCAGGGTATTCTTTTATAAGGCAGAGCTGAAATTTGCCACCAAGCCTTTTTGTGGCATCACAGTGTGGGTAGAGCCCCTCGGGCTTTCTGCAGTTTTGTTGAGTTCATATGGCTGGCCATGCACTACAGGCATGTGGGAGAAGGGACACCATCTGGAGTGAATCATTGAAAATTAGTCATCTTGGTTCAAGGAAGGGCCTGTAGACAAATGGACCAGGACCAGCTTTTAAGTATCTTCTTTGGAGAAAGATGTACTCTTGGCGAGGAAACTGCTCTTGAAGGCAGTGGCATTGGTTATTGAGGGTTTTAGGGAATTGGCCATTTATGCATGCATTTGTTCATGCATTCAAAATGCATAAACCACTCCGGGTCTACCCTATGCCAGGGATTAGGGGTAAATGAGAGAAATCAGACGGGTCTCTGGAGCCTTAACTGGGGGCTCAGGCAGGCAACCACAAGGTGCCATAAAGTGCTGTAGGAGGGGGATTGGTGTTGCACGAAATATATGCATTCCAAAGAAAGAGGCACTGAGCTGGGGAGGTGTGGAAGAACTTCACGGAGGTGACATTCGAGCTGAGGCCAGGGCAGGATGGCCTTGCTAGGCGGAGAAAGGGGAAAGGCCTTGCTGGTTAGCACACGGGACAAGCAGTTTGTAGCTCGGGGGGGACCGTGTGCCCAGGCCTGGGCAAATAAGCCGGTGTCACGGAAATAAGTCTAGGGAACTAGCCCGGGGAAGCCCCGTCCGTTGCTCACTACTCCGATCCTCCCGCCACCGCCCTCGCCCCCCAGCCTCTCCCGTCCGGCTGGCGCTCGCCTCTCCACCCGCCCCTTCCGGGAAAACCCCGCGGGTGGGGCCCCGGTGACGGGCAGGCTCCAGGCCAATTACAACAGAGGGGACGGGCGAACAGCCCCCCGCGCCTTGTCCCAGAGGCTGCGGGAAGAAACACCTATTGATAACGTAAATGGCTACGGCCAGGCGAGAGATTCTGGAAATTGCAACTTTACTCCGCACAGCTGTAATAAAAACACGAAAAACACAGGGTTCTCAACAAGGCAGGCTTCATTTCCCTCCCATGGGAATCACAAGCTGTAGAGGCGGTTAAGGCAGACGCGGTGGCGTGGGGCTGGTGGGGACTCAGCCCACTTCCATCTTGTTGCCCAGCCCTGATTTGAACGTGGTCACCACCACGCTAATGCACCACATTGTAGTCTGGGAAGGGGGAAAGAGGAGGAAGTGCTAATCTCTTAAAGGGCTGGGTGGCCATGCTTATTATCTGATAATGGCGTAAGAAAGAAAAGAGATTGCAGGGAGGGGAGCCACAGGCAATCTGCCACAGGCGAAGACAAGGCAGAAGGGGAGAGGGCTTGCTGTTTGTAGATGTGTGGCAGGACGGAAGTGCAAGAGACGACTCTGGAGAGGGAGACAGGGACCTGAGTATCATTCCAAAGGAATCGGGCTGTGTGCTGTAGGTCCTGGGAGCGCCAAGGGGCATCGAGCAAGGCGCTGGCGCAGACCGCGATGCAGACTTGATCCTAGGGCGCTCACAGCGGGGTGGGGAGGACATTTGGGCTGAGAAACACTTCGGGGGTGGTGAAGACATTTTCCCATTACTGAGCAAGGAAGCAGAGCTCTGGATTCTGAGCTCTGGAATCTTCTTTGCTGGGGGGAAGGGGCCTGGACAGCAATAATGCAACCTCTTCTTATTTCCTCTCCGCAGACTGTTCTACGGATTGTGGTGCTTGGGATCTGGGATTACATCGAAAACAAAATAGAGGTAAAGACCAATGTCCATCCCATCCAGCAAGCCAGCCATCCTGGAAGCTATAAAATGTCACTGTCCCATTTATCCCAAGATGGGAGCCATCAAAAAAGGCGGGCTTCTTCCCACACTGGACCCAGGGGTCTCTCCAACTGTGCATGATGGGGGTGCTGAGGAGAGGTGAATGAAGAAAGTTGCCAGGAAATCTCTTTGAAGTTCTGCAAAATTTAAAAAGTTATTCTTGAATCATTTTGAAAACAAATAAATCCACTCTAAAATGGCCCAGTGGTCAGAGGGCTGAGCAGGAAACCACAGAAGCACTTCTCAGCCTGGTTTCTGCAGAGCACACCAGCCTCTCTGCTTCGCGGCAAAGGCAGTGGGGTGTGGCGGGTGGGGACAAAGGGTGGGGAGACCAGGCTGTTGCTGGCAGTTCTGCATGCAGGACAAAGCAAGGTGGTCAGCATCTGCCTCTCGCCCCTTCCTCACCCCCACACCCAGCTACTTTTTAGCCTTTTTGGGCCTAATGCTAGGAGCAGACATAGAAGCCTGGCACATAGACATCTCAGACCAAGGCCTGGCGGGAACAGGCAGATGGAATGTGAAGGCCCAGGGCTGAATCACCCTGGCTGGGCCTCCTCCTTTCCTAACCCTGCCTCCCTGTGGGTGGCACAGGAATGCTGGGACATGGACTGTAGGCCCCATCCCAAGAAGGGACAAGATGCTGGAAACAGATGCTGGGGAAAGACACTTCAAGTAGCCCAAAGCTGTCTGAACAAAAGCTGGAGATGGGCTGAGGTCTCTTGGAGGAAAGATTGTGCTCAGGGACACACCTAGGAGTGGGGAGGTCCTTAAAGACTAAGGGTCAGGAGAGGCAGCCAGAGATGGTGACCGCCTGACAAGGGGACAGGCATCCTGGAGAAGGTGGCCAGCGCCAGCCGCTTTGCCTGGCCTGCTTCCAGGACCTTCAGGGAAGTGGCCCAGGGCACTGAAATCCACCTCCTTACAGGTGTTTGATGGGGCTGTGATCATCCTGTCCTTGGCCCCGATGGTGGCGTCCACTGTGGCCAATGGGCCCAGGAGCCCCTGGGATGCCATCAGCCTCATCATCATGCTCCGGATCTGGCGGGTGAAGAGGGTCATTGATGGTGAGTGGTCCAAATGGTCAGCAGGGTTGGTGGGGTGGCAGGCGGCTGCCCCAGACACTGGAGCTGTCAATAGAGAGAAGAGAGACACCGAGTGTTGTGGGCTGGGGGTGAGGATTGCCCAGTCAGCCTCAGAGACTGGAGGGTGGAGACTGCTGGCACAGAGAGAACCAAGCCGCCACTGCTCATTCAATGTCACCTATTTAGGAACCACTCATGTGCTGTCCAGATGTCACATGCAAACACTTGAGTTTAGAGACCAGACTTTCATTCTGACATAGCTATTGATTGGATGCCTAGATAGCCAGCCCTTCACATGAGAGCTGCAGCAGGGCCTGCGGTTCTGGAAAGACCAGCTTTGTGCATCCCGAGTGTGTTGGTGCCCAGCTGCGACAGCTCCCTGTTGCTTGAAGACCCACCACTGGCTTTTTCCAGGTTGCTGGTCAAGGTGCTGCTTCCTGCAGGGTTCAGCTCACCTCGGTATCCACCAAGGATAAAATGGGGGCCCTGCAAGCGCATTAACCTGCAGACAACTAGAGAATGTTTCTACGGGAGCTGCGGGCTTGGGGTGGATTTGAGCTAATGCTTCCGTCAGCTTTGTTCACACATGCTCCCATCTGGGTCTCCCTTTCCAGAAGCGTCTGACCTGCTCTCTCTCACTGCCGCCCTCAGAGGCAGAGGCTGCTCCCCACTGTGCCCTGACCTGGTAGCTCGTGTGCTTCCAGAAGGTGATGGCAGCTCAGAGCATGCCCCTCAGAGGAGGGAGGCCTGGGTTGGGAGGACACCCAAAACCTTGTCCCTGAAGAAAAGGACAGGATGCTGGGATGGGGTGGCCAAAGGTCGAGGACATGGGGAGGACCACTGAAATCATCTCAGGGAAGAGGGAGGAACCAATTCCTGGGGCTCCACAAGGCGGCCCTTGGACCCCTGGGGACCTGACAAGGAGGCCCACCTTCCTGCAGCTGAACCAGGCAGTGCAGCCTGCAGGTGGGCTGGCTGCCTCTCCAGAGGGCGGGTTTCTGCTGGAGCATGGGCAGCCCGGGCTCAGGTGGCCGCACGGAGGAGCAAGGCATGACGAGGTTGTACTCCCAAGATTTTTTTCTTTTAGGGAGCAAAGCTCTTTCTTGTGCAAAATCTGGTGCAGACGCCCAGGGTGGAGAATAGGCTGGGAGTGGAGCTGCCTTGGTCGATGTCGGGTGGACGGGGCCCGGAGGCCAGCTGCTCGCCCTCTCCCTTTTCCCCGTAAGACTATAGACTGTGTAGTATATAGGTCACTGCAGCCCTGAAGTTTGGTGACCAATGACAGAAACTGTGGCCATGAGAATACCCCAGCAGCATTTGCCCAGTAGGTGTGAGGCAGGAAAGGTGGCTTCTGGGGCCCCTCCCTGACCCCCGTCCCTATGCACCACCCTGCGAACACTGTCTCATCAGAGAGCCCCCAATCCAGAATCTCCATCGAACTGGAATGTGATTGGGTCCAGTCGTGGCAGCCCCAAGCTGGGAAGGGTTCAGGAGATCATCTGTCCATTCCTCACATCTGAGAGATGGGGTGACCGAGTCCAAGAGGGAGGAGGGTCACACAGCAAAACTCTGAGCCAGACACAGAGCCCAGGGCTCCTGGCACTCCCCAGGGCTCTTTTAGCTGTCCGCTCCTCCCCCATATGATCAGGGTCTTGTTCTTGGCTCTGTCCATGAGAACATCCGCTCCCTTCATGGCAGGAACAGCTCCTTCTGGCTCTTCTCTGCCAGCTGTGGACAGCTGCGTACCCTCACACTGATGGATCTTGACAGCCCGCATTGTGAATGCTCTTCCCAGCTGTTCCCCTTTCCCTGACATGTCAGGCATTGCTTTGCCCCTGGGCGCTTCACGATAGGGATGTGTTGCATGTACTTTTGGATGTTAATTTGCTGCTTTCACCCTGGCTGTGAACTAGCTTCAGCAGAGTTCTAAGGAGGCAGCAGTTGCTTAGGGCCTCTGGGCCCTGGAGACAGGTCTCAGACACATGTGGGCTGCCTTCAAGTTCGAAGCAAACACAAAAATTCTGCTTTTTTTCCTCTGTACGATCCCTGCATCAGCGAGGGAACATCTGGAGGTTGAGAGACTGTGGGTGGAAAGGGGATTTGAAAAGTGGAGATTTGGATAATTCCAGACTGCAGTGACAAGAGAGGCATGTGGTCGAGGTTTCTGGAGAGTCAGGAAGGGCTGGGTTCCAGGCAGTGTGGGGAGTGTGAAGGGCAGGGCCCTGGGTCAGGCCAGGGGTTGATGCTGAGACCGCACAGAGCCCACAGAACTGCCCGGGAAGGGCAGGGGCGGGGTTCTGCGGGGCTGCCACTGGCTGTGAGGTCCTGGGGCCCTCCAGTCCAGAGCCCAGGCTCTGCTCTCGGAGCCACAGTGTATCAGTTATAAATGGGACCATCTGTGAGTAAGAGAGACCAGAATAACAGTGACTTGAACAAATCGGAAGCTTACTTCTCTCACATGGTAGCCTGCAGGCAGGCAGTCCAGGACTACTACGGGCTGTCTGCAGTCAGGACCCCAGGCTCCTGCTACTTTGTCGCTCTTCTGCACATGACCTACCTTCCAAAGCCATCCCCATGGCCCAGATGGCCAGCCACCGCCTCTCCACTTCAGCCACTAGGAAGAAGGAAGAGAAAGAAAGAGAAAAGAAGATAAAAGAGGCAAAAGGAAAGCCCCAGTTGCTTTTTCTTCAACATCTTAATTGAGACAGCTCACACACCATGAAACCCACACAGTTAAAGTGCACAATTCGTGGGTATTTAGTATGTTCATGGAGTTGGAAAAATCTCACCTAAATCTAAGTTTAGAGCATTTTCATCACTGCAAAAGGAAAGCCCGTGCACAATAGCAGGTGCCCCATCCTCCCTCAGCCGAGGCAACCGCTGATCTACTCTCTGTCTCCATGGATTTGCCTCTTCTGGACATTTCACATAAATGGAATCATATGATATGTGATCTGTTGTGACTGGCTTCTTCCCTAAGATAAGGTTTTCAAGGTTCATCCATGTCAGCATTTATCAACATTTTATTCCTGTTTATTGTCAAATAGTATTCCTTTGTATGGATACACCACATTTATTTATCCATTCATCAATTGATGGACATTTAGGTTCTTTCCACTTTGGATTGCTATGAATACTCATGAACAAGTTTTTGTGTGGACCCATGCTTTCATTTCTCTTTAGTACCTAGGAATGGAATTGCTAGGCCCTATGGTCACTCTTTGTTTAACTTTTTAAGGAACTGCCAAACTGTTTTCCAAAGCAGCTGCCCCATTTTACATCCCCACCAACATTTCATGGGCGTTCCGATACTCCCACTCGCTCACCAACTCCAGCTGCCTGCTAAGGGAGGCTCCTGGAAGCTGCTGCATGTCACCTACCTGCATTCCATTGCCCGGAATCTGGTCTCTTGGCCACCCATGGCTGCAAAGGAGATTGCATATTTTAGACAGCCATTGCCTATTCCAGATAGCCATGCACACAGCCCAAACTAAGGGATCTGTCACTATAGGAAAGGAGGAAAACAGGTATCTCAGTCACCATGGGTTAGAGTTCTAGCCCTCTTATACTTTCTGGATGCTGCTGGGTACCTGGACGCCACCGCTACCCCCAGCCCAGGTCCTCCAGGAACTGCACCTGGGACTAACCTGTTGCTGGTGAAGTCTGGGACCAGCCCCTCCCAGCCCGAGCCCTGCCGCTGCCACGTCCCTCACATGGCGATCTCTGTCTTCCAGCTTATGTCCTGCCTGTGAAGATGGAAATGGAGATGGTCATCCAGCAGTATGAGAAGGCCAAGGTCATGCAGGATGAGCAGCTAGAGAGACTGACGCAGATCTGCCAGGAGCAAGGGGTAACACACTGTCACTTCCAGTTCTGTCCAGGGTTGAGGGCCCTGGTGGGTTCTAAAGCCACAGGATACTAGAACTGCACTGGCTCCTCCAGTCCCCGGGTGGACACATGGGGAGCCTGAGGCCCAGAGGTGGGGAGATGCACCTCTAAGGTCACTTGGGCCCAGCTGATCCCCGACTCCAGGCCAGGGTGCTTTTCATCATACCGCAGTGACCAGTCATCTCTCTAAACTCAGCCAGCCCAGTCCCCAGCTTGGTTCATGAGAGTCTTCCTGGCACAGTGACCTCTAAGACAGGGATGAATATTGCCTGCAGAGGTTGCTGGGACCAGTCATCACCCAGGACCCCCCAATACCCAGAGAGGTGTTAGTAATGCTCTCTGCCCTCCAGAAACCATGGTAGACTCAGAGACAGGTGATGGGCCCTGCGAGGCTATGCTCACCAGAGCCAAGGGGGATGGGTTGCTGGGCTAGGGAGAGGGTCTGTCTACTTGGGCTCTGTAGCAAGACTAGAAAGCTCTGCAGAAACAGTCTGGATTAAGGGAATGTTCTGGTACCAGGTGTGCAGGTAGGCATGTCAACGAGGAGACTAGCTAGCAAGGTGGCCGGAATGTTTGTGGAGGATGGACCAAATGATATGTATGGTGATTCTGTTCTGCCCCTTGGATTCTGGGAAGAGGGCAGGGTCACTGCTTCTTGCTCCATGAGCCATATAAGCCACACTCCAGAGAGTATAGGGGCCTCAGTGCCCAGAGCCAGTCTGGGTATGGAATTCCCCCAGCTACATATCCCCAGTGGAGGCTAAGCCTTCTGGCTTGCAGTGCAGTGAGGATGGATGCGCCTTGGTCCCCTCCCCCTGCCCCATTGCCAGGTACCCAGGTGCTCTCAAAGGGACCAAGGACTGCCATGCATCTACCTTTCTTGTTGACCTCACCTCATTTGTCTTGAGCCAAAGGGAGTCACCTGTCATTCTGACAAGCCCCATTGCTTAGTTTCATTTTGTTCATGCTGTGCCCCTCGCCTGAATCCTTGCTTCTTGCACACTCTGCTTAGCTGATTTGTGTGTGTGGTGCAAGTCCTGGCTTCTCCCTCCCATCATGCTCCCTGCCTCCCAGCTCCGTGTTGGCCTCCACAGGGCACTGGGTGCTCTGCCGAGGGCCATGCTGATCTGCACTGAGCTGGACGCGCTCCTGGGGCAGGCCTTGTCCCATTCATGTTTGCCCCCAGCTCAGTGCCCCATATGTTGTGGGTCTCCCAGCTCTTCAATCCCAACCTCTCATAGCTGAAGGAGGAAGTGGAAGCCACGGGATGTCTGTGGAATGTCACCACAAACTGATCCCTGGAAATATTCCCACAGGAACACACATGCAAGCATCTTCAAAATCATTCCCTGGAAATGTCTGTCAGGGAACCAAATCTTTTTATCTACTCTGGGAACACCAGGGCCTTTCATTTCAGCACAGAGTGCTTTTGAGTGACAAGAGGGGACATCAGGGGACACAGCCCTTAGGAGCACATTGTCCAGGCGATCCCGGGAGTGGGGCAGAGTATTCAGGTCCTAGACTGAGCAAACAAATGTCCCAGCCCCTTAGCAGTTGCCATTGGCTTCATCCTTACTCGTGCATCTGTTCAGCCAGCACCATCGAGTGCCTGCTCTGTGCCTGGCCTATGCTTGGCCCTGGGGACAGGATTTGGCCCCTGCCCTCCTGCAGCTCTGGGCGACTCAGGGAGTTGGCGGGCTCATCAGCGGACAGTGGCAGGGTGGTGCAGAGCGTGCTGCTGCAGGGACATGCCTGGGCGTGGGCTTTCCAGAGGAGCTGACATGAGCAGGGCCACTTGGAGAAGGATGTCAGGCAGAGGGGGCAGGGGGCGTGAGGGGCAGGTGGTGCTGGGGCAGCTGAGGGCCACTCAGGATCTGAGCAGAGGGGGGAGGTGAGGTGGGGCTGGAGGCAGCCGCACAGCTGACCAGGGAACTTGGGCCTCGTCCTCTGGGGAAAGAGGAAGCCTGGAATGTTAGAAGCAGGGGTGGCAGGCTCTCCTCAGACTGGCGTTTTTGATGGATCTTTCCAGCTGCTGTTGGAGGATGGATGGGAGAGGGCAGGAATCCTGGGTAGAGAGGCTGTGCCACCCACCCAGGGGAGAGAGCCTAGGTTTGGGGCAGAGGAGGTACAGGGGAACAGGAAAAAACCGTTGTGGGTGTCATCCAGGACCTCGCTGGAGCTTGGACAGGCAGCTCTCAATCTACTGTCTAACAGGAAAATGAACTGCACTGCAGTTGGCCACGTGAAGGACACAGGACACAGTGCCACACCCGCCTTTAATAACTTCACAGCTTCCCAGTCCAAGGGAGAACAAGCTCACCTTATAGCATGCCTCACAGTAACAGCATATGTGCCACGTGGCTGAGGGAAAGTCCTAATGGCGACCCCACCTCCCAGTTCCCACCATGACCCCTGTCCTGAGCCCCTAAGGTCCCCACGTTCCTGCCATCCTGATCCGAGTCACCCTCCACACATGACCTCCTTCCTGGGGGTCTTCACCAGAGGGACACTCCCTTGGATTCTGCCCAGGAAAGAGCTGATAAATAAAGGCAGAGTCCCTCTAGGTAGTAACATCTGGAAAAGAGATAACAGAAACAAACCATTTTAATTAAAAAACCACCTGAATCCTGTCATCTCAGTTAAGACAGCAAAAAAGGGCCAGACAGGCGAGAATCCCAGTGGGCTGCAGGAAGGTGGGAGGGGCCTGGTCGGAGCAGCTCTCAGGCTAATGCAGGGAAACCAGGAATGTTCTCCAAACTCAGTGGTGACCAGTCCATAGGGCGGAGCAAATAGGTGCCTCATTTCCAGGTGCATTTTAAGACCAGCTTTGAGATTTGACTGGGTAACTAATAACCTTAAAGAAATGAGTGTGCTGCTCATGGAATGTCAGGGATGGCCGGACACCTTAGGACAACAGTGCCTGCAATGGTAAAGAACAGCCTTTAAGGACAGACCTGAGTGCCAAGCCAGCTCTGCCACTTACTGGCCTTGTGGCTTTGGGCGCTGATGGGACCTCTGTGGGCCATAGTTTTCCTAATCTGAAAAATGGGGATAGTGATAACATCCTTGAAGGATGGTTGTGAGATTGCTTAATCTAAAGCCTGGCACAGACAAACGGTGATTCTATGAGAGCTAACCGTAGCCAGTCTACCTTTAGTCCCCTTCGTCCACCCATTTCACAGATAAGAAAATTGAGGAGTCAGTAACCTGCCCAAGAACACACCGCTCATTGAGGACTTCTAGAGCCAGGAATAGATCCAGGTGTCCTGTGAGCACTGCCCTTTCCCAGCCCACCTCGCTGAGGGCCATTTTTCTGCCCATATCACTTCTCAGTGCTCGGTGGAGACGTTGATCAGATGATGGGCCAGGGCATCTTTAAGCCACACACAGCCTGAGTGCATCTCTCTCTTGACGGCACAGACCTGGCTCCACTCAACTATCTCAACAGCATGTCCCAAGACGCTTTTGCTGCCACACCTACCCTACCAACCCCATTCCAGGCCCTTGCAGTCGTCTTTGTCCCAAACTCTTGCGCTCTCTCTGTCTGCTGGAGTGCTCAGAGTTGAATGAAGCAACCTCCAAACTGAATTCGTATGTGCTACCAGCCCCCCCCCCCAAAATGGAAATTTACCAAAGTTCCAATGAAATGTAGTAGAATCTCAGTTTAAATAAAACACCCACTTTGCATGCACCTTGTTCTCTCCCTGGGATGTATTTGTATAAAGATTTGCCAAGAGTTCACCCATCTTAGCTTTTTAAAAAATAAACTTTATTGTTTGGAACAGTTTTAGATTCATAGAAAAATTGTGAAAATAGTGGAGTTCCCATATACCCAAAATCTAGTTTCTCCAGTTATTAACATCTCACATTAGTATCATGCATTTGCTACAGTTAACCAATATTGATATGTTATTATTAAAGTTCTTATATTGTTCAGATTTCCTTAGTTTTTATCTCATGTCTGTTCCAGGATCGCACCCAGGACACCACATGACAGTCAGTCGTCATTCTCCTCAGGCTCCTCTTGCCTTAAAACTTCCTCACACTTGCCTTGTTTTTGATGACCCTGACAGCTTTGAGGGGTACTGGTCAGGTATTTTATAGAATGTCCCTCCAGTGGGACTTGCCTGGTGTTTTCTCAGGATTAGATTGTAGTTACGGGTTTTGGGAGGGAGACCACAGAGGTAAAGTACCATTCTCATGACATCGTGTCAAGTGCACAGACTATCAACACGACTGCTCACTGCCGACGTAACCTTGATCACTTGGCTGAGGCAATGCTCAGCGGATCTCTCCACTGTAATGTTACTCTTTTTATTTATCTTAGCTTTTTTAGAAAGCTTAAATTGCCCCTTACTGTGACCGCATGGAGGTTCTCAGGTGACATGGTTTGCCAGATTCTTGCATGAATATCTTGTACGTTTCATCTTCTGTGCCATGTGGCAGCTTATTTCTTACCACAGGCCACCCTCAAGATGTCCCAGAACCACCTTATGTTACACAAGAAAGGCCCCTTAGAGAGCATCTGGCCCAATCCTGGATTTGGCCGACAGTGGAATCTGGAGCTCAGAGAAGGGGAGAGGTGTGCCCAGTATTACACAGCAGTAAGGAGAATCGGATGGAAACAGGATCTCCTAAGGCTCATTCCAGTGCTTTCCCCCCAGACCACGCTGGCCTCTGGTCTTCACAGGGAGACAGTGTTCATTCCCTCATTCCCAACATCTCTTCGGACCACTGGGTTCACTTTATCTTTAACAGATCCTACCTGATAGAGGAAGCGTAAAGAGGTCAGTGGGGGAGGGGGGCTGGCCAGTCTTAACGCTCACCTAAGGCCTTCTGCAGCCTGCTTCCAGACTGCTCAGTCCTGTGACGGAAGCAGATAGCCTCAGACCCCCCGACAATGGCCCTGCAGCTGGAAGTTCCTTCCTGATCAATTTTATTTTGTTCTTTGTCTGGATCCTGGCCGGAATTTTCTTAAGAGTTAATCTCGCTGGTACACAGATGGATTCCAGAGGCAGGATGCTAGTTACTGCCCTTCAGAGAGATGGTGTGAACTTTTTGTCTCTCTCTGTATTACATTCTCTGGCTGCTTCAGAAATCAAAGATATTTTAGAGGCAGCAATGAAATCAATGCAATGACACATTTTACCAACTCATCTTACGAAACCACTTTTTAGGTTTTAGGTACACCTGTGCCCAGGATCTTGCTCTGATGTCAAAGCATATTCTGAAGTCCCCTTGTACCTGCTCTTTGCCCTGTAAGCCTTGCAGCAGCCTTCGGTCCAAAATAATATGATCCAACCTGGCTCTCTGTCAAAGGTCCTTTCTTTTCCCTGCTGGGTCTTATGAGAAGGATAGAAGGAAGTTAAGTTCTCTTTCCTTAGCACCATTCACCCTGAGACCATTGGCAAAAGACCTAGGGAAGTGGGGTTCAATCTGGGTTGACTTGAGACCCAGCCTTCCAAGAGGCCAGTGGAACTCCATGAGCCCCTTAGACCAGCCTTAGACTTTGGGCAAGCATCAGTGCCCTAAGAGGAGTCCTGTGTCGGGGCAGCTTGGAGGGGTGGAGAGAGCCCTCTTCCACAGGGAGCCAGCAAACGGGAGTCTGACCTCAGCTCCAACTCAACAACTGCTCTTCCCCTTTATCCCTGGGCTTCAGGCTCCTCATTGGAAAAATGGAGGAGACAAGTCTTATACCTCGAGGATGCTGTGAGAATCAGATTAATTCAGGTTCAATATATATGTAAAGTCTGGCCCACTGGTGTCTCTCAGTAAATGTTTAAAAAATTCAGAATAAAAACAATACTAACTCATTTGTATAATGATAACAATATATAAATGCACTACTGTGCATTTTAGTGTGACTTTGATGGTCAGAGTGAGTAGGCTAGGTATTATTAATCCCTTTATAGCTGGAAAGACTGCAGCTGAGGCTTTGCTCGCCCAGGGTGTTCGAGTTCCTTGCAGAAGCGCTGGGAATGGAACCCAGGGCATCAAGGGCCATTCGCCTACTACAAAAACGGGCGTCCGTACAAGTCGCTGGTAGGATAAGGAACACGAGCTGCTCCATCAAACAAATCCAGGCATCTCGGTGGCCTAGCAAAGAGGAGTCTGTCGCTCACACTCCAGCCCCGTGCAGGCTCCTTGGCGGGGGTGAAGGACGCACCTTCCGCCCGGTCATTCTGGCCCCAGGCCGCCCCCATTCTGTGGCTCTTCTTGTAAGTGCTTGGAGTTTTCTTCCTTTAGCCAGGGGATGAGAAAGGGAGAGTGGAGAATTCTGCCTGAAGGGTTATTAGCCAGGCCTGAAAGTGGTGACATGCCTTCTGCCCCCCATTTCATAGGCGGGATTCCCTTGCCCAGTCACAACCAGGGCAGCACGGTCTGTGTGCCCAAGAAGGAAATGGTCACCTAATCCAGAAAACAAGGCCAGTGGGCTCCCAACATTCCTCACCCCTTTTCCCCTTCCTACATAGCAAGAGGCATGATCACGTTTATTAGTCCTCCTTGCAGGATGCAAGTCTCTCTGATCTGTTTCCTGAAGAAACAAGATGATAATTTTGACCCCAAGCAATAGGCACTTCTGGTGGAGGCAGGCCCCTGGGGGGCGAGTGGTGTCCTGCTGCGCCCCCTCCAACCATACCACTATCTTCCCTGTGGCAGGGGTCCTAGAAAGCTTGCTAGGTTGTGGGAGGCCATCTGTGGGCCTTGCTTTGGACCCCATGTCTGCCTGGCTCTCAGCTCCCCTGGGAGAGAGCCGATGGCTCTGCACAGATCACACACCTTTGAGGCTGGGCCAGTGGCTCAGAGAAGGGCCTCCCGGCCCTGAGGGCCAACAGCCCTGTCAGGAGGTCAGGAACAGCAAGAAAGGGGTTCTAGCCTGGCTGTGGGGGGTGGCACTTGACACCGGCTCATCCCAGAGAGCCCCCTCTTTTCCTGCAGAGTCCTCAGCTCAGTACAATAGCCTTTGTTACCTGGATTGTTCAAGATCTCCACTGTGGGAAGTGAAGTTTTTTTCTTTTTTTTTTTTAACATGGGAAGTGATTTGTAAAACAGCCGATAGCCTTAATGACAAGCCTATTTAGCTGATAAAATTAGCCATCAGAGGAATAACTTATGTTATCCTTTTGCCATAATTTAAATTTATGGCCAACTACCAGTCATCTCCACAGTAGATGGAAAGGGGCCAAGGTCAAATTCAGCTTCATCCTGCTCCTAAATCATTAGTTTGCAACTGTCTCCTGATTTTTATTGTTACCAACAACGGCGAAACTAATGGAAATAAACACTGGATGCCATCCCAATAGCAGATGGGTTTGAAGGCAGGGCAGTCTGTGTAGATAGCAGTAATAGGACAGAAGAAAATTATTGCTATTGCATTAGATACCATCGAGAGCTTCTGGCCAAAGCGTGCATTGATCAGGCCAAGGCCGTGTCCATTGTACTCCACAAACCAGACCATTAAAGGCAGAGACGGGCTGGGTGTGCCTGCCCGGCTGCCCCTGGGGGCCTGGCCCCACCTGGGCAGGCATGAAAAGCCCAGCCCGATGGAAGGGGCCTGACTCACTCCAGTAATCCATGCTAAGGGCTTCCCTGTGGATCCCCACTGATCTGGTCAGGTTATCTGATTAGAAATACTTAGCTGATGATGTGCATTAAGTAGGGCTGTGACTGTACTTTCATTCTTCCCAAGTCTCCAGAGGGTCTTTTTTTCCCCACTGGGACAGTTTGCCCGTGGAAAAAATTTGCTTCATTTTGTCATCAAAGCTAGCATGCACCTCCTTTCTATCCCAGAGGCCCAGACCCTTGTGAGCCCTGGAGAGCCTGGGTGCTCTGGGTGTTTCTTCCTACCTGTTTTCAGCAGTTTGACCGTGGAGCGTCTAGGTGCGGGGCTCTTGTATTTATCCTTGGCTTCTCTGAGTTTGTCGAATTTGTGTGTTGGTGTTTTTTCTTTCAATCTGGAAAGTCCCCGGCCAGGACTTCTTTATTCATGGCTCCTGTCCCACCCTTTCATTCTCCCTCTGGAGATCTGATTTCATATTAGGCCGTTTGATCATGTCTCATATGGCTCCTATACCCTACACTGCTCCCCCATTCTCCCTTTTTTTTTTCTGGTCATAAGTTTTGATATTTTTCTATTGACCTCAAGTTCAGCAATCCCTATCTTCTAGTAGGTCCAGTCTGCTGTTAAACCCATCCGAGTACTCCATTTCAGATATTGCATATTAAAGTTCTAATCGTTTCCTCTATTCCTTTTATAAGGGTCTGTTTCTCCACTGAAATGCTATATCCATTTTTTTCCATCTTTCCCCTACTTTAACATATTCACTGCAATATTTTGAAGTCCTTGTCTGTTTACTCAAATAATTACATATGCAAATTCTAAAATTCTAAGCAGCTTCTTAACTGCTTTATGTCTTGACAATCCATCACTGTTTCCTGCTTATTTGCATGCATAGTAATTCTTAGTGTGTGCTACACATTGTTGCTGATACATTTGGGAGGTCCAGGTTATGTTATCTTTCCCTAAAGAGTTGGCCGTCTAGGAATGTGTTGTTTGAGCAGGGAGCAGGGGATGACCCTCAAGACGTCAAGAGTTGACTGGCACCTGCACGTTACTCCCTGCCAGACAGAGCCCCAGAGCCAGCAGGAGTTTGCCATGGCTCAGAGTTCAGCAAGTCCGCTTGCCTTACTGAGCACACTGTGAAATCGAGGCCCCGAGGTCAGAGTGAGGGAACAACGATGGACCAAGAGCCCAGGCTCCTGCCTCCAGCCTTGCTTTTCCCCCCATGAGGGGCCTCCTGCTCTTTCCTGGCCCCTGCTGCTGTGAAGCGCTCCTGTATTCTGTTTGAGCTGGGTCACTTCCATCTTATCCATAGTCTTTGAGTTCCCTTTCAAGGTCGGTGGGGCTGGAAACCAGAGGCATGGGTTCTGGGCCCAGTTTGGCTTACTGATTCACCACGTGGTCCTGGCCGTGGTCATAGAAGGGGAACCAAGCTCTGAGGGTCCCAGCTGGAACATCCTGACCGCCCTCTGGACTGTCACAGCCAGTGACCAGAGCTGACAGCCATTTAGCCCATCGGCAGTTCCCTTGTAAGGAGACAGTCACTCCTCTTCAGAGGTGGGGATGAGAGCATCCAGCTACCCTACACCTCCAGGTATGAAGCTTCTAAAAACATCCCCAAAGCGGGTTGTCCCCTCCCTGACCCCCATTCCAATCCATGCCCGTGCGGACACTTTCACCTCCTCAATAGTTCTCTTATCTCCATCTGCACTGTCTCCACCCTAGTCCAAATCCTGGCCATCTCTGGGCTGGATGGTGCAGTAGCCTCCCATGTGGCATGCCCATACCCACCATGGCCCAGCCCTGTCCAATCCATTCTCCACTTTGCTCTCAGCATGGCCCCTCCGGAATGCTCATCTGAATCACCACGCCACCACCCACCCCACCACTCTACCCTTCTCTCAATGGTTTCTTCTTGTTTAAATAAAGACTCAAGTTCTTAAAGCATCTACTGTGGCTACAAGGCTCTGCCTGCTGTGGCCTCTGCCAACCTCCCCAATCCCTCAGAGCTGCCAGTGCTCTCTCAGACACACCATGCCTTCTTTGCCCCAAGTGCCACCCAGAGCCAGCCCCTGAGACTCTCACAGGAGATTTGTTCCCTGAAGTGCAGTAGATAGCCCCTCTCCCTGGGGCCACCCAGGACTCACCTCCAAGCTGGGAGAGGTATTTTCATTCTAAAAGACATAGCAATTTCAACATAGGCCTCACCATGTGTTTGTTACCTGACTTCTTAGTGAATTAATGAATGCATGCATGCATGGGAGAACTAACTTGTGGTTCATCTCTGTAGCCTAAAATGTGTTTCAGTGTACATGTCTATGTCTGCATATGTGGGCTTGGGGCTAGGCAAACCCTAGCCTCTGGCTGTCCAGCCTGAATTCCACTGGGACACTCATGGGCAGCTGTGTATCAATTACAAGTTATCAATAATGCATCTATTCAGAATGGCCTAGGAGGCCATTAGCTGGGCCTGCCGGCCCTGATGAGCAGCCTGGGAGAAAGTGGGCTGGTTATGCCCATGGGAAATTCAGGTCAGCCTGGCCTCCCAGCAGAGCTCAGGGGAGTTGTCTCATTGCCCCGATGTGACAGCTGACACCTTGCTGGCAGGGCAGTGGCTCCAACCCTCTCCGTCTGCACAGAAGGCCACCTTATAATAAGCCGTCATTGTTTTCTAACCCTCTGAGACCAGGGGCCCTGTTTCACTACTGGGTTGTGGAGGTCTAGACTCTCAGCCTTGTCTGAGACCGGAGGTACGGCTGCGTCCATGACTAGGACTGGGCCTCAGTGTGTGAGCGGGGTCAGGCTTCAGCATCGGGACTCAGCTTTGAGCTAGGGTGGCGCTGTTTCTGGGTAGAGTTAGGGCTCAGTCTAAAGCCACAGAATTGAGCAAAGCACCTGCAGTTATTGAGTGCCTACTGTGTACTGGGCAATAAAACAGACAAAATCCTGCTTTTACAGAGATTGTATTCTCTTGGAGGGTGAGGAGAGGAAGTGGTGTGCTGGAGATCTCACAGGCTCGTGAAAGCCAGTTGTGCACATTTCTTTCCCATTCTGCATGACGTCGTGTTGGTATTTGCAATCAGCCGTGGTGGGAGTATTTACACCACAGACATTAGCCTACACTGCAAATCAGGCTTCCTGTGCTTGTTCGTTCATCACCACTGTGGGAGAGAGGAAAACCGGTAAGCAGTCCTTAAAAGAAAAGGATGGAGAGACCACATGTATTTTATTCTTCCCCGAACTCTACTAAAATGATAGTAAAGACAATAATCATAAGCACATATAAGAATTAAGAAACTGTCTCTTTAAGTCCTGTCCTTCAGGACAAAGAGGACAGAGATGTCAGTGGATCTGGGGAAAACGGAGAGTGGTTGAGAAAGCAGTAACTGATTTAGAGAGTGGAGAATTTATAAGTACGTGCCTACAGAGGACAGGGAGGAAAATGGGCTAATTCTCCCCTCAGAACCCCAAAGAGTTTGGGAGGAAGGGGGTGAGTCTGAAGCTGACCACAGGGGAGAGGCGTGGCTAAAAGTCTGTACACATATTTGTGTACAAATCATGTGCGGCCTGGAGACCAGACTCCCCCACCCAGATACCCCCTACAAGAGTCAAGAGATTTGTCCTCGGGAGAAATAGAGCCAGAGGGCTCTGCATGTGGGAGCTGGGCCAGGCAAGGGCCTGCAGGGCGGTACAGGGCTGAAAAGGAGGACAGAGTGAAAGTCTTTCCATCGAATGATGGGACCTTCTGCCACAGCCCTGCCCTGCTCCTGGCGCAGAGGCAGCCAAGTGTGTCCTTAGGCAGGATGCTTATGAACCCTGAAACACTGAGTGGTCCCAGGGACAACACCTGTGGACACTGACATTGGGAAGTTGTCCAAAGCCCTGGTTTGCCACCTGGCCACGCTAGTGTTGGTGAGGGCTTTGTGTATTTCATTCTCATCAAAAGAAACATAAAACATTAAAACAAACAAAAATATCAGAAGGTGCTAAGTGTGATGTAGAGAATTCAAACAGGTGATGTGACAGAGTGCCTGGGTGGCTGGCTTAGGTGGGGGTGGGAGAAGTCCCTTCTGGCGGGCAGCTGGCCGTGTGAGCTAGGAGCAGAGAACACAGCTGAGTAAGTGGCCGTGAGCCAAAACACACTTGGTGTGTTTAAGGAACTACAAAAAGGCCTGTGTCTCAGGGAACGGGCAAGGGAGAGAGAGTGAGTTGAAGTGGCCAGGTCAAGCAGGGCCCGACCAGGCACCTGCTCTGTAAACCAAGTGTAAGGAATTTGGGCTTTTTCCCAGCTGACATTTATAGACAAGGCGGTGACATGATCTGCTCTAGGTTTGCGAGACTCCCTCTGACTCCTGGTGGAGAACCGACAGTGGAGGGCTCTCGAGGCTGCGGTGGTTCAGGTGGGAAAGCTGGCGCTGGAGGTGGAGGGGGGTGGGCAGGCTGGGGGAGCACTGGGGGGCAGACGGGATGGTGGGTGAGGGAAAGTGAGGGAGGAAGCAAAGGCGATGATTACATTTTTGGCAACAGCCAAAGAGAGAGGAAGCCACCTGAGGAGCTGGCTGGGGGGTACAGGGATGAGTTCTGTTTGGGCCGGGTTGCTTGGATTCCTGTGACCTAGTTCTGTGTTGCCATCAGGAGGGGAGTTGGAGGCCTGGGTCTGACACGGCAGGGAGGGCTCAGGGCCAGCGACTGAGCGTGATGGGAAAGTAGGCAATCTCCCAGGTAGGGAGCCCAGGCCCAGGTCCTCCCTGGGACACTACCTGACTCCTCACCCCCCACCCACAGCCAGGCCTTTGGGGATTTGACTGGAGGTCGTGCAGAAGCCATGCAACCTATACTTGAACACTAGATGGCAGTGAAGGCTCTCCTTCCTGCTGAGCCCGCAGCCAAAGTCAGTGTCAGGCCCGAACTTGGCCTTTGCCCACAAGGCCCTGGAAGGCCACAGGGTGTGAGCAGCCATCTCTGCCACAAACCCAAGAGGCATATGGGAGCCTCTTTAAGAAGCTCGCCCCAACAAAAAGGATTAAATCAAAGTGCTTCAAAGTCCTATGAAGCGTCCGAGTTATGGAAGAGCTCTGTGCAGTGAAAACCCCATTTTACAGATGAGGAACTTGGCCAGAAAGCCGCGGGCTGGGCCTAGATTCCCACCCACCAGTCCTGGAACACTTCCCAGAAGAGGGACGTGGGTGTTGATGGAAGACAAAGGGCCCGGCGGACACCCCAGTAAGCACGTGCCGCCGGATGGGGCCCCCAAGCCTGGTTATGCGGGCTCTGCATGTCCTGGGGTTTCCTGTCTTCCATTGACCACTCGTGTAGAAACCCGAGTAAGGGTTTAACTTAGATGAACAGGACCCGGGCCGGACCTTTTGGCAGTAACTGCCGCCCTTCAAACCCGGTTTCCCCGACTCTGACTACAGTGAGCCTCCCACGAGCCGCGGCTGTTTCCTCTCCCCGCCGTCTTGTTCCCACGGCGGGGCCCGGCTCCAGGGCATCAGGGATGGAACACAGGAATGCACTGTAACCCGGAGGCGGTTCCATGAACGTCAAAGGCCCTTGCGATCAGAGTTTTTGAGAGATGTGTCAGGAATGCCCCACCCACCTGTGGGCGCTCGGCCCACTCCTCCCCGCCCCCCAACGAGCTAAGCGCCCCCGACGTCAGGCGACGGCTGGCTGGGTCCACGCCACCCACCGCTCCTCTCCGTCTTGCAGTTTGAGATCCGGCAGCTGCGGGCGCACCTGGCGCAGCAGGACCTGGACCTGGCTGCAGAGCGCGAGGCGGCGCTGCAGGCTCCGCATGTGCTCAGCCGGCCACGCGGCCGATACCAGGTGGTGGAGGCCGGCCCGTGGGCGGAGGTGGCGGCGGCCGAGAGCGTCGCGGAGGACCTGCAGCCCTCGCCAGGTGAGCGCGCCCGTGGCCTCCCTCCTTCCCACGGTGGGAGCCCCCTGCCCCCCTCCCCGATCTCAGAGCTCTGCCGAAAGCTTCCCGGACCTGGAACGTGGCTCCCTGCGGGTCTGTGCCCCGTCTTCCGCCCATGGTTGGGGGGCCCTCAGATCAGTGCCCTCAAGGACCGCCTTTCTTAGCCCAGGAGAAAGCGTTTTAGTCAAGCTACCTTGACTCGAAATCATCTTAGTGGCTTGTGCCTATTTCATACGGGCCACTGGCAAGCTTTGCACGCGATTATCTTCACAGCTACCTGTGGAGGAAGTATGACTTTCTTGTTTCATGAAGAACTGAGACCCAGCAAAGTCACCCAAGGCAGATCACTGCTAAATGGCAGAGGAGGCCTCAAGCTAGAGGCCTGGCACTTTTCCTACTGGACTGCCTGGCTCACCAGAGCCCAGATAATAAGTACAGAACCCGGGCCAGGAAACCCAGAATTTTAGAGGTGGTAGCAAACTGATGTGCAGGTGATGTTACTGGAGGTGGGATCACGGGCCATAACCCAGGGCAGAGTACTGTATAGAAGGCCCGCTGTGCTGCCTTGTACAAGGGCCTTAACCTTTCTGGGCCTGGGTTTTGCTAGCTGTCAAATGGCAAGAATGCTGGGCTTTCCTCCCAGAGTTGTGAGGCTCAGGCAAGGGGGTGCAGGTGGCCTCCAGAGCTGCAGAACATGTCAGGTAGAGGGTTTCTGTGATGGGGTGAAAACACCGTCACCTGTTGACCTAGCCAGGAAGGTTTGGGGAGGCTGTGTTCTGATGGTCTCAGGCCAGGGATCAGCCTCAGCTCAGGGTTTATGGGGGGAAAAGGGATTGGAATCTCTGGCCGGCATAGAGCTCAGAGGGGTCCTGGGAGCTTCAAACATTGGTCCTTCTCCCTTTCCTGCTCATGTTTGAGTCCTCCTTGCTCCATTTGCGCCTGAAAATGTACCACTAAAATGATGGTTAAGGGATTTCTTCACTAGACCAAGACATTCTTTGAAATACTGACTTCCCCCAATAATTCAGAATGCACCTCCAGGTTCACATTTTTTACCTAAAGGTAAGGGAACTAAGATTCATGCAACCCTTCCAAGGGAAGCTTTTTACAGGGTGATCTTGTTTCATCCTCGCACCTCCTTTCTCCCATATGAAGAAGGAAACTCAGACCCAAAAAAGTCCAGAGAATTTCACAGGGTCACCCACAGGAAATGATGGTGCTGGGCTTGGAGCCCAGGCTGTGGGAACCTACAGCCCTTGATCGAGAACCCACTTCACCTTGGCATGCCATGTTCCCCTTGCCAGGGCACTGAGTACAGCAGGCAGGGTGCGAGGTGAGTGGCCAGTGCCTCCGACTGCCCCTCCGCAGCTCCAGGACTGGAGGCTCCAGTTTTCCCTTCTGTAACGCAGACTCCTAACTCCAGCTCTGCCTGCCTCACACAAACGTGAGGAGCTGCAGGATTGAGAAAGCTCTGTAGGCTGTAAGGCACTGTGAACAGGTTTTGGGAAATGGGGCGATTGCTGTTATATTTGAGAGACCTTCAGCTCCTAGAATTACAGAATTTGGGGGTTAGGAGGGACCTCTGAATCCAGCCCTTTCAGCTGGTGCACTGACCTCATTTGTAACCCCTTAGCTTGCCTTCCTTTAAGAACAGGCACTGCAGATCCACAAGGGAAGCACCGCCAACTCAAATCCAAATGGCTCTGCCTGTTAGAAAGTTCTTCCTGAGCTGAGCTGCCCCTGGTGTCCACCTCTCCACTGGCCACAGCTTTACGTGTCTGTCTGGTGGGTGCCCTCCCAGCTGAGGCCTCCTTTTCAAGACTGGCCTCAGTGTTTTCTCCTCCAGGGACCGTCACCTGCATTCCCACAGCCAGTCCTCAGGGACAAGCTCTCCCAGCTTCTGCTGTACTGCCCCTTCCTGAGCACACCAATGTTGTGGCCGCTCTCTCAGTGATATCCAGACTCAACTCAGTTCTTGGGGGGCCGCAAGGCCAGGGTCGAGTGCTGGGGGGACCACCACTGCTTTTCTCTTCTGGACCTGAGACACCTGTGATGTAGCCTGTTGGTAGCTGCCTGTCCTAGGCTCACCCAGCCCCACGTTTCTCCACATGGCTCCCTGCAGCGCCTTCTTGGGCAGGTAGCTTTTTGTACCTCCATGCAGAACTTTACATTCATCTGTGTTCAGCTGTGGCTTGTCTGATTCTTGCCTTTGCCCCAGCTGCCAGAGCTCTGCAGACCCTGACTCACAGCCCAGCGCCGGCCCCGCCGGCCTTACCGCCTGCACGTGTCGTGAAACATGCCCCTTCTTCATCCCCATTGCTCAGCCTTCCTTATTTCTGGACCTCACCCGGCCTTCTAACCTCAGCTTTGCCCCCATAGGTGCCCTCTATAGTCCAGCGTCCCCCCTACACAACACACAGTGATCTTTCTAAAATTTTAATGTCATCCCCCGACCTTGGTTGGTATTTGCTAGGGCTGCTGAAACAAACTGAAGTGGCTTCAACAACAGGAGTTTACTGCCTGACAGTTCTGGAGGCTGAAGTCTGAGGCCAAGGTCTTGGCAGGGCTGGCTCCTGAGGGCCGGGAGGGAGGCTCTGTTCCTGCCTCTCCCCTCGCCTCTGTGGTTTGCTGGTGATCCGTGGCCTTCCTTGGCTTACGGAAGCATCACCCCAATCTCTGCCTTCATGTTCACAAGGTGTTTTCCTTGTGTGTCTGTATCCGAATTTCCCATTTTATAAGGACCCCTGTCACACTGGGCTAGGAGCTTACCCTCCAGTGTGACCTCACCTTAGCGACTTGTATCTGCAATGGCCTCTTCCCAAATAAGATCACACTCCGAGGTGCTGAGGGTTAGGACCTCAACATGTATATTTCAAGGAGACACAGGGGCTCAGCAGGCGGCATATAAGATCTCTGGTGATCTCGGCCCTGGCAGCCTCCACTCCATTTTCACGTTCACCCAAGTGAAGCGAAGCATCTTTTGGTTCAGTAAGTGCTCTGTGCAGTTGTATGTCTGAGCCTTTCCACCTGCCATTCACACGTCTACCTGCCAAAGTTCTCTTCACCCATAGACTCCCTCTGAGAGTGAGTTCCCCGTCATCACACCCTTCCCTCTAGACCTTATATGAACTCCCACTGGGCCCTGATGGTTCCAGTTGCCACGA
Organism: Smutsia gigantea; assembly: GCA_032199065.1. NCBI lineage: Eukaryota > Metazoa > Chordata > Mammalia > Pholidota > Manidae > Smutsia > Smutsia gigantea. The sequence goes on along the minus strand of JAVSCE010022104.1, from coordinate 16,865 downwards.
GTATTTATGGGCGTGCCCCCTGCCCCCACAGCTTGTTCATCGCAGGGCCCACCCAGGCCTGGGCCCCAGCAAGCTCACCATGGAGGGTGTCGCATGGAATGTGATCTGTGAGCCCATAACTGATCAAAGGATGAAATAGGCTTGTGGACATGTTCTCGTGGGTCTCTCGGAGCTCAGAGATCGTGGGCAAGTCTGCTTCGGAGACCCCGCTCTTCGCTTTCACCCCCCCAGGCTTGGTGCTTGTGGAATTCAGAATATAAGAATATTCCTGTTGAAAGCTCTTCTGGAAGTTACCAGCAGCTTTTGCTCACTTTGTCTTGCTCCCCAAGGATGGGAGGAATGGGTTCACGATTTCCTGGCCAGTCCCAGGATCGTCCTCCTGGACAGAGCAGAGTGAGCTGGGGGAGCCCCTTGCTCTGCCCACAGCAGTGGGGAGCTGCGTGTCGCTGGCTCACAGCCCATTTCAAGGCCGCAGCTCACCTGGGGCCTGGGCCTGCCCCATGCTGTTCTCTCTTCAGGTGTGCCCACCTGGAAACAGCTCAAGTCAGGTAAGCATGTCCAGTCCAGGCACACATTCTGCTGCATGTCTCTGTCTCATTAGGACCCTTAGCTCCTGAGGTAACAGCATGGCCATTATTATCCTCCAGCTGATGACCTCCAGGCCCTAGTCACCTGGTATCACATTTGGGTCCACAGGGCTTTAAGATCTGGGCTTGGAGAGTCGGCAAACAAACCAAGCCTTCAAAATAATCCCACACATCCTAGGACTGCTGTGAAGCTTTGATTCCCTGCCTCTCCATTCTGCTCTTCTCTCTACAGTCCCTGTAATGGGCAACTTCCAGGAGGAAGAAGAGGAAGGCAGAATAAGAATGGAGAAAGCTGGGTCGGACTTGAAGCCTGTTGAGGGTAAATTTGACCAGCCAGGGTGTCACGCAGTCTGTGCTGACCTTCCTGGAGATGGGGGGAGGAACAGTGTCTCAGGCCTCCCTAGAGTGCCAACCGTGCATCCTGGGGACCCCTTCCCTCTAATCCTGGGACCCTACCCCTGCTCTCCTTTATCTCCCCTACGACATCCCCTGCCTACCTGCCTACTCTCTGGAGGCACCCCTGCTCCAGCCAGTACAGCCACGCGCTGTGCATCCCGCCATCTGCCACGTCACAGCCAGCCCTCAGAATCATCCGTAGCAAAGCCAATGTCTCTGAGGCAGAGACTAGCAAGTGGCATGCATGATTTACAGCCTCGAATGGGCCAGGGAGACAGGGCATCCCTTAGCTGATCTCTCTGTGACCAGCAGCTGTGTCCAGGGAGGGATTTCCATGACATTAGAAATTATGACCAAACAAGCTAGGGGCGCCCTGGGCCACTCTGGAGCTGGAGAAAGGGCAGCGTTTGTTGCCAACAATGACCTTCGGGCCAGTGATGGCTCTAAGGCCCACCCATGTCACAATAATACACAGAAAGCCTGAGGATTAACTGCAGACAAGACATGAGGGCTAAGTCTCAGAAGCCTCTGGAGAGGGCCTTGCTTGCTGGGGGGCAGGCGTGCCACCAGCTCCTGCCCTCTGCAGTTGCCAGCAAGTCACAGCCTAACTCGGATCAGCTTCCATTTAGACTTGCTCCAGCACAAATCATTTTTAAAACCCAGGCTGCAAAGTTCCAGGCTTTGGGGCCTGCCAAGTTCACTGTGCCCCTGTGTAGTCATTAATACATCCCTCCAAAATTTATCAGTTTTGAGGTTCACCTATAACTTATAAATTACAGCCCCCAGTGGGAATGCCACAGTTTCACAGTATATCACAGTGAACCTTGTGTCCCCCCTGCCCCATGCTGCGCCAGCACTCGGACTCCCCCCCAGAGGTGCACCAGGCCAGCTGGTCCGGGCCTTCCCTCTGCCAAGCAGAGCTGGCACAGTGCTCACCCTTGGGAGAGGAGGGGCCTGTGTGCTAATGGACGCAGGTGGAGATTTCTGCTATCGCTGGCCTCCTACTATGTTTATATCATGGGGGGCCCTGAAGATATGGGGGAGCCCTGGAGCTGTCGGTCTGGACCTGGGAGGGCCTCACACCAAGTAGAAAAGAAGCTGCAAAGGGGGTGGGTGGTATGAGGAAGGAACAGGGGTTTAAGACTCAGGACTGGGTTTGAATCTGAACTTGGGCTTGAACATGTTACTTAACCTCCTTGAGCAAGACTGGCTTCATGGTGGGGTGACCATGTGATCAGACAGGGCCTCACACTTGATTCAGTGCTCTGCTGTCACACTTGAAAATTCTCAAAGCTTTGTTTATAACTGAGATGTAACTGACATATAGCATTAGTTTCAGATGTACAACGAATGATTCGATATTTGTACATATTGCAAAATGATCAGTCACTACAATAAGGCTAGTTAACACCTGTCACCATTCAGTTACAAAAATCTTTTTTCTTATGTTGAAGACTTTAAGATGTACTCTCTTAGCAATTTTAAAATATGCAACACAGTATTTATTACTAACTATAGTCACCATACTATACATTACATCTCCATGGCTTATTTATTTCATAACTGGAAGTTTGTACCTCATGACCCTTTTCACCCATTTCACCTAATCTCCAGCTCCTACCTCTGGTGACCATCAGTCCATTCCGCATATCTATGAGCTCCGGTTTGTTTTCGGTGGTTTTTTTTTTTGATTCCACATGTAAGTGAGACAGTATGGTATTTGTTTTTCTCTCACTTATTTCACTTAGCATAATGCCCTCAAGGTCCATTCATATTGTTGCAAATGACAAGATTTCATTCTTTTTTACGGCTGAATAATATTCCATCATATATATGTACCGCATCTTCATCCGTTCATCTACTGGTGGACACTCAGGTTGTCTCCGTGTCTTGGCTGTTGTTGATAATGTTGTGATGAACATAGGGGTGCATATGTCTTTTCCAGTTAGTGTTTTCATTTCTTTTGGATAAAACCCAGAAGTACAATTGCTGGATCATATGGTAATTCTATTTTTTTTTTTGAGGAACCTCCATACTGTTTCCCACAGTGACTGCAAAAATTTACATCCCCACCAACAGTGTAGGAGGGGTTCCTATTTCTCTACACCCTCACCTCCATTGACAGGTGTGACATGATATCTCATTGTGGTTTCAATATGCATTTCCCGATTATTAGCAATGTTGAGAATCTTTTTTTTTAATAATTTATTTTGGTATCATTCATCTACAATTACATGTGCAATATTATGGTTATTAAACTACCCCCTTCATCAGGTCCCCCCCCCCCCCCCCATTACAGTCACTGTCCATCAGTGTAGTGAGATGCTATAGAATCACTACTTGTCTTCTCTGAGTTGTACAGCCGTACCCATGCGCCCCCAACATTTCATCTGCTAATCGTAATGCCTCTTTTTCCCTCTTACCCCTCCCTTCCCACCCATCTTCCCCAGTCCCTTTCCCTTTGGTAACTATTAGTCCGTTCTTGGGTTCTGTGAGTCTGCTGCTGTTTTGTTCCTTCAGCTTTTTTTCTTTGTTCTTATACTCCACATATGAGTGAAATCATTTGATACTTGTCTTTTTCGGCTTGGCTTATTTCACTGAGCATAATACCCTCTAGCTCCATCCATGTTGTTGCAAATGGTAGGATTTGTTTTCTTCTTATGGCTGAATAATATTCCATTGTGTATATGTACCACATCTTCTTTATCCATTCATCTACTGATGGACACTTAGGTTGCTTCCATTTCTTGGCTATTGTAAATAGTGCTGCGATAAACATAGGGGTGCATATGTCTTTTTCAAACTGGGCTGCTGCATTCTTAGGGTAAATTCCTATGAGTGGGATTACTGGGTCAAATGGTATTTCTATTTTGAGTTTTTTGAGGAACCTCCATACTGCTTTCCACAATGGTTGAACTAATTTGCATTCCCACCAGGAGTGTAGGAGGGTTCCCTTTTCACCACATCCTCGCCACCATTTGTTATTGTTTGTGTTTTGGATGTTGGCCATCCTCACCGGTGTGAGATGATATCTCATTGTGGTTTTAATCTGCATTTTTCTGATGATTAGCAATGTGGAGCATCTTTTCATGTGCCTGTTGGCCATATGAATTTCTTCTTTAGAGAAGTGTCTATTCATGTCCTCTGCCCATTTCTTAATTGGATTATTTGCTTTTTGTTTGTTGAGGTGCATAAGTTCTTTATATATTTTGGATGTCAACCCCTTATCGGATATGTCATTTATGAATATATTCTCCCATAATGTAGGATGTCTTTTTGTTCTACTGATGGTGTCCTTTGCTGTGCAGAAGGTTTTCAGCTTGATATAGTCCCACTTGTTCATTTTTGCTTTTGTTTTCCTTGCCTGGGGAGATATGTTCATGAAGAAGTCACTCATGTTTATGTCCAAGAGATTTTTGCCTATGTTTTTTTCTAAGAGTTTTATGGTTTCATGACTTACATTCAGGTCTTTGATCCACCTTGAGTTTACCTTTGTGTATGGGGCTAGACAGTAGTCCAGTTTCATTCTCTTACATGTAGCTGTCCAGTTTTTCCAACACCAGCTGCTGAAGAGGCTGTCATCTCCCCATTGTATATCCAAGGCTCCTTTATCAAATATTAATTGACTGTATATGTTTGGGTTAATGTTTGGATTTTCTATTCTGTTCCACTGGTCTGTGGGTCTGTTTTTGTGCCAGTACCAAATTGTCTTGATTACTGTGGCTTTGTAGTAGAGCTTGAAGTCAGGGATCGTAATTCCCCCTGTTTTATTCCTCCTTCTCAGGATTGCTTTGGCTATTCGGGGTCTTTTGTGGTTCCATATGAATTTTAGAATTATTTGTTTGAGCTCATTAAAGAAAGCTGTTGGTAGTTTGATCGGGATTGCATTGAATCTGTAGATTGCTTTAGGTAGTGTAGCCATTTTGACAATATTTATTCTTCCTAGCCAAGAGCATGGGATGAATTTCCATTTGTTAGTGTCCTCCTTAATTTCTCTTAGGAGTGTCTTGTAGTTTTCAGAGTACAGTCTTTCACTTCCTTCCTTAGGTTTATTCCTAGGTATTATATTCTTTTTGATACAGTTGTGAATGTAATTGTTTTTCTAATTTCTCTTTCTGTTAGCTCATCGTTAGTGTATAGGAAGGCAACAGATTTCTGTGTGTTAATATTGTATCCTGGAACTTTGCTGAATTCAGATATTAGTTCTGGTAGTTTTGGGGTGGAGTCTTTAGGGTTTTTTAGGTACAATATCATGTCATCTGCAAATAGTGACAATTTGACTTCTTCTTTACCAATCTGGATGCCTTGTATTTCTTTGTTCTGTCTGATTGCAGTAGTTAGGACCTCCAGTCCTATGTTGAATAACAGTGGAGACAGTGGGCATCCCTGTCTTGTTCCCGATCTTAGGTGAAAAGCTTTCAGCTTCTCGCTGTTACCTATGATGTTAGCTATGGGTTTGTCATATATGGCCTTTATGATGTTGAGGTACTTGCCCTCTATACGCATTTTGTTGAGAGTTTTAATCATGAATGGATGCTGAATTTTGTCAAATGCTTTTTCAGCATCTATGGAGATGATCATGTGGTTTTTGTTCTTTTTGTTCATGTGGTGGATGATGTTGTTGGATTTTCAAATGTACCATCCTTGCATCCCTGGGATGAATCCCGCTTGACCATGGTGTATGATCCTCTTGATGTATTTTTGAATTCGGTTTGCTAATATTTTGTTGAGTATTTTTGCATCTACGTTCATCAGGGATATTGGTCTGTAATTTTCTTTTTGGTGAGGTCTTTGCCCGGTTTTGGTATTAGAGTGATGCTTCATAGAATGAGTTTGGAAGTATTTCCTCCTCTTCTATTTTTTGGAAAACTTTAAGGAGAATCGGTGTTATTTCTTCTCTATATGTCTGGTAGAATTCAGAGGTGAATCCATCAGGTCAGGGGTTTTATACTTGGGTAGTTTTTTTTTTAATATAATTTATTTTATTATCATTAATTTACAATTACATGTGCAATATTATGGTTATTAAACTACCCCTTCATCAGGTCCCCCCCACCAACCCCATTACAGTCACTGTCCATCAGCGTAGTGAGATGCTATAGAATCACTACTTGTCTTCTCTGAGTTGTACTGCCCTCCCCGTGCCCCCCAACATTACATCTGCTAATCGTAATGCCCCTTTTTCCCTCTTATCCCTCCCTTCCCGCCCATTTTCCCCAGTCCCTTTCCCTTTGGTAACTATTAGTCCGTTCTTGGGTTCTGTGAGTCTGCTGCTGTTTTGTTCCTTCAGTATTTTTTCTTTGTTCTTATACTCCACATATGAGTGAAATCATTTGATACTTGTCTTTTTCAGCTTGGCTTATTTCACTGAGCATAATACCCTCTAGGTCCATCCATGTTGTTGCAAATGGTAGGACTTGTTTTCATCTTATGGCTGAATAATATTCCATTGTGTATATGTACCACATCTTCTTTATCCAGTCATCTACTGATGGACACTTAGGTTACTTCCATTTCTTGGCTATTGTAAATAGTGCCGTAATAAGCATACGGGTGCATCTGTCCTTTTCAAATTGGGCTGCTGCATTCTTAGGGTAAATTCCTATGAGTGCAATTCGTGGGTCAAATGGTATTTCTATTTTGAGTTTTTTGAGGAACCTCCATACTGCTTTCCACAATGGTTGAACTAATTTGCAATGCCACCAGCAGTGTAGGAGGGTTCCCTTTTCTCCACATCCTCGCCAACATTTGTTGTTGTTTGTGTTTTGGATGTTGGCCATCCTCACCGGTGTGAGGTGATATCTCATTGTGGTTTTAATCTGCATTTCTCTGACGATTAGCGATGTGGAGCATCTTTTCATGTGCCTGTTGGCCATATGAATTTCTTCTTTAGAGAAGTGTCTATTCATGTCCTCTGCCCATTTCTTAATTGGATTATTTGCTTTCTGTTTGTTAAGGTGCATGAGTTCTTTATATATTTTGGATGTCAACCCTTTATCAGATACGTTTTTATGAATATATTCTCCCATACTGTAGGATGTCTTTTTGTTCTACTGATGGTGTCCTTTGCTGTACAGAAGCTTTCAGCTTGATATAGTCCCACTTGTTCATTTTTGCTTTTGTTTCCCTTGCCCGGGGAGATATGTTCATGAAGAAGTTGCTCATGTTTATGTCCAAGAGATTTTTGCCTATGTTTTTTTCTAAGAGTTTTATGGTTTCATGACTTACATTCAGGTCTTTGATCCACCTTGAGTTTACCTTTGTGTATGGGGCTAGACAGTAGTCCAGTTTCATTCTCTTACATGTAGCTGTCCAGTTTTTCCAACACCAGCTGCTGAAGAGGCTGTCATCTCCCCATTGTATATCCAAGGCACTTTTATCAAATATTAATTGACTGTATATGTCTGGGTTAATGTTTGGATTTTCTATTCTGTTCCACTGGTCTGTGGGTCTGTTTTTGTGCCAATACCAAATTGTCTTGATTACTGTGGCTTTGTAGTAGAGCTTGAAGTCAGGGACTGTAATTCCCCCTGTTTTATTCCTCCTTCTCAGGATTGCTTTGGCTATTCGGGGTCTTTTGTGGTTCCATATGAATTTTAGAATTATTTGTTCCAGTTCATTGAAGAAAGCTGTTGGTAGTTTGATAGGGATTGCATTGAATCTGTAGATTGCTTTAGGTAGTATAGCCATTTTGACAATATTTATTCTTCCTAGCCAAGAGCATGGGATGCATTTCCATTTGTTAGTGTCCTCTTTAATTTCTCTTAGGAGTGTCTTGTAGTTTTCAGAGTACAGGTCTTTCACTTCCTTTGTTAGGTTTATTCCTAGGTATTTTATTCTTTTTGATGCAATTGTGAATGGAATTGTTTTTCTGATTTCTCTTTCTGTTAGTTCATCATTAGTGTATAGGAAAGCAACAGATTTCTGTGTGTTAATTTTGTATCCTGCAACTTTGCTGAATTCAGATATTAGTTCTAGTAGTTTTGGAATGGAATCTTTAGGGTTTTTTATGTACAGTATCATGTCATCTGCAAATAGTGACAATTTGACTTCTTCTTTACCAATCTGGATGTCTTGCATGTCTTTGTTTTTTCTGATTGCTGTGGCTAGGACCTCCAGTACTATGTTGAATAACAGTGGAGAGAGTGGGCATCCCTGTCTTGTTCCCGATCTTAGATGAAAAGCTTTCAGCGTCTCGCCATTAAGTATGATGTTAGCTGTGGGTTTGTCATATATAGCCTTTATGATGTTGAGGTACTTGCCGTCTGTACCCATTTTGTTGAGAGTTTTAATCAGGAATGGATGCTGAATTTTGTCAAATGCTTTTCAGCATCTATGAAGATGATCATGTGGTTTTTGTTCTTCTTTTTGTTGATGTGGTGGATGATGTTGATGGATTTTCGAATGTCGTACCATCCTTGCATCCCTGGGATGAATCCCACTTGATCATGGTGTATGATCCTCTTGATGTATTTTTGAATTCGATTTTCTAATATTTTGTTGAGTATTTTTGCATCTACGTTCATCAGGGATATTGGTCTGTAATTTTCTTTTTTGGTGAGGTCTTTGCCCGGTTTTGGTATTAGAGTGATGCTGGCTTCATAGAATGAGTTTGGAAGTATTCCCTCCTCTTCTATTTTTTGGAAAACTTTAAGGAGAATCGGTGTTATTTCTTCTCTATATGTCTGGTAGAATCAGGCCCGGGGGGTTTGTTCTTGGGTAGGTTTTTGATTACCAATTCTATTTCGTCGCTGGTGATTGGTCTGTTTAGTTTTTCTGTTTCTTGCTTGGTCAGTCTTGGAAGGTTGTATTTTTCTAAGAAGTTGTCCATTTTTTCTATGTTTTCCAGCTAGTTAGCATATAGATTCTCATAATATTTTCTTATGATTCTTTGTATTTCTGTGGGGTCCATCGAGATTTTTCCTTTCTCATTTCTGATTGTGTTTATGTGTGTAGATTCTCTTTTTCTCTTAATAAGTCTGGCTAGGGGTTTATCTATTTTGTTTATTTTTTCAAAGAACCAGCTCTTGGTTTCATTGATTTTTTCTATTGTTTTATTCTTCTCAATTTTATTTATTTCTTCTCTAATCTTTATTATGTCCCTCCTTCTGGTGACTTTGGGCCTCATTTGTTCTTCTTTTTCCAATTTCAGTAATTGTGTCTTTAGACTATTCATTTGGGAATGTTCTTCCTTCTTTAAATAGGCCTGGATTGCAATATACTTTCCCCTTAGAACTGCCTTTGCTGCGTCCCACAGAAGTTGTGGCTTTGTGTTGTTGTTGTCATTAGTCTCCATGTATTCTTTGATTTCTGTTTTGATTTGGTCGTTAACCCATTGATTAATTAGGAGAGTGTTGTTAAGTCTCCATGTATTTGTGAGCCTTTTTGATTTCTTTCTAAAATTTATTTCTAGTTTTATACCTTGGTGATCTGAGAAGTTGGTTGATAGGATTCAATATTTTTGAAATTAATGAGGTTCTTTTGGTGGCCTAGTATGTGGTCTATTCTGGAAAATGTTCCATGTGCACTTGAGAAGAATGTGTATCCTGTTGCTTTTGGGTGTAGAGTTCTGTAGATGTCTGTTAGGTCCATGTGTTCTAGTGTGTTGTTCAGTGCCTCTGTGTCTTTACTTATTTTCTGTCTGGTTGATCTGTCCTCTGGAGTGAGTGGTGTGTTGAAGTCTCCTAAGATGAATGCATTGCTGTCTATTTCCTCCTTTCATTCTGTTAGTATTTGTCTCACATATGCTGGCACTCCTGTGTTGGGTGCATATATATTTATAATGGTTATATCTTCTTGTTGGACTGACCCCTTTATCATTATGTAATGTCCTTCTTTATCTCTTGCTACTTTCTTCGTTTTGAAGTCTATTTTGTCTGGTACAAGTACTGCAACACCTGCTTTTTTCTCCTTGTTGTTTGCATGAAATATCTTTTTCCATCCCTTCACTTTTAATCTGGGGATATCTTTGCATTTGAGGTGAGTTTCTTGTAGGCAGCATATAGATGGGTCTTGCTTTTTTATCCATTCTGTTACTCTGTGTCTTTTGATTGGTGCATTCAGTCCATTTACATTTAGGGTGATTATTGATAGGTATGTACTTATTGCCACTGCTGGCTTTAGATTTGTGGTTACCAAGGGTTCAAGGGTTGCTTCTTTACTATCTAACAATCTAACTTAACTTTCTTGTTAAGTTATTGTAAACACTGTCTGATGTTTCTTTCTTTCCCTCCCTTCTTATTCCTCCTCCTCCATTCTTTCTATAATAGGTGTTTTATTCTTTGCCTTTAGTTAGTATTTGGATGGTCTGCTTTCTTTGTTATGATTTTATTTTCTCTGGTGACATCTTTTTAGCCTTAGGTGTGCTTCCATCTAGAGCAGTCCATTTAAGATATCCTGTAGTGGTGGTTTATGAGAGGCAAACTCTCTCAACTTTCGTTTGTCTGGAAATTATTTAATCCCTCCATCATATTTAAATGATAATCGTGCTGGATACCATATTCTTGGTTCAAGGCCCTTCTGTTTCATAACGTTAAATATATCATGCCATTCTCTTCTGGCCTGTAAGGTTTCTGTTGAGAAGTCTGATGATAGTCTGATGGGTTTTCCTTTGTAGGTGATCTTTTTCTCTCTCTAGCTGCCTTTAATACCCTGTCTTTATCTTTGATCTTTGCCATCTTAATTATTATGTGTCTTGGTGTTGTCTTCCTTGGGTCCCTTTTGTTGGGAGATCTATGAGCTTCGGTGGACTGCGAGACTACTTCCTTCCCCAGCAAGGGAAAGTTTTCAGCAGTTATTTCTTCAAAGACACTTTCTATCCCTTTTTCTCTCTCTTCTTCCTCTGGTACTCCTATAATGCGAATATTGTTCCGTTTGGATTGGTCACACAGTTCTCTTAATATTCTTTCATTCCTAGAAACCCTTTTATCTCTCTCTCCCTCAGCTGCTCTGTACTCCTGTTCTCTGTTTTCTATTCCATTAACAGCCTCTCGCATCTCATCCATTCTGCTGTTAAGCCCGTCGATCGCTTGTCTGATTTCTGCATTGTCTTTCCTCAGTTCCCTCACTTCCTCCCTCAGCTCTTGCACATTTCTCTGTAGGTCCGTCAGCATGGTTATGACTTTTATTCTGAATTCTTTTTCCGGAAGACTGTTCATTTCCATCCCTTCAGACTCCCTCTCTGGGGTTGTCTGGTTGATTTTGGTCTGAACCATATTCCTCTGTCTTTTCATGGCTATAGAATTGGTCACTGATAGTTGCCACGTATGTCAGCTGGGCTCTTTAAGACTTTAAAAAGAGAAGAAAAAAAAAGAGAAAAAAAAGAGAAAAAAAGAAAAAAAAAGAAAAAAAGAAAGAAAAGAAAAAACAAAAACAAAACAAAACAAAAACAAAAAAAATGCCCACCGGACATAGATTCTGTGGGAATGCTCTAGGTGGCGCTATTGCCCCACTATTCCACAGCTGTGACTGTGCCGCTCCGCAGGGCCCTTTATCGCTCTGGCAGGGGTGGGAACGAATAGGAGGCTGTTGATCTCAGTGAGAAGTGTAAGTATGGCTACGCTTCCTCAGTCGCCAGCTAAGGCATCTGAAACTCCCCAGGATTCCCAGCCTGCTAGGCTGAGTGTGCTGGGGCGATCTGGCTCCTCCGCTGGGCTCCTGTCTCTTTAAGACCGCTGAAGGAAGCGCGCGCTTTTTTTTTTTTTCCTTCCCGGGAGCCGGCTGCAAGCACCCTGGCGCGTGCCCCGCTCAGATCCTGCCCCTCTGTCTCTCCAATCTCCGCTGCACTGCGCAATGTGGGTCAGCGCTCCCCGCGCAGATCACCGGGGCTGGCTACTTCGCGGGGTGTACTTCCACTCCCTCCCGGCTCTGAATCCTCTCCTCCCGCCGGTGCGCTGGTGTGGGGGAGGGCTCGGGTCCCGCCGGGTCTCGGCTCCGTATCTTACCCGCCTCTTGGGGTGCCGAGTCCTCTCGGGTGTCGCTGCATGCTGTGCACTTTCCTGTGTATTCTCGTCTCTCTTTTAGGAATAGATGTATTTTCTGTGTTTTCGTAGATAAATATAGTGTTGGGAGATTTCTGCCGCCCTGCTCACACTGCCATCTTCCCGGAAGTCCTATAACCTGAGCCGTCGCCGCCGCCTCTCCGGTGCTCGTGATCCTGGTGCCTCTCGGGGCCCGAGGGGCGGGCTCTCTTGGGTAGTTTTTTGATTACCGATTCAATTTCGTTGCTGGTGATAGTTCTGTTTAGTTTTTCTGTTTCTTGCTTGATCAGTCTTGGAAGGTTGTATTTTTCTAAGAAGTTGTCCATTTCGTCTAGGTTTTCCAGCTTGTTAGCATATAGATTCTCATAGTATTCTCTTATAATTCTTTGTATTTCTGTGGGGTCCGTCATAATTTTTCCTTTCTCATTTCTGATTCTGTTTATGTGTGTAGATTCTCTTTTTCTCTTAAGTCTGGCTAGGGGTTTATCTATTTTGTTTATTTTTTCAAAGAACCAGCTCTTGGTTTCATTGATTTTTTGTATTGTTTTATTCCTCTCAATTTTACTTATTTTTTCTCTGATCTTTATTATGTCCCTCCTTCTGGTGACTTTGGGCCTCATTTGTTCTTCTTCTTCCCATTTCACTAATTGTATCTTTAGACTATTCATTTGGGAATGTTCTTCCTTCTTTAAATAGGCCTGGCTTGCAGTATACATTCCTCTTAGTACTGCCTTTGCTGCATTCCACAGAGGTTGTGGCTTTGTGTTGTTGTTGTCATTAGTCTCCATATACTCTTTGATTTCTGTTTTGATTTGGTCGTTAACCCATTGATTAATTAGGAGAGTGTTGTTAAGTCTCCATGTATTTGTGAGCCTTTTTGATTTCTTTCTAAAATTTATTTCTAGTTTTATACCTTGTGATCTGAGAAGTTGGTTGGTAGGATTTCAATATTTTTGAATTTACTGAGGTTCTTTTGTGGCCTAGTATGTGGTCTATTCTGGAAAATGTTCCATGTGCACTTGAGAAGAATGTGTATCCTGTTGCTTTTGGGTGTAGAGTTCTGTAGATGTCTGTTAGGTCCATCTGTTCTAGTGTTGTTCAGTGCCTCTGTGTCTTTACTTATTTTCTGTCTGGTTGATCTGTCCTATGGAGTGAGTGGTGTGTTGAAGTCTCCTAAGATGAATGCATTGCTGTCTATTTCCTCCTTTAATTCTGTTAGTATTTGTCTCACATATGCTGGCGCTCCTGTGTTGGGTGCATATATATTTATAATGGTTATATCTTCTTGTTGGACTGAACCCTTTATCATTATGTAATGTCCTTCTTTATCTCTTGCTACTTTCTTCGTTTTGAAGTCTATTTTGTCTGATACAAGTACTGCAACACCTGTTTTTTTCTCCTTGTTGTTTGCATGAAATATCTTTTTCCATCCCTTCATCTTTAGTCTGTGTATATCTTTGGGTTTGAGGTGAGTCTCTTATAAGCAGCATATAGATGGGTCTTGCTTTTTTATCCATTCTATTACTCTGTGTCTTTTGATTGGTGCATTCAGTCCATTTACATTTAGGGTGATTATCGATAGATATGTACTTATTGTCATTGCTGGCTTTAGATTTGTGGTTACCAAGGGTTCAAGGGTAGCTTCTTTACTATCTAACAGCCAACTTAACTTTCTTGTTAAGTTATTGTAAACACAGTCTGATGATTCTTTATTTTTCTCCCTTCCTATTCTTCCTCCTCCATTCCTTGTATACTAGGTGTTTTATTCTTTGCCTTTGTTAGTATTTGGATGGTCTGCTTTCTTTGCTGTGATTTTATTTTTCTGGTGACATCTTTTTAGCCTTCGGAGTGCTTCCCTCTGGAGCAGTCCCTTTAAGATATCCTGTAGAGGTGGTTTATGGGAGGCAAACTCCCCCAGCTTTCGCTTGTCTGGGAATTGTTTAATACCTCCCTCAAATTTAAGTGATAATCGTGCTGGATACAATATTCTTGGTTCGAGGCCCTTCTGTTTCATTACGTTAAATATATCAGGCCATTTTCTTCTGGCCTGTAAGGTTTCTGTTGAGAAGTCTGATGATAGTCTGATGGGTTTTCCTTTGTAGGTGATCTTTTTTCTCTCTCTAGCTGCCTTTAATACTCTGTCTTTATCTTTGATCTTTGCCATTTTAATTATTATGTGCCTTGGTGTTGTCTTCATTGGGTCCATTGTGTTGGGAGATCTGTGGGCTTCCATTGTCTGAGAGACTATTTCCTTCCCCAGCTTGGGGAAGTTTTCAGCAATTATTTCTTCAAAGATACTTTCTTTCCCTTTTTCTCTCTCTCCTTCTTCTGGTACTCCCATAATGCGAATATTGTTCCGTTTCGATTGGTCACACAGTTCTCTTAATATTCTTTCATTCCTAGAAATCCTTTTATCTCTCTCTGCCTCAGCTTCTCTGTATTCCTGTTCTCTGATTTCTATCCCATTAACAGTCTCTTGCATCTCGTCTAGTGTGCTGCTAAGCCCATCAGTCCCTTGTCTCAGTTCTGCATTGTCTTTCCTCACTTCCCTCACTCCCTCCCTCAGCTCTTGAATATTTCTCTGTAGATCCATCAGTATGGTTATGAATTTTATTCTGAATTCTTTTTCAGGAAGATTGTGCATGTACATCCCATCAGGCTCCCTCTCTGGGGTTGTCTGGCTAAGCTTTGTTTGTACCATATTCCTCTGTCTTTTCATGGCGATAGAAGTGGTCAGTGGTAGACACCACGTATGTCAGCTGGTACAACAAAGTCCCTTCCTGCTTGTTGTTCTCCGTGCCCTTTTCCCAGGCCTGAGCTGTTTTCCTTCACACCGGGAAGACTTAAAAAAAAAAAAAAACGCCCACTGGGAGTGGATTCTGTGAGGGTGCTATGGGTGGTGCTTCTCCACCACTTTTCTGCAGCAGTGGCCACTCTGCTGGACCCTTTGTGGCTCTGGCCAGGGAGGGAACGAATGGAAGGCTGCTGATCTCTGTGGGAAGCCTCGGCACGGCTGCTTTGCCCAACCGCTGGCCATGGGGTCCGAAATTCCCCAGGACTCCCAACCTGCTGGGCTGAGTGTGCTGGGATGATTTTGTTCCACTGTTAGGCCCTTGTCTCTTTAAGACTTTTAAAAAAGTGCCCGCTTTTCTTTTGTCCTGGGGAGCTGGCTGAGAGGACCCGCTTGCATTCTCTGTCTCAGATCCTGCACTTCTATTTCTCTAATCTCTAATACACCATGTGATGTGTGTCAGTGCTTCCAGCGCAGATCACCAGGGCTGGATATTTGGTGGGCCTGTGCTTCCACTCCCTCCCCGCTCTGAATCTTTTCCTCCTGCTGGTGCACTGGGGTGGGGGAGTGCTCCGGTCCCTCCGGGTCGCGGCTTTGTATCTTACCCCCTTCCTGAGGCACTGAGTTCTCGCAGGTGTAGCTGTAGACTGACTGTTGTCTTGTATCTTCTGGTCTCTCTTTTAGGAATAGTTGTATTTGTTGTATTTTCATAAATATATATGGTTTTGGGAGGAGATTTCCACCACCCTGCTCACGCCGCCGTCTTCCCTGCTATTCCACCTGCCCATTTTTAATTGGATAGGTTTTTGCTATTCAGTTGACTTCTTTATATAGTTTGGATATTAGCCCCTTGTCAGATATATAATTTGCAAATCTGTTCTCCCATTCAGTAGGTTGCCTTTTCATTTGTTAATGGTTACCTTTGCTGTGCAGAAGACTTTTAGTTTGATGAAGTTCCACTTGTTTATTCTTACTTTTGTTGCCTTTGCATTTGGTGTCAAATCCAAAAAAATCATCAACAAGACTGACGTCAACACTATTATCATCTATGTTTTCTTCTAAGAGTTTTATGGTTTCAGGTCTTACATTCAAGTCTTCAATCCATTCTGAGTTAATTTGTGCATTTATAATGTAAGATAATTTCATTCTTTTGCATGTGGTTGTCCAGTTTTCTCAACACCATTTATTGAACAGACTGTACTTTCCCCATTGTATATTCTTGGCTCCTTTGTCATAAATTAATTGACCATGAATGTATGGATTTCTTTCCGGACCTTTCTGGTCTTTGAACGTGGGACCCCACAAATTTTGCAACTGATCGTGTTTCTGAGCCCCAATTTTTCCAAAACGAGAATATTAGCAGAAACATTGTTTTCACTGAGGGTTGGTATGCACAGCTCTCATACAGCAGGTGCTTAGTAAAGATTAGTATCCTCCCCCAGTGAGCGCTGCCAAGCCTTGTAGCAGCAAGTTGGAGTTTAGGAATGGAAGCCCTGAGCCAGGAATTGGGGCTTCCTCCCAGGCACTGGGGCCTGTGTCTGCCCAGGACATGAGGGTGTGCAGACCTCACACCCCAGCCCTGCAGCTGGTGCCCTCCACTGCCTCCGCTGGAGGCCCAGTGACTCACCCAGTGCTCTTTCTCTCCACCTCTGCCCCTCTAGACAAATTGGGGATCTGCCTAAGGGGCAAAACCCACTTAATGAGCATGGCCACATAGCAGCACTCCCGCTGGGGGAGGGTTAGTTTGCAGAGTGCCACACCCAGGAAGAAAGGCCCCAGGCGGCCGAGAGCAGCTGTGGCAGCTGCCATACTGACAACCTGAGACTTTGAGGCTGGCAGCGAGCAACATGGGCCAGGGCTTCAGGGAGGTAAGGGACAGCCCAGCTAGGCTTGGCATGCATTATCTCAGTGACTCTTACAGCTCACAAGGTGTTTCTTACCCCCACTTTGTGGGTGAGGAAGCTGAGGCACCCGGGGGTCGGGATGTGCCGGGGACCACACGCTGAGCACCTGCAGAGCTGGGGTTGGTGCTGGGGCGCTCTGTCCTGGAGCCTGTACCCGCTCTCTCCCTTCCTTCCAGGGCCAGCCAGCCCAGGCCTCCTGTGGGGTGGT
>JAVSCE010022103.1:0-37251 GCA_032199065.1 Smutsia gigantea | reverse complement strand
GTCTAGAAAAGTCATATAAGCTAGTCAGTCAAGTCAGTTCATCCTATCCAAATAAGGCAGTCAGTTCACCTTAGCCAACCAATGTACAATATCCAGTCAGGCTAACCAAGCCACCTTGTCCACGCTGTCCACAAAATCAAATCTTGCCACCCAAGCCATTCAGTTTACAGAAACTGCCCGAGTCCCCCAGACACCCTAATCTTAAAAGGTCAGTTAATACAAGCATGTCAGACATGTTACCTAGGCCTCAATTAGCAAAGCCTTGTTTGTGCCACAAGAAAAGATGCCTTGCCTGCAGAACTTCCAAGTCTTTGGTCATAATTTCTCAGGTAAAGAATAAAAATACTCAAAAGCCACATTTTCCAAGTGAAGTGAGGTCTTTTTCCAAGCCCTTTCATACGTCAGATCCCAGAGATAATGCATTCTGTGGAAATGGGAGTGCCAGTGATATGATGATACGTGACAGTGATGACAATGATAAGGAGATAACCATGATTTGTAACATAAAACACAATGAAGTCATCCCTAGAGGCACCCAAACTAATTAAGGACTCAGTAAAAATAAAGACCACCTGTGAAGAAGCAAATTTATACCAACTATTTTATGCTCATGATCCTTTAAGACATTGATAGAGAAAAAATCCACCTGTGATCACTACTGAGATAAGCCTATCCACCTTGGAGGCAGTCTATTTGAAAAATAGTAATTAAATGCATGACATAACAAATTATCTCCTTGTTATTTATTGCATTTTGGAGGCAGAAGGCTCTTTTGATGTATCTTAGACTTGGTCACTTAGATGGGAACTAAAAACATACACACACAGGGAATTGCAAGATGGGTACACTGGACTCCTCCTTCCCTTGGATTAGCCCTCAGTTGAAGTCCCAAACTAATTAAGTTTCTTTTTTTAATGTTCACATACAGTCCTCACAGCTTAAGACTGTATTTTGCAGTTCCCAGTGCTTGGCAGAAATGGCTCTGTGTGCCTGGGTCTGACTGACTTACGGAAACTCCTGATAGCCATTTCTAACTCCACTGCCTCCAGGAACTGCTAGCTAAAGTGAGGGTCCAGCCTCCAGCATCCACACCAGGAGCTCTATGACATTAGCCTAAGTGTTCTAGTCTTCATAAGTCTCAACAAGGCTTTTTATTGTTACCCTTCAAAATGGTTAAAAGAGTTTGACCTGTCGCGCATCCACAAAAGGTCCCAGTTGAAGGTGTGATCTACCGATTTTCCCCACATGGTACCTCCCAACTCTGAACTGGCAAGGGTAGGAGGTCACAGGAGAACCTCTAACTTCCCCACTAAAGAGATGTTATCTTGCCTTCTTCCAAGGACATGGCTGGGAAGAGCTGGCAATGTCCTGATTCCGAGCCTATATTCTAGTGTACTGAGGTTAGTCCCTATACCATCTAGCAGGCATAATTTAAATGCCAGTAGCTAGCATGTATTGAATGTGTGCTATTTGTCAGGCATTGTACTACTCCCTTTACTTCTTATGCGTCCAAAGGCTGCCCCCAAGTTTGATGATTCAGTAAAAGGGTTCACAAGACTCAATTGCAGGTTATACTCATGGCTAAGGTTTATTAGAGAAAAATATACAGACCAAGAGCAACAGGAAAAACATTTGTATCAGGAGCAATCCATAGAGGTCAGGCAGAAGCTTTCAAGTACTTCCCCATCTGGGCCACCTAGAATATGCTTCCTATCTAGCAACAAACTAGAGGAGCATGTGCAGAACATGTCTGCCCAAGGAAACCTGTTTGAGTCTCTGGGTCTAAGGCTTTAATTGAGAACTGGTCACATAGGTATATCATACTATATGATCAGCCATGAGAACCAAAACTCAGGATCCCTAAAATGAAACCAGATGCACATCATCAGTGATGATGCTTGTACAAAGCAATCCTGACAGGCTGATAAGGCATGGTTCATTGCTCCAGATATATAAAAAATAATCAACAACCATTAACATTAGAACATTCTGAGGGCCACATTCCCAGGGTTTGGCCAATGGTCAATCATTGTTTCAGGTTTCCTTAAAGACATACAAGGACTAAACAACCAGACATGATGTGTTAATGATTTCCTGACACTTAGCATATTTTATCAAATCCCCAACAGTACTCCTGTACATGGGGGATTATATGAGTTAACTAAGGCTTTGCAGCATATAGTAAGATCACATCTAGTGACTGGTTGAATTGAGATCTGAATCTATGGTTGGCTAATGCCTAAACTTTCATTATGCTGTACTGTCTTCTCACTACCACCTTCTAGGGTGTCCGTTTATTCACAGATCACTCAATCCACTGGTATAAGCACAATCCCTACTTGACTTTTAATCAGTCTGGGCCATTCTCTCAGCCTATGAGGGACATGTAAAGATGCCTTATATTCATTCAAATCTGAGTTCCCCATGGTCTCTACCTCTAGTGGTGGTCCCCTGGTGGGGTCTGTAGCCATAAGGTTGTTATAAAATTCACAAATGGCACTAAGTAGCTGTTTACAAAAGTTTTAAGAGATGGTATATGCATTTTAAAAGTATTGTGGGAGGGGGATGGGGGATGGATGAAATAAATGAAGGGGATTAAGAGGTATGATCTTCCAGTGACAAAATAAGTAGACACAGGGATATAATGTACAGCATAGGGAAATATAGTCAATAATATTGCAACAACTTTGTATGGTGACATATGGTAACGAGACTTATGATAGTGACCATTTCATAATGTATATAAATATCGAATCCCTATATTGTACATCTGAACCTAACACAGTATTGTATGTCAATTATTCTTCAATTAAAAAGAGAAATATTGAATTCTTCAAATAAAATTAATCAGGTCATGTTAACAAAAAAATAAAAATAGAAAGCATTGTGGTAGCTGAAGACTGGATTTACTACTGGTATTGCCCTTTCTTAAAAGACAAACTGAAAAGGGTTAGAATTGTTCTCGGTTTAAAAAGCCTGGTCTTTTAAAAATTCACAAATAGAAGCAAAACTTCTGATCAAAATTTTAAACTGTTTACTATGAAAAAAAGTTCAAACATATACAAGGGTAGGGCAAGTGTTATAATTAATGTCCATATAAGCATTTCTCAGATTCAACAATTATCACTACATGGCCAATTTTGTTTCATTTATACTCCTGTTAGAAAACCTGGACTGGATCACTGACAGAAGAACCAAGCGGCACTCGGAGGTCTTGGAGGATGGAGGGTTATTTTACACTGGCGGGCTCAGAGGAGAGTGATCTCCAGAGGTCTGAGCCCCAAGTACGCAGGACCATGCCTTTTACACATTTACTACAAAGCTAAAGAGGAGTCAGCATCCAGAAACTGTTGCAGTAGGAGCTATTAGGTCACTATAGGTGTATTCAGGGTGCTAGTTATATTTTAATTTATTTCTGTAAAGGTTACCCAAATACCATATTATAAACTAATGGGCCTCCATGACTATGATTAACAAGCTGTTCTATACCACTGAGTCCAGGTGGGAGGGGTGGGGGGGTGGAATACACTGGTTCAATCGCAAGCACCCAAGCACTTTGTGATTCCTCTATATTCCTGAAGCCTTAACAGAAACCCTGTTTCCTTGGTTTCCTGGGCTTCCCACCACACCTGCCAAGAGGGGGAGGGATTTGAGAACTTTCTGAGTATTTCCTCCTCTCTCCTACCCATTCCCACTCTAAAAGATAGTGGTTTTTAAAAATACACAAACACAATACCATTATCTCACCTAAAAATGACATAATTCCTTAATATCAATAATCTAGTCAATATTAAAATTTCCTCATCTGTCTCCTAATCTTTTTAGCAGTTTCTTTGTTCAGATGACATTGATCAGCATTTGATAGCAACAAACACTAAGTTTTTTAAGTCAAAATTACAATGTCATTGGCTAACCTGACTTCATATTGTACGATGATTTTGGAGTACATCTGAGATGTCAGGAGTCTGGAAAATAGCAAAGTCAAAATTGTAAGGTTTTCAGTTTAAACTCAGCTGATATCTTCAGAGGGAAAGTCAAGTAATGTAAACTTTATTCTCTTTCCATTTTGAAGCTAAAGATTTGTAATGCTTTAAGAGCTGTGAATATTAATATATAATAAAAATGACTGCCTGTGACAACCAATGATAATGACATCTTAAGAACAAGTTATCAGCATAAGTATCTATGTTCCTTTTTTAAACTACACTTAATTATAGAGTAGGAGTCTACAGAATATTTCAAGCTCATTCAATATGCAAAACCCTAAGTGCAGTAATGGGGGCTTCACACATAACACCAGTATAGAATATGTAATAAAAATATGTGCCCTGAGTCAGAGAAGAATTTTAGCACAAAAAATTTTTTACCACGGAACAATTGCACAGGCTAATAATTAAAATAATTAAGTCCCATCATTCCAATAGATAGTCTTTAGTATTTCTTGGAAATGTCCTGATTTAAGTAAGAGAGTCATGAATTTCTATTTCTTGGACTTTTTACAGCATGCTTCATCTCTCATGGTACCTTACTCCTCTCTTCCTCTCTGCTTCTTTCCCCTTGTCCAGTAAGAGTCAGGGCAAAAAGATCAGTCAGCCCATTGCTTCCATACATTTCCATTCTCCAGAGGGCATTGTGAAGTCACTTTCAAACATGACACTTCCCTCTCAGACCATCCCCTGTCTTATCTTCAAGACTCACATCTTGCTCTCAGCTATGGGACATTAATTAATTAATTTTGCTCCTTTTATTCAGGACAGCTCTTTCTAAAGACCCATCACTTTTTAAAAGGGTGCTTTCAAAGATCAGAGAAGAAATTAATAAAACTGAGAAGAATAAAACAATAGAAAAAATCAATGAAACCAAGAGCTGGTTCTTTGAAAAAATAAACAAAATAGATAAACCCCTAGCCAGACTTATTAAGAGAAAAACAGAATCTACACACATAAACAGAATCAGAAATGAGAAAGGAAAAATCACGATGGACCCCACAGAAATACAAATTATTATTAGAGAATAATACGAAAATCTATATGCTAACAAACTGGAAAACCTAGAAGAAATGGACAACTTCTTAGTAAAATACAACCTTCCAAGACTGACCAAGGAAGAAACAGAAAATCTAAACAGACAAATTACCAGCAACGAAATTGAATCAGTAATGAAAAAAATACCCAAGAACAAAACCTCCGGGCCAGATGGATTCACTGCTGAATTTTATCAGACATATAGAGAAGACATAATACCCATTCTCCTTAAAGTTTTCCAAAAAATAGTAGAGGAGGTAATACTTCCAAACTCATTCTATGAAGCCAGCATCACTCTAATACCAAAACTAGGCAAAGACCCTACCAAAAAAGAAAATTACAGACCAATATCCCTGATGAACACAGATGTAAAAATACTCAACAAAATATTAGCAAACCGAATTCAAAAATACATCAAGAGGATCATACACCATGATCAAGTGGGATTCATCTCAGGGATGCAAGGATGGTACAACATTCGAAAATCCACCAACATCATCTACCACATCAACAAAAAGAAGGACAAAAACCACATGATCATCTCCAAAGATGCTGAAAAAGCATTCGACAAAATTCAACATCCATTCATGATAAAAACTCTTAACAAAATAGGTATATAGGGCAAGTACCTCAACATAATAAAGGCCATATATGAGAAACCCACAGCCAACATCATACGTAACAGCAAGAAGCTGAAAGCTTTTCACCTAAGATCACGAACAAGACAGGGATGCCCACTCTCTCCACTGTTATTCAACATAGTACTGGAGGTCGTAGCCACAGCAATCAGACAAAACAAAGAAATACAAGGCACCCAGATTGGTAAAGAAGAAGTCAAACTGTCACTATTTGCAGATGACATGATTTTGTACATAAAAAAACCTAAAGACTCCACTCCAAAACTTCTAGAACTAATATCTGAATTCAGCAAAGTTGCAGGATACAAAATTAATACACAGAAATGTATTGCTTTCCTATACACTAATGATGAGCTAACAGAAAGAGAAATCAGAAAAACAATTGCATTCAAAATTGCATCAAAAAGAATAAAATACCTAGGAATAAACCTAACCAAGGAAGTGAAAGATCTATACGCTGAAAACTACAAGACACTCCTAAGAGAAATTAAAGAGGACACTAACAAATGGAAATGCATCCCATGCTCTTGGCTAGGAAGAATAAATATTGTCAAAATGGCTATACTACCTAAAGCAATCTACAGATTCAATGAAATCTCTATCAAAATACTGACAGCATTCTTCAACAAACTGGAACAAATAGTTCTAAAATTCATATGGAACCACAAAAGACCCCGAATAGCCAAAGCAATTCTGAGAAGGAAGAATAAAACAGGGGGAATTACGCTCCCTGACTTCAAGCTCTACTACAAAGCCACAGTAATCAAGACAATTTGGTACTGGCACAAGAACAGACCCACAGACCAGTGGAACAGAACAGAGTGTCCAGATATTAATTCAAACATATAAGGTCAATTAATATACAATAAAGGAGCCATGGATATACAATGGGGAGATGACGGCCTCTTCAGCAGCTGGTGTTGGCAGAACTGGACAGCTACATGTAAGACAATGAAACTGGATCATTGTCTAACCCCATACACAAAAGTAAACTCAAAATGGATCAAAGACCATAATGTAAGTCATGAAACCATAAAACTCTTAGAAAAAAACATAGGCAAAAAGCTCTTGGACATAAACATGAGCAACTTCTTCATGAACATATCTCCCCAGGCAAGGGAAGCAAAAGCAAAAATGAACAAGTGGGACCATATGAAGCTGGAAAGCTTCTGTACAGCAAAGGACACCATCAGTAGAACAAAAAGACATCCTCCAGTATGGGAGAATATATTCATAAATGACATATCTGATAAAGTGTTGACATTCGAAAATATATAAAGAGCTCACCCACCTCAACAAACAAGAAGCAAATAATCCAATTAAAAATTGGGCAGAGGATCTGAACAGACACTTCTCCAAAGAAGAAATTCAGATGGCCAACAGGCACATGAAAAGATGCTCCACATTGCTAATCATCAGAGAAATTCAAATTAAAACCACAATGAGATATCACCTCACACCAGTGAGGATGGCCACCATCCAAAACACAAACAACAACAAATGTTGGCGAGGATGTGGATAAAGGGGAACCCTCCTACACTGCTGGTGGGACTGCAAATTAGGTTCAACCATTGTGGAAAGCAGTATGGAGGTTCCTCAAAAAACTCCAAATAGAAATACCATTTTTCCCAGGATTCCCAATCCTAGGAATTTACCCTAAGAATGCAGCAGCCCAGTTTGAAAAAGACATATGCACCCCTATGTTTATCGCAGCACTCTTTACAATAGCCAAGAAATGGAAACAACCTAAGTGTCCATCAGTAGATGAATGGATAAAGAGGATGTGGTACATATGCACAATGGAATACTATTCAGCCATAACAAGAAAACAAATCCAGACATTTGCAACAACATGGATGGAACTAGAGGGTATTATGCTCAGTGAAATAAGCCAGGCAGAAAAAGACAAGTATCAAATGATTTCACTCATATGTGGAGTATAAGAACAAAACAAAAACTGAAGAAACAAAACAGCAGCAGACTCACAGAACCCAAGAATGGACTAACAGTTACCAAAGGGAAAGGGACTGGGGAGGGTGGGTGGGAAGGCAGGATGAAATGGATTGAGGGGCATTTTGATTAGCACACATAATGGGGGGCGGAGCACAGGGAAGGTAGTACAACACAGAGAAGACAAGTAGTGACTCTGTAACATCTTACTATGCTGATGGACATTGACTGTTATGGGGTATGTGGTAGGGACTTGATAAAAGAGGGAATGTAGTAAACACAATGTTGCTCATGTGAAACCTTCATAAGACTGTATATCAATAATACTTTAATTAAAAAAAAGAAATGGGGCTTAAGCCTGGACACATCAATTCCTGCCTTTTCTCTCCATGTTGTGGGAAAACGTAGTCATTCTTCAGAAGTTTCCTGATAAATAGGAATGCTTCCCATAATTTGGACTAGCTGTTACCAAAAGGAAGGGGTTGGAGAAGGTGGGTGGGGAGTGAGGGAGAAGGGGACTAAGGGGCACTATAATTCGTAATCACAATATAGGTAGGTCACGGGGAAGGCAGTACAGTATGGAGAAGACAATGACTCTGTAGCATCTTACTACACTAATAGACAGTGACCGCCATAGAGGGGATGAGGACTTGATAATATGAGTGAATGTTGAAACCACAATGTTGTTCATGCAAAACCTTCATAAGACTGTATATCAATGATATTTTAATTTAAAAAGTATCTTTTGCAGAGCAAAAGTTTTTAATTGTGATAAAGTCCAGTTTGTCAAATTTTTCATGGGTCATGCTTTTGGTATCCAGTCTAAAAACTTTTTGCCTAACCCAAGGTCACACAGCTTTGTTTTATGTATTTCTCTAGAAATATTATAGTTTTATGTTTTATTTTTAAGTCTATGATACCATTTTGAGTTAATTTTCATATAAAGTAAGGTTTTAGATTGGGGTTCATTTGTTTGCATACAGACATCCAATTGTTCCAGTACTATTTGTTGAAAGGACTATCCTACCTTCATTGAATTACCCTTCCACTTTTGCCAAAAATCAGTTAAGTACATTTGTGTGGGCTTATTTCTGGACTCCCTGTTCTGTTCCCCTGATCTGTGACTATCCTTTCAGGGGATCCCAGACTTTTACGCATCCACAAAAAAGTGATACGCTGGATGTGGGATGTTTATGGTGGTGTCAAGCAGGGACTTATTAAAAGTCTTCAGCCTTAGCAGTTACCCAAATCCTAGAGTCACTGCCACACTGTGTGCAATCCCTAAGAATTAGAAGCAGCAAAGGAAGGGAAATTAAAGTAGGAAAAAAGCTGTGAGGGAGTTTCAGCCAAATATCTCCTTAATTGTAACCCATATAACACCCCTCAGTTATTTCTGTGCTGCTGTGACCTTAGGAAACAAGGGTTAAGCATGATTAATTCGCTTTGCAATTATTTATAAAATGCAGAAAGAGGGCCATCTTTGAAATAAGCAAGGACTAATTATAGCTTATATCTAAGAACTTTCAGATAGTTCTACTTGTTTAGAATTATCCCCTTAAGTGCCTGAATCAAAATAACACATTGAAAAGACTGCTGAAGGAGATTAAATAAACTGCAATAAATCTGTCATATATAATGATTTTACTTTAAAAAATGGTGCTCTAGAGTTTTAAACCACTTCCCCTATTCATTAACTAGGTACTAGATGCTGGACTATAGGGAAAAAACATTTTTGTGTGACTATGACATCCTATGGATCCTATATACCTGCCAGATTTTGTTGTTTAGTTCCTTTTTCTAAAGCTCACATTTTGTTGTACACCTCTGTTGTACTGCAGGTAATATGGATCAAGGGTTTTTTATTGAAGTATCATTGATATACAATCTTATATTGGTTTCAAATGTACAACACAGTGGTTCAATTGTTAGAAATACGGATCAAGGCCAAGCATATAAGGCCTCAGAAGGTCTGCCATACAAACATCCACATTGAAACACCTTTGTAAGAAGTACTCAAGAGGAGAAACAAATCCAGGAGATGCTGCAAGGGTTTAAGAGTAAAGGAATACCTTGGTATTATGCGTTCAACTGTGGGCCCTCACCCACCAAATTCATATGTTGAAGTCCTAACCCCCAGTACCTCAGAATGTAACTTTATTTGGAAATAAGACCACTGCAGATGTAATTAGTTAAGATGAGGTCATAGTATAGTAGAGTAGGCACCTCATCCATTATTACTGATATTGTTTAAAAAGGGGAAAGTTGGGTCTAGACAAGCAAATAGAGAAAATGCCATGTGAAGATTGAAGTTAGAATGCCAAAAGCCAAGAAACTATCCCAAGTTAGAAGAAAGGCCCAGGAAAAATATTTTCCTAGCACCTTTAGACTGGGGCATGGCCCTACTGACACCTTGGTCTCAGACTTCTAGCCTCCGGAACTGTGAGAGAATAAATTTGTGTTGTTTCAGCCACCCAGTCCATGGCACTTTGTAATGGCAATCCTAGGAAACTAATATACTTGGTGAAGTTGGCTACTTTCTTAAAAATAGCTAAAATCAAATGATAGAAAAATAAGAGGGGAGTGCTAGGGATAAAGTGTTTTTTCACAACCCATCCCTTGCACTGACTCCGCCCCACAGGCAAAGGAGTGACTCATCTGACTGCACAGAGTTTAATGTGCAAGTCACTAATAGGTACAGTCACTGCCTTGAAGGGTGATTTGTGTTTGCCATGTATTCTATACGACCTTTGACTGGATATGTGAGACAGCTCTGGGTCCTCATCCATTTGGCTGGTTGGGTAAGTGGACTGGAGTCCATTTTAAAACTCAAGTCATTTCTCTCCCCTCCCCTCCCCTCTCCTCCCCTCCCCTCCCCTTTCCTCTCCTGTTTCTTTTCTCTCCACACATGAATATGCAGTTTGGTCCCAAGACTAAAATTCAAGTGGAAAGTTGGAGGCCCTCTTCTTAAGTCAAAAGTATAAGCTTTCCACTACCGACTTCTTAACTGCACTGTGTTGGGGTATTGGTCTTTGGCCAGCCACTAATGAATAAATCAGTCCTTTGTAATTAGTACTCTGTTTTTCATTTGGTTATTGAAGAAGAATGAGTGGTCTCAAAAACCCTAAATAAATCCTACCCAAGGGCCACAAACCCTGGTCATCCCGCCTCAGCTTCTTTAGAAAAAACACTTCCAAGAAAGTTATTTTTTTGAAATTGTGAAATTTGTTACATACTCATGGTGTTCCAAACAATTTAGTGAGTGATATACACCGAATCAATATTAGCCAGACTCTACCCTCAAACAGCTTCTAGTCTGTGGAAGAGATAGTCCATCACCTCCCACCCAAAAAAATCTCTACTGAAATCAGACTGGAGAGAAAAAAATCAAGTCTTCAACAATAGATTCAGTATTAGAAAAATGTGGTATATTCTAAACTTGAACTCTTGCTGTGGCCACACTGAATCTCTGCTAGTCAGAGATAGTTCAGGATTTTTACCCACATACTAAGGGTAACAGCTATTGATTTACTAGAAAAAATTTCACCATACCAGCGCAGACGTGACTCCAGGAGAGGACTAAGGGATAGGGTTCCCAGATTTAGCAAATAAAAATACAGGATGCCCAGTTAAGTTTAAATTTCACATAAACTATGATGGTAGTTTTTGGTATGCATATATATTTGTATGTTATCAAATAATAAATAATATTTGTAGTTTATATGAAATTCTAATTTAATTGGGGTTCCTGTATTTATTTAGCAACCCCATTCAGGGAAAACAAATAGGGGAATATATATGAACAGATTAGTCAATTTGCCCACCATGACCCAACTTCTTCAAATTTAACCTGGCATATTATAGCCCTGGGAGGGACAGCCCTTCATACAATGTGATTCCACTCCCCTAACCCTGTTAAAACCAAAAGTAGACAGCTGACCTACTAGGAGCCCATAAATTAGTGGAGCATCACATTTGGTTTCTTCAGAATTTTCAGTAAGAGACACAGAGACTAGTGAGAGAACTGTGTGTGAAGATGCTTGAATTAAAAAACATGTAGAGTTGGGCTGGGAAGGCAATGTTAAATAGAAAGTGGAAGATGATAGTCAAAAGGAAGAGGAGACAAAGAGATGCATACTGGAGAGACACTACATGGCCATTGAGAGAAACAGCAAGCAACCTCAGTTACTCCTTGCCAATTCAAGTTTCACTCACGCTGGCCTGGATGTACTTCCTATCCCAGACATTTGTAATACTGTCTGCTATATTCTTATTATAACCCTTTCTTAAGCTAGTTTGAAGGACTTTCCATTCCTTGCCACCACTGATCCTTGACTAAGACACAGTATGAACTCTTTAGGTTAGAAAAAGAATGACAAATGGCTTTCATCTCAGGTGACCATTCTGATCTAATCACATAACTGTGCAGAGGGCTGGAATGCAAAAGATTATGGGATTATTTCCAAATTCCGTGACAAAGAGTGCCTAGAATGCCTAGCATTGTCTGCTATAAATGTGGGAGTGGGTAATGGCAACATATGTATCATATATTTGCCATTTCTGCAGTTGAACAAGAAATTGAAATAACCATATGTCTTCCTCTAAAGGACACCAAAGGTTACTGTGTAACTACATTATGGAAATGTGAGGTACACAGAAAACCCCAAAATATACATAATTCCATCACATATAATCACAGTAGTTTACTGAACTTTTGCCTGTTCTGATCTGTTCTTATGCAATCCTTAACCTCTTTCTATAGAAGGTCCCCACTAGAAATAGAATGAATCAATTATTTTCCTGGCAAGCTTCATTTGGACTATGTTGATATTGAAACAGTTTGTGAAAAATTTGCCATGGATACAAATAAATACTCTGTACATTTCAGATCATTAATATTATTTACGATCTCGCCAAGAACAAAGGCCAATTACAAAAATATTCCAGAGGCAGCTGTTGTTTATTTTATTTTTAACACTATTTTATTGGAATAAAATTGAAGTACAATATTATATTGGTTTCAGATGTACAACATAGTGACTCAATAATTCCATATATTACTAGATGCTTGCCACAGTAAGTGCAGTTCCCCTGTAACCATACCAAAATGATATATTATTGGTTATATTCCATATGTACTTTCATTCCTATGACTAACTTATTTTGCAATTTGCACTTATACCTCTTTATTCCCTTCATCTATTTCACCTATCCCCTTGCCCCCCTCCCTGTCATAATCAATAGTCTGATGTCCATATTTATGTATCTTTTTCTGTTTTGTTTTTTAGATTCCACATGAGTGAAATCATATGATATTTGCCCTTCTCTGCCTGGCTTATTTCACTTAGCATAATACCCTCTAGGTCCATCCATGTTGTTTCAAAAGGCAAGATTTATTTCTTTTTTGTGCCTGAGAAATATTCCACTGGGTATGTGTACCACCTCTTCTTTACCCATTCATCAATCAGTGGACACCTAGGTTGCTTCCATACCTTGGCTATTATAAGTAATGCTGTAGTAAACATAGGACTGCATGTATCTTTTTAAATTAGTGATTTTGTTTTCTTTGGGTAAAGTCCCAGAAGTGGAATTACTGAGTTGTATGGTATTACCATTTTTAGTTTTTTGAGAAACCTCCATACTGTTTTGCATAGTGGCTGTACCAGTTTACACTCTCACCAACAGTGTAGGAGGGTTCCCTTTGTTCCATATCCTCACCCACCATGCTATTTCTTATCTTTTGGATAGTGGCCATCCTAACTGGTATGAGGTAATATTTCATTGTGGGTTTTTTTTTGCACTTCCTTGATGATTTGTGATGTGGAGAATCTTTGTCTTATTCTCAATCTCAGAGGAAAAGCTTTTAGCTTTTCCCCACTGAATACAATATTAGCTGTGGCTTTGTTCTATATGGCCTTTATTACATTGAGGTATGTTCCTGCTACACCCACTTTATTGAGAATTTTCATCATGAATGGATATTGAATTTCATCAATGCTTTTCAGTTTCTACTGAGATGAGCATATGGTTTTTATCCTTTTTGTTAATTTGGTGTATCACATTGATTGATTTGTACATATTGAACCATACTTACATCCCTGGAATAAATCCTACTTGGTCATGGTGAATGAGCCTTTAAATCATTTTTTAATTAGGTTTGTTAATGTTTTGTTCAGGCTTTTTGCATCCATGTTCATCAGGGATACTGGTCTGTAATTTTCTTTTATTGTAGTGTCTTTAGTTTTGGGATCAGGTTAATGCTGGCTTCACAGAATGAGTTTGGAAGCATTCCTTCCTCCTCTTTTCTTTGGGATAGTTTAAGAATGATAGGTATTAGTTCATCTTTGAATGTTTAGTAGAATTCATCTTTGAAGCCACCATGTTCTGGACTTTTGTTTGCTGGGAGTTTTTTGATTTCCAGTTCAATTTCATTACTAGTAATTGGTCTGTTCAGATTTCTGTTTCTTCCTGGGTCAGCCTTGGTAGATTGTATGTTTATAGGAATTTATCCATTTCTTCTAGGTTGTCCAATTTGTTGGCATATAATTTTTCATAGAATTCTCTTATAATTCTCCCAACTTCTGTGGTGTTGGTTATAACTTCTTTTCCATTTATGATTTTGTTCAAGTCCGTTCTATTTTTCTTGATGAGTCTGGCAAAAGTTTATTAATTTTGTTTATTTTTTCAAAGAACTAGCTTTTAGTTTCATTGAGACTACTTCATTTTCTGATAGTCGGTAAAGTGTCATATTAATATTAGCTCTTATTATTTACAAAGAAAAGTCAATATCTTTTTTGGTTTAAACAATGGCTGCCTAGCACAGAGTGTGCAGGGGCCACAGGGGAATGCAGGCATGCATGGTACCTGATCTCAGCCACCACCAGCAGGACCAGGGCACTGATGTGGGAATTCCAAGGAGCAGCCCAGAGCATGCAGGGACCAAAGGGGCATATGAACAGGGATTGACTTCACACTGCCAGCAGGACCCAGTATGCACCCGTATCCCGAATGGCCCAGAGCATGTTTTGGCATACAGGTGAGGAGCACAGGGAACTCACCTGGCACCAATATGGCAGTTACCTGGAGTGCGTTCTCAACCTGCTGACCCACGACTCTCACCCTGCCAGTGCAGAACCCATAGGTGTCTACCCAGGATCCCCTTCAATAAGCCCTCAAAACCTCATCCCCAGGACCACACTCTGGGAGCTCCAGCACCAGGAATGAACAGTGTGTCACACTTAGTCATCCTCCAGCTTGCCAAAAACATAAGACACATGCACTCTACCCATGGGATTTGCCCATATAAGGCCAATCCTTTGAGACTGGGAGAGTGAGCCCTTTCAACTAATTAACAGAACCAAGCACAGAAAGTCATACAAAATAAGGAGACAGAGGTATATGCTCCAAATGACAGAACAAGAAAAAACACAGAAAAAAATCCTGAATGAAACAGATCTGATAAAGAGTTTAAAACAATGGTTAATAAAGATACTCAAATGGACTTGAAAAAACAATAGCAGAACTCAAGGCAGACCTCAACAAAGAGATAAAAAGCCTAAAAAAAATAACCACTCAAACATGAAGAATTCAATAGATGAAATAAAAAATACACTGGAGGCAATGAACAACAGAGTAGATGCAAAACAATGGATCAGTGACTTGGAAGATAAGTAATGGAAAGCACTCAAGCTGAATATCAGAAGGAAGAAAGAATTAAAAGAAATAAGAATAGGGTAAGAGAACTCTGGTGCAATATCAAGCATCCTAACATCTGCATTATAGGAGTCCCAGAAGGAGAAGAGAGAGAGAAAGAACTGGAAAATTTATGTGAAGAGATAATAGCTGAAAACATTCCTAACCTGGGGAAGGAAACAGTCTTCCAGGTCTAGGAAGCACAAAGAGCTCCAAACAAGATGAATCCAAGGTGGTCCATACCAAAGCACATCATCATTAAAATGTCAAAGATCAAAGACAAAGAGAGAATCTTAAAAGTAGCAAGAGAAAAGCAAGGAATTACATATAAAGGTGACCTCATAAAGTTATCAAGTGATTTTTCTGCAGAAACTCTACAGGCCACAAGGGAATGGCATGGTATATTCAAAGTGCTGAGTGGGAAAACCCTCAAGCCAAGAATACTCTACCTAGCAAGGTTATCATTCAGAAGTGAAAGAGAGAGAAAGATATAAGTCAAATATATAAGTCAAATACTAAATATATAAGTCAAATACTAACAGATTGAAAGGGAGAAAATGACAGAAATACAGTATTAGGGGACTTTAACACCCCATGTACAATCAATGAATAAATCATGTAGACAGAAAATTAAAAAGAAAATAGAGGCATTGAATGACACATTAGACCAGTTGGACTTAGCAGATATATCCATTCTACCCAAAAGCAACAGAATACACATTTCTCAAGTGCACATGGAATATTCTCCAAAATGGGTAACATTAGAACACAGTAGTCTCAAGAAATTTAAGAAGATTCAAATCGTATCAAGTTTTTCTCAAGATGGTGGTGTGAGTACGGTGGCGAAAATCTCCCAAAACCATATATATTTTGAAAATACAGCAAATGCAACTATTCCTAAAAGAGAGACCAGAAGATACAGTACAACAGCCAGTCTACATCTACATCTGCGAGAACCCAGCATCTCATGAAGGGGGTAAGATACAAAGCCGTGACCCAGTGGGACCCGAGCACTCCCCCCACCCCAGCTCACTGATGGGAGGAAAAGAGTCAGAGTGGGGAGGGAGTAGAAGCACAGGACTGCTAAATAACCACCCCTAGTAATCTGCACCGGGAGCACAGAAATGCATTGCATGGTGTACAGGATATTAGAGAAACGGAAAAGTTAAATCCGAGACTGAGACTGCGAACAGATTCCCACAGCAGGCTTCCCTGGGACAAAAGAAAAGCGGGTGTTTAAAAGTCTTAAAGGGACAAGGTTTAACAGGTGGACAAAATCATTCTGGCACACTCAGCCCAGCAGGCTCGGAACTTTAAGTAACTGCAGGTGCCCTAACCCCCTGGATGGCAAGGCAGCTCTGAAGCCCCTCACAGCAATAAGCAGCCTGCTGTTCATTCCCCACTGCTGGCACTGTAAGCAAACCGGTTGACCCGCAATTGACGCAGACCAGCTGGGGAGCAGCCAGCCCACAGCAACCACACAGCCTTCTCCCAGCGTGCAGCTAATCTGGTCAGACGCAGAGGCTGCCCCCTGTCGGCAACTGCCCAGCACAGGCAGAGGAAGCTGGCACAAAGTCTGGAAGGCACAAAGGGGCACTTTTCCCACAGGAGAACACACACCGCTCTCCTGCAACCCCCCACCTCAGTGCCCTAGGCTATCCAAGGGCCGTCCTGCCCATGGCAGCTCAGGGTATTAACCCATAGACTGCTCCCTGTGTGTGGTTAACCAGCACAGGCAGTGGAGAAGGGCAAGGCGACCAGCAAGCAGGAAGGAACTTTGTTCTCCCAGGTGACACATGTGCCACTTGCCAGCAATCACTTCTATGGCCATGAAAAGGCAGAAGAACCTGATCCAGTCCAAAATCACTTAAACAACAGAAAGAGGGCCTGGTGAGACCGATATAACCAATCTTCCTGAAAAAGAATTCAAATGAAAGTCATAACCATGCGGTTGGAGCTGCAGAGAAATATGCAGGAGCAAAGGGATGAACTCAGGAGGGAGAGAACAGAAATGGAACAAACAATGGAAAGATTTAAGAGCAGACTGGGTGAGGTGGAAGAGACTGTTAATGGAGTAGAAATCAGAGAACAGGAATACAGAGAAGCTGAGGCAGGGAGAGATAAAAGGATCTCTAGGAATAAAATAATATTAAGAGAACAGTGTGACCAATCCAAACAGAACAATATTCGCATTGTAGGGGTACCAGAAGAATAAGAGAGAGAAAAAGGGATAGAATGTGTCTTTGAAGAAATAATTGCTGAAAAATTCCCCAAGCTGGGGAAGGAAATAGTCTGTTAGACCATGGAAGCCCACAGATCTCTCAACACAAGGGACCAAAGGAGGACAACATCAAGACAAATAATAATTAAAATGGCAAAGATCAAAAACAAGGACAGGGTATTAAAAGCAACCAGAGAGAGTAAAAAGATCACCTACAAAGGAAAACCCATCAGGCTATCATCAGACTTCTCAACAGAAACGTTACAGGCCAGAAGAGAATCACATGATATATTTAATACAATGAAACAGAAGGGCCTTGAACCAAGAATACTGTATCCAGCACGATTATCATTTAAATTTGAAGGAGGGATTAAACAATTCCCAGACAAGCAAAAGTTGAGGGAATTTGCCTCCCACAAACCACATCTACAGGGTATTTTAAAGCGACTCCTCCAGATAGAAGTACTCCTAAGGCTAAATAGATGTCATCACAAAAACAAAATCACAGCAAAGAAAACGGAAAAACCAAATATTAATTAAAGGCAAAAAACAAAACCAGCTATTCCCAAAAGCAGTCAAGGAAAACACAAAAGAGTACAGAATAACACACCTAACATATAAAAACTGGAGGAGGAAGAATAAGAAGGGAGAGAAATAAAGAATCATCAGACTGTGTTTATAATACCATGATAAATGAGTTAAAGTCAGACGGTTTGATAGTAAAGAAGCGACCCTTGAATCTTTGGTCATGATGAATCCAAAGCCTGCAATGTCAATAAGTACGTATCTATCGATAATCACCCTAAATGTAAATGGACTGAATGCACCAATCAAAAGACACAGAGTAATAGAATGGACAAAAAAGCAAGACCCATCTATATGCTGCTTACAAGAGACTCACCTCAAACCCAAAGGTATACACAGACTAAAAGTGAAGGGATGGAAAAAGATATTTCATGCAAACAACAAGGAGAAAAAAGCAGGTGTTGCAGTACTTGTATCAGAAAAATTAGACTTCAAAACGAAGAAAGTAGCAAAAGATAAAGAAGGACATTACATAATGATAAAGGGGTCAGTCCAACAAGAGGTTATAACCATTATAAATATATCTGCACGCAACACAGGAGCGCCAGCATATGTGAAAGAAATACTAACAGAATTAAAGGAGGAAATAGAAAGCAATGCAGTCATTTTAGGTGACTTCAACACACACTCACTCCAAAGGACAGATCAACTAGACAAAAAATAAGTAAAGACACAGAGGCACTGAACAACACACTAGAACAGATGGACCTAAAAGACATCTACAGAACTCTACACTCAAAAGCAATAGGATACACATTCTTCTCAAGTGCACATGGAACATTTTCCAGAATAGACCACATACTAGGCCACAAACAGAACTGCAGCAAATTCAAAAATATTGAAATTCTACCAACCAACTTCTCAGATCACAAAGGTATAAAAATAGATATAAATTTTAGAAAGAAATCAAAAAAGCTCACAAATACATGGAGACTTAACAATATTCTTCTAATTAATCAATGGGATAATGACCAAATCAAACAGAAATCAAAGAATATATGGAGACTAATGACAACAACAACACAAAGCCACAACTTCTGTGGGATGCAGCAAAGGCAGTTCGAAGAAGAAAATATATTACAATCGAGGCCTATATATAAAAGGAAGAACATTCCCAAATGTATAGTCTAAAGACACAATTACTGAAATTGGAAAAAGAAGAACAAATGAGGCCCAAAGTCACCAGAAGGAGGGATATAATAAAGATCAGAGAAGAAATAAATAAAATTGGGAAGAATAAAACAATAGAAAAAATCAATGAAACCAAGAGCTGGTTCTTTGAAAAAATAAACAAAATAGATAAACCCCTAGCCAGACTCATTAAGAGAAAAATAGAATCTACACACATAAACAGAATCAGAAATGAGAAAGGAAAAATAACAAAGGACCCCACAGAAATACAAAGAATTGTAAGAAAACATTATGAAAATGTATATGCTAACAAGCTGGAAAACCTAGAAGAAATGGACAACTTCTTAAAAAAATACAACCTTCCAAGACTGACCAAACAAAAAACAGAAAAACTAAACAGACCAATCACCAGCAATGAAATTGAATCAGTAAACAAAAAACTACCCAAGAACAAAACCCCCGGACCAGAAGGATTCACCTCTGAATTCTACCAGACTTATAGAGAAGAAATAACACGCATCCACCTTAAAGTTTTCCAAAAAATAAAAGAGAAGGAAATACTTCCAAACTCATTCTATGGAGCCAGCATTATTTTAATACCAAAACCGGGCAAAGACCTCAACAAAAAAGAAAATTACAGACCAATATCCCTGATGAACGTAGATGCAAAAATACTCACCAAAATATTAGCAAACCGAATTCAAAAATACATCAAGAGGATCATACACCATGATCAAGTGGGATTCATCCCAGGGATGCAAGGATGGCACAACATCCGAAAATCCATCAATGTCATCCACGACATCAACAAAAAAAAAAGAACAAAAACCACATGATCATCTCCATAGATGCTGAAAAAGCATTTGACAAAATTCAGCATCCATTCATGATTAAAACTCTCAAAAAAATGGGCGTAGAGGGCAAGTACCTCAAGATCATAAAGACCATATATGACAAACCCACAAACATCATACTTAACAGCGAGAAGCTGAAAGCTTTTCATGTAAGATCAGGAACAAGACACAGATGCCCACTCTCTCCACTGTTATTCAGCAGAGAACTGGAGGTCCTAGCCACAGCAATCAGACAAAACAGAGGCATACAAGGCATCCAGATTGGTAAAGAAGAAGTCAAATTGTCACTATTTGCAGATGACATGATATTGTACATAAAAAACCCTAAAGACTCCACTCCAAAACTACTAGAACTAATATCTGAATTCAGCAAAGTTGCAGGATACAAAATTAACACACAGAAATCTGTTGTTTTCCTATACACTAACAATGAACTAACAGAAAGAGAAATCAGGAAAACAATTCCATCCACAATTGCATCAAAAAGAATAAAATACCTAGCAATAAATCTAACAAAGGAAGTGAAAGACCTGTACGCTGAAAACTAAAAGACACTCCTAAGAGATATTAAAGAGGACACTAACAAATAGAAATTCATCCATGCTCTTGGCTAGGAAGAAGAAATACTGTCAAAATGGCTATACTACGTAAAGCAATCTATAGATTCAACGCAATCCCTATCAAAATACCAACAGCTTTCTTCAATGAACTGGAACAAATAATTCTAAAATATATATGGAACCACAGAGGACCCTGAATAGCCAAAGCAATCCTGGGAAGGAGGACTAAAACAGGGGGAATTACGCTCCCTGACTTCAAGCTCTACTACAAAGCCACAGTAATCAAGACAATTTAGTATTGGTAGAAAAACATACCCACAGACCAGTGGAACAGAATAGAAAATCCAAACATTAACCCAAACACATACAGTCAATTAATATTTGATAAAGGAGCCTTGGATATACAATGGGGAGATGACGGCCTCTTCAGCAGCTGGTGTTGGAAAAACTGGACAGCTACATGTAAGAGAATGAAACTGGACTAGTGTCTAACCCCATACACAAAGGTAAACTCAAGGTGGATCAGAGACCTGAATGTAAATCATGAAACCACAAAACTCTTAGAAAAAAACATAGGCAAAAATCTCTTGGACATAAACATGAGTGACTTCTACATGAACATATATCCCCCGGCACGGGAAAAAAAAGCAAAAATGAACAAGTGGGACTATATCAAGCTGAAAAGCTTCTGTACAGAAAAGGACACCATCAGTAGAACAAAAAGACATCCTACAGTATGGGAGAATATATTCATAAATGATGTATCCGATAAGGGGTTGACATCCAAAATATATAAAGAACTCACGCACCTTAACAAACAAAAAGCAAATAATTCAGTTGAGAAATGGGCAGATGACATGAATAGACACTCCTCCAAAGAGGAAATTCAGATGGCCAACAGGCACATGAAAAGATGCTCCACATCAGTAATCATCAGAGAAATGCAGATAAAACCAAAATGAGATATCACCTCACACCAGTGAGGATGGCCACCATCCAAAACACAAACAACAACAAATGTTGGCGAGGATGTGGAGAAAGGGGAACCCTCCAACTCTGCTGGTGGGACTGTAAATTAGTTCAACAATTGTGTAAAGCAGTATGGAGGTTCCTCAAAAAACTCAAAATAGAAATACCATTTGACCCAGGAATTCCATTCTTAGGAATTTACCCTAAGAATGCAGCAGCCCAGTTTGCAAAAGACAGATGTACCCCTATGTTTATCGCAGCACAATTTACAATAGCCAGGAAATGGAAGCAACCTAAGTGTCCATCAGTAGATGAATGGATAAAGAAGATGTGGTACATATACACAATGGAATATTATTCAGCCATAAGAAGAAAACAAATCCTACCATTTGCAACAACATGGATGGAGCTAGAGGGTATTATGCTCAGTAAAATAAGCCAAGCCGAAAAAGACAAGTATCAAATGATTTCACTCATATGTGGAGTATAAGAACAAAGAAAAAAACTGAAGGAACAAAACAGCAGCAGACTCACAGAACCCAAGAACGGACTAATAGTTACCAAAGGGAAAGGGACTGGGGAGGATGGGTGGGAAGGGAGGGACTAAGGGGAAAAAGGGGCATTACGATTAGCAGATGTAATGTTGGGGGGTGCAGGGAGGGCTGTACAACTCAGAGAAGACAAGTAGTGATTCTATAGCATCTCACTACACTGATGGACAGTGCCTGTAATGGGGTTGGTGGGGGGGACCTGATGAAGGGGCTAGTTTAATAACCATAATATTGCACATGTAATTGTAGATTAATGATACCAAAATAAATTAAAAAAAAAAGAGAGAACCAAGTAAACTACTTAGCACAGGAAAAAAAAAATAGGAGAGTATATAGCAATCCAGGCCTATTTAAAGAAGGAAGAACAATCCCAAATGAATAGTCAAAAGACACAATTATGAAAACTGGACACAGAAAAACAAGTGAGACCCAAAGTCAGCTGAAGGAGAAACAAAATAAAGATCAGAGAAGAAATAAATAAAATTGAGAAAATAAATGAAACAAACAGCTTTTTTTTGAGAAAATAAACAAAATAGATAAACCCCTAGCCAGATTTATTAAGAGAAAAACAGAATCTACACATATAAACAGCATCAGAAATGAAAAAGGAAAAATCACGTTGGTCCCCACAGAAATACAAAGAATTATTAGAGAATAGTATGAAAATCTATATGCTAACAAACTGGATAATCTAGAAAAAATGGACAACTTCTTACAAAAATACAACCTTCAAGGACTGACCACGGAAGAAACAGAAAATCTAAACAGACCAATTACCAGCAACGAAATTGAATCAGTAATGAAAAAAATACCCAAGAAAAAACCTACGGGCCAGATGGATTCACCGCTGAATTTTATCAGACATATAGAGAAGAAATAATACCCATTCTCCTTAAAGTTTTCCAAAAAATAGAAGAGGAAGGAATGCTTCCAAACTCATTCTATGAAGCGAGCATCACTCTAATACCTAAACCAGGCAAAGACACCACAAAAAAAGGAAATTACAGACCAATATCCCTGATGAACATAGATGCAAAAATACTCAACAAATATTATCAAACCGAATACAAAAATACATCAAGAGGATCATACACAATGATCAAGTGGGATTCATCTCAGGGATGCAAGGATGGTACAACATTCAAAAATCCATCAACATCATCCACCACATCAACAAAAAGAAGGACAAAAACCACATGATCATCTCCATAGATGCTGAAAAGGGATTTCACAAAATTCAACATCCATTTGGGAGAAAACTCTCAACAAAATGGGTATGGAGGGAGAGGGCAAGTACCTCAACATAATAAAGGCCATATATGAGAAACCCACAGGCAACATCATACTTAACAATGAGAAGCTGAAAGCTTTTCACCTAACATCGGGAACAAGACAAGGATGCCCACTCTCCCCACTTTTATTCAACATAGTACTGGAGGTACTATCCTCGGCAAACAGACAACACAAAGAAATAAAAGGCATCCAGTTTGGTAAGGAAGATGTCAAACTGTCACTGTTTGCAGATGACATGATATTGCACATAAAAAACCCTAAAAATCCACTCCAAAACTACTAGAACTAATATCTGAATTCAGCAAAGTTGCAGGATACAAAATTAACACACAGAAATCTGTTGCATTCCTATACACTAACGATGAACTAGCAGAAAGAGAAATCAGGAAAACAATTCCATGCACAACTGCATCAAAAAGAATAAATTACCCAGGAATAAACCTAACCAAGAAAGTGAAAGACCTGTTCCCTGAAAACTACAAGACACTCCTAAGAGAAATTAAAGAGGACACTAACAAATTGAAATTCATCCCTTGCTCTTGGGTAGGAAGAATTAATATTATCAAAATGGCCATACTGCCTAAAGCAATCTACAGATTCAGTGCAATCCCTATCAAAATACCGACAGCATTCTTCAATGAATTGGAACAAATAATTCTAAAATTCATATGGAACCACAAAAGACCCCGAATAGCCAAATCAATCCTGAGAAGGAGGAATAAAGCAGGGGGGATCTCGCTTCCCAACTGCAAGCTCTACTACAAAGTCACAGTAATCAAGACAATTTGGTGCTGACACAAGAACATTCCCATAGACTGGTCGAACAGAATAGAGTCCAGATATTAACCCAAACATATATGGTCAATTAATATATGATAAAGGAGCCATGGACATACAATGGAGAAATGACAGCTTCTTTAACAGCTGGATTTGGCAAAACTGGTCAGCTACATGCAAGAGAATGAAAGTGGATCATTGTCTAACCCCATACACAAAAGTAAACTCGAAATGGATCAAAGACCTTAATGTAAGTCATGAAACCATAAAACTCTTAGAAAAAAACATAGGCAAAAATCTCTTGGATATAAACATGAGCAACCTCTTCATGAATATATCTCCCCGGCAAGGGAAACAAAATAAAAAATGAACAAGTGGGAATATATCAAGCTGAAAAGCTTCTGTACAGCAAAGGACACCATCAATAGAACAAAAAGGCATTCTACAGTATGGGAGAATATATTCATAAATGACATATCTGATAAAGTGTTGACATACAAAATATATAAAGAGCTCACCCACCTCAACAAACAACAAGCAAATAATCCAATTAAAAAATGGGCAGAGGATCTGAATGGACACTTCTCCAAAGAAGAAATTCAGATGGCCAACAGGCACATGAAAAGATGCTCCACATCACTAGTCATCAGAGAAATGCAAATTTTAACCACAACGAGATATCACCTCACACCAGTTAGGGTGGCCACCATCCAAAACACAAACAACAACAAACGTGGGTGAGGACATGGAGAAAGGGGAACCCTCCTACACTGCTGGTGGGAATGTAAATTAGTTCAACAATTGTGTAAAGCAGTATGGAGGTTCCTCAAAAAACTCAAAATAGAAATACCATTTGACCCAGGAATTCCATTCTTAGGAATTTACCCTAAGAATGCAGCAGCCCAGTTTGAAAAAAACAGATGCACCCCTATGTTTATCGCAGCAGTATTTACAATAGCCAGGAATTGAAAGCAACCTAAGTGTCCATCAGTAGATGAATGGATAAAGAAGATGTGGTACATATACAAATGGAATATTTTTCAGCCATAAGAAGAAAACAAATCGCACCATTTGCAACAACATGGATGGAGCTAGAGGGTATTATGCTCAGTGAAATAAGCCTGGCGGAGAAAGACAAGTATCAAATGATTTCACTCATCTGTGGAGTATAAGAACAAAGAAAAAACTGAAGGAACAAAACAGCAGCCGACTCACAGAACCCAAGAATGGATTAACAGTTATCCAAGGGAAAGGGACTGGGGACGATGGGTGGGAAGGGAGGGATAAGGGGGGAAAAGGGGCATTACGATTAGCACAAATAATGTGGGGGGGGGGCACGGGGAAGGCAGTACAACACAGAGATGACAAGTAGTGATTCTATAG
Organism: Smutsia gigantea; assembly: GCA_032199065.1. NCBI lineage: Eukaryota > Metazoa > Chordata > Mammalia > Pholidota > Manidae > Smutsia > Smutsia gigantea. The sequence goes on along the minus strand of JAVSCE010022103.1, from coordinate 11,626 downwards.
CATCTTACTACACTGATGAACAGTGATTGTAATGGGGTATGTGGTGGGGACTTGATAATGGGGGGAGTCTAGTAACCATGATGTTGCTCATGTGATTGTACATTAATGATACCAAAATAAAAAAAATGAAACTGTATCAGGCATCTTCTCAGACTATAATGGTATGAAAGTAGAAATCAATTACAAGAAAAAAAATTGGAAAAACACAAACAGTTGGAGGCTAAACAACATCCTTCTAAATAATCAATGGATCAAGGAACAGATCACAAAGAAAATCAAGCAATACATGGAGACAAATGAAAACAGAAACACAGTGGTTCAAAATATGTGGGATGCAGAAAAAACAGTTCTACTTTTATAGCAATACTGGTCTACCTCAACAAACAAAAACAATCTCAAATTAGGAATCCAACTAAAGGATTTCGAAAAAGAACAAACAAACCCAAAATTAGTAGAATGAGGGACATAATAAAGATCAGAGCAGAAATGATTAAATTAGTGACTAAGAAAACAATATAAAATAATCAATGAAACCAAGATGTGGATCTTTAAGAAGATAAAATACAGAAACCCTTAGCCAGATCATCAAGAAAAAAAGAAAGAGGGCAAAAACAAAATTAGAAACAGAAAAGGAGTTATAAGCAACACCACAGAAATTGGAAGAATTATAATAGATGGCTACATGCAAAAGAATAAAACTGGATCACTGTCTCACCCCATCCACAAAAATAAATTTAAAATGGATTAAAGACCTAAATATAAGACCTGAAAGCATAAAACTCTGAAAAGGAAACACAGGCAGTAAGCTCTTGGACATCAGCATTAGTCATTATTTTTCTAGACATGCCTGTCCAGGCAAAGGAAACAAAAGGAAATACAAACAAATGAGACTACCACAAACTAAAATGCTTCTGCACAGCAAAGGAAACCCTCAACAAAATTAAAAGCCAATCTACTGTATGGGAGTATCTGACAAGGCATTAATTTCCAAAATGTACAAAGAGCTCATATAACTCAACGCCAAAAAAACAAGTAATCCAATTAAAAAATGGGCAGAGGACATGCATAGATATTTTTCCAAAGAAGGCATGCAAATGGCCAATAGACACGTGAAAGATGCTCAACCTCACTAATCATCAGGGAGCTGCACATCAAAACCACAGTGAGATACCACCTCACATCAGTCAGAATGGCCACTATCCAAAAGACAAGAAATATCAGGGTGGGCGAGGATGTGGAGCAAAGGGAACCCTCCTACACTGTTGGTGAAACTGGTACAGCCACTATGCAAAACAGTATGGAGGTTTCTCAAAAAACTAAAAATGGAAATACCATACAACTCAGTAATTCCACTTCTGGGAATTTACCCAAAGAAAACAAAATCACTAATTTAAAAAGATACATGCACTCCTCTGTTTACTACAGCATTACTTATAATAGCCAAGGTATGGAAGCAACCTAGGTGTCCACTGATCGATGAATAGGTAAAGAAGAGGTGGTACACATACCTAGTGGAATATTTCTCAGGCACAAAAAAGAAATAAATCTTGCCTTTTGAAACAACATGGATGGACCTAGAGGGTATTATGCTAAGTGAAATAAGCCAGGCAGAGAAGGGCAAATATCATGTGATTTCATTTACATGTGGAATCTGAAAAAATAAAACAAACTAGAAAACAAATAACAAAAACAGAAATAGACTCATAAATACAGAGAACAAAACGGTGATTGCCATAGGGGAGGGGATGGGGCAAATGGGTGAAATAGGTGAAAGGGATAAAGAGGTATAAACTTAAAACCGTAAAATAAATTAATCATGGGGCTAAAAGTACAGCACAGGGAATATAGTCAATAATATAATAATATATTTTTATGATGACAGTAAGTATAATCATCATGGTGAGCATTTAGTGATGTATGTAATTGTTGAATCACTATGTTGTACAACTGAAACCAATATAATATTGTATATCAACTATACTTAACAAAAAAATTGAAGTAGTCTAACATCCCTCTACTAAACACAAAGTTGCTGATATCAGGGAGCCTGTGCATATTACAAATACATACACCATCCAGGAAGTACCATCCCTAAAATAGAATGAATCAGGGCAATTATCAGGACTCTTGAACTTTAGGGAACACCACATTTCTGGTAGACAGAAATAACTGATGGAGGCAGCCCAAAAAAGATAAGGAAGGTAATTATCTAGTGAGTGCTTAAAAAGAAAAAGAAAACTGTTGCCTGACAAATAAACACATAAATGCTTCAATAACTCTATTCCACCCTTTTTTAAATTTTTCTGTTCCTTTAATTTCATTTGGATAACAACGTTGGGATTGGGAGGGGAGTGGGTCTGCCAGAGACTCATAGTTATTAGATCTGACTAAAACTTTCTGTGGAAGCCTGAGGGTCATTGGAAACATGCCTGCCACATGGTTAACATAAAACAGTCATTAATGATAGGATATTGCCCAGTAGTCACACAATGATAGTTACCAGAGAAATGGCCTAATAATCAATCTAAATATTAATTATGACTTACAGCTAAGCGGTACCAATCATAGTCTTAGTAGTGTTTTGAAGGAGAGGAGCTAATTGATTGTGAAGAATAACAAGACCATTTTTCTTTGAAGTCCATATTCTATCTGCCTGCCTGTGAGATTCTGGACAATCTATATGTACGTATACACAAAGAGAAGGAAGCAGTTTTTCTCTGAATGTTAATGAAATGTAAAATGTAACTACTAATTTATTTGATGGGCTTAGTCTTTCTTTTATTTTTGGTGATCTCTGTTCAACCCATGGTTGATTAAGAAGATTCTCATAAACAACAGCTTTGGTGGTAAGGTATAGGGAGGGTGGAGTAGGGAGAAAGTACTGGATATTGAAAGGAAGACCGAAGGGGGCAAAGAGGAAACATGGCTCATCCCATAACTGTAAAGCAGAGTAGTTAGCAACTACAGGTGTGATTTGAAAGGCAGTAGATGAGTGAAGTCTCCCTACACACCCAAGTAGTTTACTTACTGATATTTAAATCCCATCACCATAGACTCATTACTTTGGCTCAGTGTTGCTCATTCATTCAGTATAGTTCTTTATAAACATCTAAATGCCTTTGACAGTCCCCAAATTCTTAGACTGAAGAGGAATATCATACCTCATTCATCTATTCATAAGGAGATATTACAGAAAAGCCCAGTGCTCCTGAGGCAGGGGCTAGGAAAAGGCAGTACTAAACGGAAGGGACATGAGTGTTGGGGAATTCTGGTAGATCTGTTGGGATGTCTGCCTTGTTCACTTAAATTGATCTCCTCTTTTGCTGGCAACTTTCCTTTTGAGAAGAATCTCCTGGCTTGCTGATGATTTCTGGGGGAGACTGAATGCCTGGCCCAGTGAAGATAAAGACACAGGTTGACCATCACAAACAGTGTTATCCAATCTGTCAGGCCATAGGGTCTGGGATGCCCAGAAGTATTCCATCATCTTGTCGAAGGTGTATATGTGGGATGGAGCCTGAGCAGGCTCTGAAAGCATAAGTTAGCGTCATTAGCAGGTGGCCCAGACTCCATGGCACCTCCTCCTGCCACACTGCTGCCCCTCCCTCAGTCCATTCCTCTGGACTTGTGGTTACCTATGACCAAATGACTTAAGATAAAAAAAGAAATACATGAGCCTGGTTTGCACATGACTTTTCATAGTTCAGCTGGCACCTTCTGAAAGTAAATGATTACAGCACTATAACCCCACCACAGGGAGCTCTGAAAAGACAATGGGGAAGGGAAGTCTTGTGGACAGAACTTTGAATAGCACATCTGGTTTTCTGTGGTGCCTAGGGGAGATGACCTAAGATACAAATCCATTCTGATTCACAGGCAGTGACCAATGGGTTGGCCAGGGACTTAGAACAAGTTTCGAACAGCAATTTAAATATTGCCACTTGGAAACCTGAAATTCTGTCTGCTTAAAAACAGCATATAAAATTTACAAGTCAGCCTAACCAAGGAAGTAAAAGACCTATACTCTGAAAACTACAAGACACTCATGAGAGAAATTAAAGATGGAAACACATCCTGTGCTCATGGATAGGAAGAATTAATATTGTCAAAATGGTCATCCTGCCTAAAGCAATCTACAGATTCAATGCAATTCCTATCAAAATATCAACAGCATTTTTCAACGAACTAGAGAAAATCATTCTAAAATTCACATGGAAACACAAAAGACCCTGAATAGCCAAAGCAATCCTGAGAAGGAAGAATAAAGCTGGGGGGATTATGCTCCCCAACTTCAAGCTTTACTACAAAGCCATGGTACTCAAGACAATTTGGTACTGGCACAAGAACAGACCCATAGACCAATGGAACAGACTAGAGAGCCCTGATATAAACCCAAACATATATGGTCAATTAATATATGATAAAGGAGCCATGGACATACAATGGGGAAATGACAGCCTCTTCAACAGCTGGTCTTGGAAAAACTGGACAGCTACATGCAAGAGAATGAAACTGGATTATTGTTTAACCCCATATACAAAAGTAAACTCAAAATGGATCAAGGACCTGAATGTAAGTCATGAAACCATAAAACTCTTAGAAGACAACATAAGCAAAAATCTCCTGAATATAAGCATGAATGACTTCTTCCTGAATGCATCTCCTCGAGCAAGGGAAACAAAAGCAAAAATGAACTCATGGGACTACATCAAACTAGAAAGTTTCTGTACAGCAAAGGACATGATCAACAGAACAAAAAGGCATCCTACAGTATGGGAGAATATATTTGTAAATGACATATCTGACAAGTGGTTAACATCCAAAATATATAAAGAACTTACACGCCTCTACACCCAAAAAGCAAATAACATGATTAAAAAATGGGCAGAGGATATGAAGAGACAGTTCTCCAAAGAAGAAATTCAGATGGCCAACAGACGCATGAAAAGATGCTCCACATCACTAATCATCAGGGAAATGCAAATTAAAAACACAATGAGATATCACCTCACACCAGTAAGGATGGCCACCATCCAAAAGACTAAGAACAACAAATGCTGGCGAGGATGCGGAGAAAGGGGAACCCTCCTACACTGCTGATGGGAATGTAAGCTAGTTCAACTATTGTGGAAAGCAATGTGGAGGTTCCTCAAAAAACTAAAAATACAAATACCATTTGATCCGGGAATCCCACTCCTTGGAATTTACCCAAAGAATACAACTTCTCAGACTCAAAAAGACATATGCACCCCTATGTTTATTGCAGTACTTTTTACAATAGCCAAGATATGGAAGGACCTATGTATCCATCAGTAGATGAATGGATAAAGAAGATGTGATACATATACACAATGGAATACTATTCAGCCATAAGAAGGAAACAAATCCTGCCATTTGCAACAACATGATGGAGCTGGAGGATATTATGCTCAGTGAAATAAGCCAGGCGGAGAAAGACAAGTGCCAAATGATTTCCCTCATTTGTGGAGTATAACAACAAAGCAAAACTGAAGGAACAAAATAGTAGCAGACTCAGAGACTCCAAGAAGGAACTAGTGGTTACCAAACGGGAGAGGTGTGGGAGGGTGGATGGGGAGGAAGGGAGAAGGGGACTGTGGGGTATTATGTTTAGTACACATGGTGTGGGGAATAACTGGGAAAACAGTGTAGCACAGAGAAGGCAAACAGTGAATCTGTGTCATCTTACTACACTGATGGACAGTGACTGAATTGGGGTATGAGTGGGGACTTGATAATATGGGTAAATGTAGTAACCACATTGTTTTTTCATGTGAAACCTTCATAAGAGTGTATATCAATAATACCTTAATAAAGAAAAAAATTCACAAGTCAGAAGTAATTTAATAAATCAATAATAAATAATAATAAATAGTATAATAAATGTAATAAATAAATAAATAAATCCAATGCCCTCATTTTCCTGTGGGGAAATAAGCTCCAAGGACTGTACATAACTGGTTCAAGGGGAACTCTAGATAACAGTCTTAACTGACATCTCCTGGATCTCAGGATTCTCCTGGTAACAGCACATATTTAATCAACCATTCCTTTGTCAACATTTCTTGAGCTTCAATAATGTTTCATGCTCTCCCCTGGGAAATATGATTAAAAATAAATAAGGCATGTTCCCTACCCTCAAGCAGCTCTGTATATGTCATGTTTTGTGCATGTTGATGTATTATAGTTATACCCTGTGACAAGAAATAAATGAAACCAAAATGGCAAATACTTTTTCAAGTAGGGCAGACTAAATACTTGCTGAAGAGTGCCAAATGGAATTACAAATGCTAGAAAGTAAGCCAGTTAGAACTATATAACTTAAAAAATAAAATGACACCAACAGACATATTAATTAATTCAAGGTTGGATTTGATTGTTAAGGGGAGTTTGCATCACGATCGCTGCTGGGAAAACAGCTATTTTTAATGGATTTTGATGGCATCCTGCCTGAATCTTAGTACCTAAATGTTGGCCTAGGTGAGATAAAATTTGAATCAATTGATTAGGAAAACTGGAGGATGATGCAATCTGTAATTATTTTAAACAGTAGAAATGGTTGAAATAGGGCGGCTGAATACCCAAAAGTCTTATTAATTTCCAGATCTCAACTTCAATTTTAATTATTTGATTCCTTATGAAGCTCCATCCCCTTCCCCAATTGACCTTTCTCACAAAAACTAAGCTCTGCTCAAGACACTGCTCACTACTGGGCATCCTCTTCACCTAAGACCATTTGTTTGACTTTCTCCCCTCTCAGCATTCTTTACTGTCACAAAAGGGTCCCTCCTCCCCCTCTAACCTGAGCCCTATGTTGTCTAGTCCATCCTCTCTTTCCTCATTTCACATCCAGTTTCCTCAATTACCTTCTCTTTCTGAAGCTTTCAGCTTCTCCTTTCTACAGAATCTTTCCCTCTTTGTTTTTAAACATCTATGGATCGCCTTCAGTTTGGAAAAAAAAAAAGCTGCTCAATCCTGATGGCCCTTCTAGCTATTGTACGACTTTTTTCCTTCTTCCACCATCAAGCTTTGCAGATGTATGGTTTACACCTATAACTCCTGCAGTCTGGCTTCCAGCCCAACTACCATTCAAAATGCACTCTTCAATCTCATGCAGGATTTCTGAAGCTTTTCTCAGTTCTTATTTCCCTTGACCAAGGACAGATTTTTGAGGTTTAGAGCACCTTACACTAAACTCTAACACAACATTTTCCATGCATACCAGACATTTTTATTTGAGCATTCCAATGTTACTTCAACATAGTTGAAACTGAGCTCTCAAGTTTTCTCCACTGATGTTCCCCCTGAATGATGTTCCTACGTATGATTGATGGTAAGCTCTATGAGAGCAGGGAATCATCTCTCTCATATTCATTACTATAGCTCCTGTCACACTGCTTGGATGTGGTGAATTCTTGAAATTAATAAACAAATAAATATCATTCTCCCACTCACCAAGCCTTAATTCCTCAGTAATTTTTGGAGTACTCTCTCTCCTTTGTCCCATAAATTAAATCAGTGATCAAATATTGTCAGTTATGCCTTCAAACTGTGGTGGTTAAGGGTTATGAATTTGGAGTCAGGTAGACCTGTTTGTTTACTCTCTAATTTTCTAGCTGTGAGTTTGGACAAGTTCCCTAACCTCTCAGTTTCTTAATCTATAAAATGAGGATAATAGTGATACCTTAAATGATTAATAAGAATAAATGAAATAATGTATGTAAAGTGTTTATTACAGTGCCTGGAACATATCAAGTGCACAATAAATGATAGCTATTAAAATTATTTTTCACTAGTCCCCAGTGTGAATGCACACTCATGTAGGGAGGTCTACTTACTACTTCATATCTTTCCTGTTTTTCTTGGCTGGAATACTCTCCTTCCTTTCTGCCCATTCAACGTGCTACTTACTCTTTTTATTACTTTTTATTTTCGAAAGTAATGCATACTCATAGTTTACAAGTTAAATAGTTTACAAGTTGATCTGTACAACTAAAACAACCACTTTCAATAATTTTAGCTATTTCTTCTAGTATTTGCTTCCATATTCCTATACAATATACTGATGTCTCTTGAGCTTTCAATTTTGAAATAGTAGTTATTGCCTTCTTATTTTGGAAGACAAAGAGTTAGACCACTTACAACATCATCCTTTCCAACTTGTTTCCCTTCAGACTACAAAAAGGTTTTAATCTGGTAAATCATCAAGGCAGTGTTTCCACTGATATAGCTATGTAAATGTCTTTCACTTTGGAGTCAAGTAGTATTTTACCATGACTCATTTCATTCTTGAGCAACTTTGAGTTTTTCCTGGAGTTAAAAACTGCCTTGGTTTTGTTTGTTTGCTTTATTTTCTAAGTATTGATTAGTAATTCTTCGCTAATTTTCTCATACAATTGCAAAACCTTTCTGAATACTATTCTCCACATGGTCAAATACATTGGGTAATCTATCAGTTAATTCTCAAAAACTGTTCTCTAAAGACATCCCTCCTGTATCCTTCCATCTTCGTGCTTTCCTCTGGCCTGGTTCCTCTCTAGCTTGTGTGCCATATAGCTATCTTGAACTTTCTTTCATTATCATCAAGGAATTCCCTTCACCTCTGTTTTATGTTCATCTCTATTTTCTGAATCTCATGTCTCCCTCTTTCTTATTTTCCCATATGATGGAATACCCATTCCAGTGACTCCCGGAGAAGGGAGGTTTAATTTATATCATTTACTACTCAAGATGGACCCATTGATCCTGTAGACAAGTCCATTTACCATTTACTGGAATATTTTCACATCTACATCTTTGCCAATTCTCTTAGTTAGAATGCTTCCTGTCTGCATGTCCAAATGCTATTTGTATTTTCAAACTAATTTTTATTTTGATGAAAATAATGCATGTACACAGTTAAAAAGTTAGTTATAAGACTTGTGAAGGGAAGAAATAGAAGTCCCTTATCCCATTCTTCTCCATTCTCAGTTTGTGCTCCTAGAGGCAAGTGCTTTTCATTATTTTAGCTGTTTCTTCTGGTATTTACCTGCTTATTTCTAAATAATATAATTATATGGATATATTTTGCCTTAATGACTTATTATGGAAGATAAAGATTTAGTCTTCTTATGCTATAACCTCTCTAATTTCTTCTGTCTACCCTCCCAATATAGTTTGGAAGGATGAAGAATTCTGAATTAGAAATCATTTTCTCAGAATCTTGAAGGCCAAACTGTATCTCAGTGAACTCAATGTGTTTCCTAGTGATTGCCTCTTCCTTTCCACTGTACTAAAATATCCCATCTTTTAATAGTCAGTTCTAGAACCTTGCATGCCTTTGATATCATGAATACTAGAATATACCTACTTTCCCTTTTTGAAAAGCAAAACAGTATTAGATCATCCACAATCCCCTTGGACTTCTGCTGTTCTCCATTATTACTAACCTCATTTGTCAGTACAGTCAATGTAATTAACACCGGCTATTTGGAGCACTATAACAGGGAGCCCTGATCTCATCTGACAAAAGGACATTTAAGCTGAGATCTGAAGGATGAACAGCAAAGGCTGTGAAAGCATTCCAGCAGAAATGGTTGCTTGTGCAAAAACTGTCAGGGGAGAAGGAGCTTTGGGAACTCATGGGAGAAAGAACCTGGTGAGTGAGGGGGAGAGTAGGCCTCCCTGAGGCTAGGGAGGAAGGCTGGGGTCAGAGAATTCAGGGATTTAAGGCAAGATTTGAGGGTTATCCTACAAGCAACAAGCAGGGAAGTGACGTGATCCGATTTGTCTTCCAAAGGTTTCTGTGGTTGCAGTGTGGAGAATAAATGGAGAAGGCCAGTAGTTAGGAAGATTTGGGTAAAACCGGTCTTAAGTAAACGTTAAGGCCGGCTTTGGAAGGGAGAAAGCAACTTCAAATGGGCAAAAGGTAGTCTTATGAGGTATGTTTGAAAGCTCAGAAAAGACAGTGGAATTTCTTCAACTTGCTGATGGCAGTGATTTGGATGCTGACAGAACAGCTTCAATTTCTTTCTTTTTTTATTATTAGATGGCGGAAGTGACTCCTTCCTTTCACCATTCTCTTCCATGAACTACTGACCAGACTGATCCCAGAAGCAGTTTGCTCTCCTTCCCAAGTGTGGACCGCATCCTTTGCCCTAGTGGTTGTTCTGCTCATTTGCCATGGTGAGATTTCTGAGGGGTTGAGGTAGAAGGTGAGAAAGAGCAAGGGGTGGGGGGAGGGGGGGAGAGAAGAAGGGCTTCCCAGGGGCTTGTGCAGAAATGGGGCAGCAGAATTGAAATGGTTAAGGAAGAACACTTTCCCTTCCTTTTCTCTAACAGTTAAGTATTATATCTAGTCAAGATGGTAATAAGGACAGAAGACTGCTTCTTCTGAATTCCTGACTGCAGGAGACTGGGGCTTCTGCGCCGGTCAGCTGATATGCCACAAGAGTTAGTGTTCCTTACCACGGGTTCTGATGGTTCAGGCAGGAGGAAGTTAGTTTTTGCAGTTCTGTTTATGGAGTTGGCCAAATGAAAATGCTGGCTGATGGACTGCTTTTCATAGTCATTGATAACAGCTTTCTACAACACCTGGGTTTTCTTTGGAAACTGTGAAAAGGCACTGAAAAGAACAAAAATAATTTCTTCTTGCCTTAAAAAAAACTTCACAAAGGAAAGTAACTCTAAAGGATGTGTGTGAGAGTAACTCTAATTTCAGGTTGAGTTTGGATATGAAAAAAAATTACCTTGCATAAACTTGATGTTTTGCTAAGCATATTTTGATTTGTGCAGAATTGCATTTTTATAGTCAAGCCAATTAGTCTGGACCCATGAGTACAGGCGTGATGAAATAAATTAGGAGGACACAGAGACAGTGGAATTATAATACAAATGGAAATATAACCAACAAAAGTGCCACATCTTGGGGCATCCTAAACATCTTGCTTTTTTAAGCTAGACAACACCACAATGACATATGAGATCATACAGAATGGTGTGTGAGAGAATACTGCAAAACAATTTCTAGCTCTCTAATTTTTTTCAGCTGATCTGTTTGAATCTGTAAGAAAAGCAAATTTTCCCCATTTGTTTAACAAAATTGTATAGGGTACGATATTCCTTATTATTTACTAGCAAGCACTTGCATCCCCAAACATCTGAGTTTTTTTTCTACTACCTATTTTATTGATAATGATGCATTTTATTGATAAAGATTCTGGACTTTTCTAGAAAAAAATGACAATAACTTCTTCCACTCCCTAATTCCAGTATCTCGAATAGTGCCTGCCACCTAATAGGTGTTCCCCAAATAATTAGTGACTTAAATCACATTAGTGCTGTACTCAATAAAACCAGAAAATAAACTATTTGAAAATAAATCTTTGAAAAAGTAGAGAGCAAAACCTTAGATCCGTTTTGTCAATAAAATATCCTAATATCCAATGAATATACATTTAATATAAATCTTAAAAATTAGGTATAGTCTCAAGTGTGAGCAAACAGGAGGAATCATAATAGGAAAAGAATTGGAAATATACTCTCTTACATCTTGGTTAATTAGGACAGTTTGGGAACATACCTTGTCTCCTGCACTTGCAGTTCATTGGGGATGGGCTACTCGTTGCTC
>JAVSCE010022102.1:0-114604 GCA_032199065.1 Smutsia gigantea | reverse complement strand
ATGTTTATTGCAGCACTATTTCAATAGCCAAGAAATGGAAGCAACCTAAGTGTCCATCAGTAGATGAATGGATAAAGAAGAGGTGGTACATATACCCAATGGAATATTATTCAGCCATAAGAAGAAAACAAATCCTACCATTTGCAACAACATGGATGGAGCTAGGGGGTATTATGCTTAGTGAAATAAGCCAAGTGGAGAAAGACAAATATCAAATGATCTCACTCATATGTGGAGTATAAGAACAAAGAAAAAAAACTGAAGGAGCAAAACAGCAGCAGACTCACAGAACCCAAGAATGGACTAATAGTTACCAAAGGGAAAGGAACTGAGGAGGATGAGTGGGAACGGACGGGCAAGGGGGAAAAAGGGGCAGTACGATTAGCAGGCATAATATTGGGGGGTGCAGGGAGGGCTGTACAACTCAGAGAAGATAAGTAATGATTCTATGGCATCTCACTATGCTGTTGGACAGAGACTGTAATGGGGTTGGTGGGGGTGACCTGATGAAGGGGGTAGTTTAATAACCATAATATTGCACATGTAATTGTAGATTAATGATACCAAATTAATTATATTAAAAAAGTATTATAGATGCTAAATTTGGTATTAATAAATTTGACTTAGGTGCCTTCACAGTGGGAGAAAGCGGAATGTTTCCAACAGTGGAATTCTAAGTCTGGCGTCTTTGAATCTGTCAAAGAAGAAAATTAAGATCCAGGACTCACTGAAATTCCATCCACCTTAGTGGATTTAATTATTAGTCATTTATATTTTACTATATTGTCATTAATATTCATAATTATCTTATAGTTACTAATATCTAACTATAAGTTGGGCAGAATGGGTGAAAGTGGTCAAAAGGTGGAAACTATAACTGTAATATTATATTATTTTATGTTAACATTGTATTACAAATAATAGTAACTATCTGAAAGTTGCTAAGAGAGTTAAAAGTTCTATTCATAGGGAAAAAAAATGAATGTATGGTGATGGGTGTTAACTGCCTTATTGTGATCATTTTGCAGTGTACACAAGTATTGAATCAGTATCTCCTAAGGGAAACTGATAGAATGTTACATGTCAATTATATATTTATATATCACTTTTTAAAATAGCTTTACTGTACAACTACCATTCTAAACTACTTACACATAATATTTAGCTTTTATTCATCATTATTCTAACAGTAGTTAGTCTCTGGCTCATTGGAGGTATTCAGTAAATAGTTGTTGAATGAATAAGTGTGTGAATGAATAAATGGAGAGAGTGCCCAAATAAAGCTGTGTTTAAAATGGCTATATTAAGTTCAGAATTAGCGTGCTTTTCTTCCAAGTTTCAATCCATGGATTGTTTTTATGCATCTTTACAGTTTTAAAGTATTTTTTCCTATCACTGGGTAGTGGCTACTTTGCAGTATGTCCCTTAATTTAGATTTGGCTGATGTTTCCTCATGATTTATTAATTTTTGTTAGGATTAACACTAAAGTAATGCTGTGTTCTTTTCTATACATCATAATAAGAGGCATATGATACAGATTTCCACTGATATTAATTTTTTCATTTGGTAAGATGATATCTGCCAGGTTTATCCATTATAAGGTTAATGTATTCTCTTTAACCAGTATTTTGTGGGGAGATACTACAAGGTTTCATAGGACTCATGGGTTCCTGATTTATTCAAAGGGTTTTAATCATCCATGACCATAATTATAGACAGTCCCCAACTTGCAATGGTTCAACTTGCAATTTTCCAAATTTACTATGGTGTGAAAATAATCCATTTAGTGGGAAGTGTACTTCAAAATTTGAATTTGGGTTTTTTCCCCAGGTTAGTGATAACACAGTATGATCCTACCCCCAGTGGTAGGCAGCAGCCAGCAGCAGCTCTCCATCAGCCAGCCGCACTACCATGAGGATCAACACTGACACACTTTTAACAAATACACTTTTATTCTGTATCCATACAGCTATTCTTTTTCACTTTCAGTAGAGTATTCAATAAATTACATGATATATTTCAACACTTTATTATAAAATAGCCTTTGTGTTAGATAATTTTGCACAATTGTAAACTAATGTAAGTGTTCTGAGCACCCTTAAGGTAGTGAGTAGATTAGGTATTAAATTCACTTTCAGTTTATGATGGGTCTGTGGGAAGGTAACCCCGTCTTCAGTCAAGGAAGACCTGTGTTTGAATCCTCAGTCTCCCCATATGTAACCAGTTTCCTGAAAGCTACACCTTGGACATGCCATGCCATGCCCCACTCCAAAGGAAGAAGAGGGATACAGCCCAATTGTTGATTTATTGATCTAAGAGAAGAGAGCTTTTAGCAAAGGTAACACAAAATGACAGATAACTTACCTAGGATATGGTAACTGATAGTCTCTGAAATATCAGGAAAATAAAAAGAAAGAGGGAGGAGGATACCTGAAAAGCAGCTTCTTGGAAGACAAAAGTAGACGTCTTCCACACTGAAATCAATGCTATTGTCATTTTTTTTCTTAAATTGTATTTATGTGTTTATGCTGACCTTGATACCAAAAATATTTAAAATGGCTTAGAAAAATGATACTGTGAGTTATCACTTTCAAGTGAAGAGAAAATAGTAAATATAAGAGGAAGTTGTGAAAAAAGATTACGCTACATGCTGTAAGATCCTGTATTGTGCTTGAGGTAAGTCATAAACTTAATTTTAAACTTAGTAGCAAGTTCAAAAAGGGGAGCAGGCTATGTTATGTGCTTCATATTAGTCATTTACTCAGAAGCATAACTAATTCTGGGAATAAAATAGTTAACTTTCTCCTGTTTACTAATGCGAATAGTATAGCATAGTTATAGTAAGTATAGTAAGACGTTTCATATGGCATTTTAAAATAATCTCTAGACATTTGCATAATCAAAAAGTATTAAATAAGTAGCAGAATGGTGCGCTTACCAATATAGTAGTCACGAGGAAACCTTTCAAGAAGTGCCCATTTAAGTGTGTTGCTGCCGAGAGGTTTCGAACAGAAAATTGAGCTTTGGGTGTGGCAATAGGGAAGTTGTTAGTGACCTTGACAAATTTCAGTGAAATACTTGGGACAGAAATTAAATTAGAAAGGGTTGAGAAGAGAGAGTGAAGTAGGAACCAAAGAGCGAATAGGTATGCAGGCATACCTTATTTTATTGTGCTTCACTTTATTGAACTCTGCAGATAGTGGGTTTTTTTTACATATTGAAGGTTTGTGGCAACCCTACTTTGAACAAGTCTTATCAGTGCCATTTTTCCAGCAGCATTTGCTCACTTTGTGTCTCTGTAATGTTATGGTGATTCTTGCGATATTTCATACTTTTTTATATTATTATATTGCTTATAATGACCAGTGATCTTTGATGGTACTGTTGTAACTGTTTTGGGGCACCACGAACTGCTCCAGTTTAAGACAGTGAACTTTGTCAGTAAATGCTGTATGTGTTCTGATTGGCCATCCCCACAATCTCCCTCCCTCTTCTCAGGCCTCCCTATTCCCTGAGACACAGCAATTTTGAAATAAGGTCAGTTAATAACCCTACAACTTTTAAGTGTTCAAGTAAAAGGGAGAGTTGTGTGTCTCTCACTTTAAGTCAAAAGCTGGAATGACTAAGCTTAGTGAAGAAGGCTTGTCAAGCTGAGATTCCAAAAGTTGGGTCTCTTGCATCAGTCAGCCAGCCAAGTTGTGAAGGCAAATGAAAAGTTCTTGAAGGTGAAAGCGCTACTCTAGTGAGCACATGAATGATAAGAAAGCAGAACAGCCTTATTGCTGATATGGAGAAATTTTAATGGTCTGGATTAGAAGATCAAAATAGCCACAACATTCCCTTAAGCCAAAGCCTAATCTAATCATACTCATTTTTATGAAAGCTGAGAAAGGTGAGGAAGCTGCAGAAGAAAAGTTGGAAGCTCGTAGAGGCTTCAGAAGGAAAGAAGTCATCTCCGTAACAAAAGTGCAAAATGAAGCAGCAAATGCTGATGTAGAAGCTGCAGCAAGTTATTCAGAAGATCTGACTAAAGTAATGAGGGTGGCTACACTAAACAAATTTTCAATGTAGATGAAACAGCTTACTGCCTTTGGACTTACAGATGGAGAGGAGAAGTCAGTGCATATCTTCAAAGGACAAACTGACTCTTTCCTTAGGGGCTAATGTGACTGACGACTTCAGGTTGAAGCCAATGCTCATTGACCATTCAGAAATCCTAGGGACTGTGCTACCTGTGCTCTATCAGTGGAACAGCAAAGCCTGAATGACAGCACATATGTTTACAACATGGTTTACTGAATAGTTTTAAGCCCACTGTTGAGACCTATTGCTCAGAAAAAAAGATTACTTGACAAATACTGCTCATTGACAATGCTCCTGGTGACCCAAGACCTGATGGAGATGGATATGAGATGAATGTTGTTTTCATGCCTGCTAACACAACATCCTTTCTGCAGCCCACAGATCAAGGAGTAAAGCCAACTTTCAAGTGTTATCTAAAAAAAATACATTTCAAAAGGCTATAGCTGCTATAGATAGTGATTCCTGTGATAGATCTGGGCAAAGTAAACTGAAAACCTTCTGGAAAGGACACACCATTCTAGATGCCATTAAGAACATTCATGATTCACTGGAAGAGGTCAAAATATTGTTAAGAGCAGTTAAGAATAAGTTGATTCTAGCTCTCATGGATGACTTTAAGGGGCTCAAGACTTCAGTGGAGGAAATAACTGCAGATGTGATAGAAATAGCAAGAGAACTAGAATTGGAAGTGGAACCTAAGGATGTGACTGAATTTCTACAGTTTTACAATCAAACTTGAATGGATGAGGAGTTGCTTCTTACAGATGAGCAAAGACAGTGGTTTCCTAAGATGGAATCTATTTCCGATTGAGATGCTGTGAAGACTGTTGAAATGACAACACAGAACTTAGAATATTACTTAAACTTAGTTGATGAAGCAGTGGTGGGGTTTGAAAGGACTGACTCCAATTTTGAAAGAAGTTCTGTGGATAGAATGCTGTCAAACAGCATTGAATGCTACGGAGAAATTGTGAAAGGAAGAGTCAGTCAGTGTGGCAAGACTTAGTGTTCTCTTAAGAAATTGCCACAGCAACTACCATCTAATCACTCAGGGACCATCAACATAGAGGCAAAACCCTCCAGTAAAAAGATTATGATTTGCTGAAAGCTCAGATGATGGAAGTATTTTTTTAGCAATAAAATATCCAAAAGTTAAGGTATGTACATTTTTTAATACATAATGCTATTGCTTATTTAATAGACTCCAGTATAGCATAAACAAACCGAGAAACCAAAAATTCATTTGGGTGCCTTATTTTGAATTCTATTTTCTTTATTGTGGTAGTCTAGAACTGAACCCATAATATCTCTGAAGCATGCCTGTAGATTAAAAGTAAAAGGTTCAAAAAATATATATCATGCTACAGTTCTACAAAAGAAAGCAGGAGTGGCTATATTAATATGAAACACACTTGATTACACAGCAAAGAATGTTATCAGGAATAAAGAAGGCCGTTTCATAATGATAAAGGGGTCAATTCATTAAAAGAACATAAAAATCCAAAATGTTGAATACCTAAAAGAGTTTCAACATACATAAAGTAAAATATTATAGAGCTACAAGATGAAATAGCTGAATTCACAATTATAATTTAAGATGTGAATAACCTTTAAATAATTAATAGAACAATAGATAGAAAATTATTATAGGTATAGAATATTTAAACAGCATGAGCGTATATTCTTTTCAAGTACAGAAGAATCATTTACCAAGATACTGAGCCATAAAACTGATGTCAGTACATTTAAAAGGATTCAAGTCATACAAAGTATGTTTTCTGACTGCAATAAGATTCAACTAACAGAAAGATCTCTGGGCAATCCCCAAATGCTGACCAGTTTATTGCAATATTAGCCTTATTGCAGTGGTCTGGAACCGGATTTGCAGTATCTGAGAGGTGTGCCTGTACTTTGTGGAAGTGTTGCCATAAAGGGTATTAAAAAAGACAAGCAGGAGATAGGAGACCAAGGACAGGTTTTGCTTTTTTTTTTTGTAAGATGTGAGATAAAGGATGTTTGAATGCTAATAGAATGATGTGATGAGGCAAAAATTGGTACAGATCTATGGGGAAATACTTAGAAGTTGAAGTCTTTGAGAAAGGAAGTTAATAGAGTTTACTCTACATGTAGAAAGGTTGGCCTTTGATAGTAACGAGGATTTTTCTCCCATTGTAATGAGTAAAAGCAGAGGTGTGGTTAATCCTACAAACTGCCTATAGACCTAAATCCACACTTCCCTTCTGTTAGAAAAAGCCGAAAGATCCTGATTGTAAATTACTCTGGAAAATTAGAATTAGTGAAACGTGGCTATGTCAGAGGGATCTGTAATGACTGCTACTGGAGAGAAAAGTCCATAGAGTAAGAGGGAGAGGGGATAATTTAACAGTTCATGAAGAATGAGAGCTCAGAAACAGCAAAGATGAATATAGGACCAGTTGCCACAAACTTCTAATGGCTTGCTTTTGGTGAGTTTTTCCAATGTTGCTAAAAATATCATCTAACAAATTATTTTTAGGAAACCCTGAAATTATGAGTTTAATTTGAATAATGTAACATGGCATTACATTTAAAAAGTATTAGAATGCTAAAATAGTAAGAATATCAAAGATGGTTTTTCTTTGATAATTAAATTCATATTTTATATTTTGTTAGTACAACCCAAATGAAATAAAGTGGTCACAAATTTAAAATAATTAAAAGCAGGGAATGTAGATGATCATGTCTAAACAATAAAACATGTATTGGGAAGTGAATTTTCAAATGTCATCAGAAGTAGGTCTCTGTTGCATATCAATGAATATTTTTAAAACCCAAATAACAATATATGGACCTATTTTAAGTTGCTCTGAGAACCCTAAATAATTCATACAATTAAATTGGCATTGCAGTCTTTTATTTTGAGTTGTCTGTTTTTGTGAAAAGGGGGGAGAAGACATTAATAAGACATTGGCAGTTGGTAAAATGAGAAGTTACTGGAGTGTACTCAGAGTGTATTTGTGAGTAGTGCATTGGGCTTAATGGTAGTACATTAAAAATTGTATGCCAAGGGCAATAAACTTTATAGCAACATACAGAAGTTTAATAACCATGAAACATTGTAAGCCCAGTGAAAACTAAAGCTTTCTTGAAACAGTAAAGCAAGAATGCCAACAAGTTTTTATATTTTATTGCCTCAGGTAAAAATGTCTCTAGAAACAGATAAGTGATGACAAAGCTTTGATGTTAATAAACCCAAATGGAAGTAAAAAGTCAAAGTGTGTAAGTGGCTAGATTAAGAAAAGAAAGATGACAAAAGTTATACCCTATAATTAGATGCAGTTTGTGCTTTTGGCATAGCTATTTGTCCTGCATGAATGAGAGGTTGTCTTACTTTCTTTCCTTGTATGATAGGAGGACAGTACTTATATGTCCTACTGTAAATCTGTGGAGGTACTTCTCTGGGAAGGCCATGAAAGAAAGAAAAAATTGTGTTATTTAAAAGCAGAAATGTATTTTCATCTTTCCTTTTGCAGTTATATTTGTTTAGCTGAATCTAGTAAATTCCTATTTGCTCATATTCTATAAAACATGTTCTAACAGGTAATGTATACAAATTAATGTTCTGTTGCTGTGAATTTGGGAGTTTTATGAATTATTACAGTGCATAAACATATCCTAAGCCATCAATAGCAGTGTAAGAATTTAGAAGTTATGGTTTAAAAAGTGGTAAAAACTTGGTAAAGTAAATCAAGAGTGAATATATTTTTACCTACTCTCCATAAGTAAGATTGTTAAATGTTTCAGATTATAAATAATTTCGATATAGAAATATCTGATGAATCATTTATGTAAGTATAGCCTGGTCTATGTAGAAAGCTTTCGTTGATACCGACAGTTCCATGAATACGTGGTGTGTAGAATAAAAGTGATGAATATTAATTAAATACAGTCTTATAAAATCTTAGATTTATCTACACTTATACTGTGGATAATGATTTATATATTATGTACTAGAACCATTACACTTCAGTGTTTTCTTTTACATACTACATTTCCAGGCCTCTCCCTTTTCAGTCCCTCATCACTTAGCTGCTGTGTGCCCTGGAAGTACAAACGATTTTTTAAATAAGACAAAATGAACTTTAAATAGGAAGCAGTGTTTTCCCACAAACTTTTCTAGATATTTCAAGGCAAAGTACGACTTACTAAATCTGCCCTTTGGGAATATCATGTCATTTTTCTCAGTTACCACTATACAAAATTAGAAGATTACACATAATAAGAAATTACAAATGGGTTGATTGCTGTTTCTGTGTGTGCAGTGTAAATACCAAGATATTAAATCTCACTGTTGTGTTTTAAAGACAAATTTTTCTTCAGTTTATCATAACTGCTCAATTAAGAACCAGCTCAAATCAGTTTCCAAATATGCTTCTGCCTCTGTGCAAACCCACAGAGGGGAGTTCTGGAATGCTAGGAATTGCTCCGGCACTGAGGTCGAGGTTCAGGAGGATGCTTTTGGGGTACAGTACTGTATACTGTGTGTGTGCCCTGTGGTGTGACTGCATACTGCAAAAGAAAAACACAAACAGCTGAGCACCTAGTAAAGGCTCATCTAATGATCAGTCCTGCATACATTGAAGTATGATATAAAGGATTATCTCTTCTAGTAGTTCTTAACTTTCAGATATATCAGGGTAAGATAGTTCAGTGGCAAGCAGAAGAAGGGTGATTATTAGGAAACACTGGGATTTAACCAGGGAATCACTGCAATAGAGAAAAGACAATCAGTACTATAATATGAGCCAGAGACACACCTTTCTTTTTCGGAAACTTAATACTAACTGTATTTTCTTTGTAACTGATTCATTTATTTAATAATGCAACTCTTCTGTTTTTTAAGTTGACTGCATTTCGTTAGGAGACTTGGCCATTAGGCAGTGGTTAAATCCATCTTAAATTACAGTCATGAAAAGATTGCTTCTTTAAACACTAAAGAAATGCTCTTTTATTACGGTTATTGGAATTCCTTGGACTATATTAAAGAGGGATTTGAAGCTGTTGGCTGTTTCTTGATTCTCAGAGGTTACTTATGTTGACTTTTTTTCTTATTGAAATATATGTATATTATAAAAAACTTAGGGAAAGAGGCTAAAAGAAAATAAAATCCATCTTTTATCATGACTTGAAAAGTCTAGTTAGGGTGTAAGTTTTGGGTATTGTATCTTGAATGGGAAGTTTTTATTAAAACTTTGCAAGACACTATTAATAATAGTATTACCAAAGTGTTGTTCCTTCACACTATAGAAATAAAGCTAGTGGTTCTGGCGTTAAGAAATAATTATGGAGATTCAAGGTGGTGGCAAGAGAGGTGAGACAGGGAACTCCCAAAACCATAGACAGTGCGAAAACATAGTTAATACAACTAACCCTAAAACAGCAACAGAAAAGAAGGCTGCACCAGACTGCATACAGGCATTACCAACAGAGCAGACCTCACGAAACAGAGTAACATACCAAACCCTTGATCCCGCAGGACCCAGGCCCTTCCCCCACCCAAGCTCACCTGCAGGAGGAAAAGAAATTGAGCAGGGCGGGGGTGGAAGCCTGGGACTACCAAACACCTGGCCCTGGAAATCTGCTTTGCAAGAAGAAATCTACAGTGTGTGGTGCTCTGGAGGATGGGAAGCTGGGACAGGCGGAGTGCTTGAGAAACAGATTTGGGTTGGTGAAGGACGGGATCCACACTCAGCTGCTCTGGGACAAGAGAAAGACAGGCTGTCTGAGAGGCTTCCTAGCAGGGAGAGGGCTGCTGAAAGGGCAGGGTTTGCACAGAGCTTGCAGCACAGGAGAAGGGATAGGGGAACAAAGTTGTCTGGGCGCACTCTGCCCAGCAGATTGGGAATTTTGAGGCGCTTCAGGTGCTGCAGTCCCCTGGCTGGCTACTCAGCTCCGAGGCCACACACATCCCCCCCCCTACCCCCCCCACTGTGATATGCAGCCTGCTGAGCCTAACTCCAGGCCTGATGGCACCGGCTCGCAAAACGACAGTCATGCCAGTCAGAGGGAGGCCATACCTACAACAGCTAGAGATGCAAAGCACAGAGGCTTACACCTGTGTGCTCGGCCCGCTGGCTCTGATACAGGAGACAGGCATGGCAGACAAGAATCAGGAAACATCTTTCCTCCCCCCAGGCACCAGCTCTGCTCCCCTACAACCCCCAGCCTCACTCTAGGGGTTGAGCAGCTCCAGAGACTGAAGTTTCTGGGCAATAGAGGCCCCATACCAAAATATGAAATGTCAAAATAACATGTTCAGTCCAAAATCTCACAAACCACAGAAAGAGGGCCAAATGAAACTGAACTCACCAATCTTCCTGAAAGAGAGTTCAAAATAAAAATCATAAACATGCTTATGGAGGTACAGAAAAGTATTCAAGAACTCAGGAACGAATTTAAGATGGGGATTCAATCATTAAGAAATTCTGCATCTGAAATGAAATATATGATGGAGGGATTTAAAAGCAGATTAGATGTAGTAGAAGAGACAGTAAATGGAATAGAAATTAGAGAAGAGGAATACAAAGAAGCTGAGGCACAGAGAGAAAACAGAATCTCTAAGAATGAAAGAATATTGAGAGAACTGTGTGAACAGTTCAAACAGAACAATATTTGCATAATATGGGTAACTAGAAGAAGAGAGAGAAAAAGGGATAGAAAGTATCATTGAGGAGGTCATTGCTGAAAACTTTCCCAATCTGGGGAAGGAGATAGTCTCTCAAACGATGAGATGCACAAATCTCCCAACACAAGGGACCCAAGGAAGACAACATCAAGACATATAATAATTAAAATGGCAAACATCAAGGATACAGACAGACTTTTAAAAGCAGCTAGAGAGAGAAAAAAGATCACATGCAAAGGAAAACCCATCAGGCTATCATCAGATTTCTCAACAGAAACAGGGTAGAAGGGAGGGGAATGATGTATTTAATGCAATGAAGCAGAAGGGCCATGAACCAAGAATACTTTACCCGGAAAGGTTATCATTTAAACTAAAAGGAGGGATTAAACAATTTCCAGATAAGCAAAAGCTGAGAGAATTTACCTCCCACAAACCACCTTCATGCATTTTAGAGGGACTCCTATAGGTGGAGGTATTCCTAAGACTAAATAGATGTCACCCAAGGGATGGACAAAGTGTACAGAATATGATTCATAACATACAAAGAATGGAGGAGGAAGAAAAAGGAGGAAAGAAAAAGAATCTTTAGGTTGTGTTTGTAATAGCTTATGAAGTGAGTTAAATTAGACTGTTAGATAGTAAGGGAATTACCCTAGAACCTTTGGTAACCACAAATCTAAATCTTGCAGTGTCAATAAGTACATACGTATCGATAATCATCCTAAATGTAAAGGGTCTGAATGCACCATTCAAAAGATGTTGAGTCACTGAATGGATAAAAATACAAGACACATCTGTATGCTGCCTACAGAAGACTCACTTGAAACCCAGAGATATACACAGACCGAAAGTAAAGGGATGGAAAAAGATATTTCATGCAACTAATAAGGAGAAAAAAGCAGGAGTGGCAGTACTTGTATCAGACAAAATAGACTTCAAAACAAAAAGTAACAAGAGACAAAGAAGGACATTACATAATGATAAAAGGGTCAGTCCAACAAGAGGGTATCACTTATAAATATCGATGCACCCAACACAGACAGGCTCACCTACATATATGAAACAAATACTAACAGAATTAAAGGGGGAAATAGACTATAATGCATTCATTTTAGGAGACTTCAACACAGCACTCACTCCAACGGATATAGATCAACCAGACAGAAAATAAGTAAAGAGACAGAGGCACTCAACAACATATTAGTACAGATGGACCTAACGGACATCTACACAACACTCCATCCAAAAGCAACAGGATACACATTGTTCTCAAGTCCGCATGGAACATTTTCAGGAATAGATCATATACTAGGCCACAAAAAGAACCTCAGTAAATTCAAAAAGATTGAAATTGTACCAACCAGCTTCTCAGATCAAAAGTATGAAACTAGAAATAAATTACTCAAGCAAAGTGAAAAAGCCCACAAACACATGGAGGCTTAATAACATGCTCCAAAATAATCAATGGATCATTGACTCAATAAAAACAGATCAAGCAATATATGGAGAACAACGAAAAGAATAATTCAACCCTGCAAAATCTGTGGGACACAGCAATGGCTGTCCTAAGAGGGAAATACATTGCAATACAGGCCTACCTCAGGAAAGAAGAACAATCCCAAATGAACAGTCTAAACTCACAATGAAACTAGAATAGGAAGAACAAATGAGGCCCAAAGTCAGTAGAAGGAGGGACATAATAAAGATTAGAGCATAAATAAATAAATCTAGAAGAAAAAAAGAATAGAAAGAACCAGTGAAGGCAGGCACTGATTCTTCGAGAAAATAAACAAAATAAACCCCTAGCGAGACTTGCCAAGAAAGAGAGTCTACACATATAAACAATCAGAAATGAGAAAGGAAAATTCACTACAGGCACCACAGAAATAGAATTATGAGGGAATGGAATGAAAAATTACATGGTAACAAACTGGATAACATAGAAGAAATGGACAACTTTCTTGAAAAACACACCTTCCAATCTGACCCAGGAAGAAACACAAAATCTGAATAGACCAATTACCAGCAAAGAAATTGAATTGGTAATCAAACAACTATCTAAGAACAAAACCCCTGGACCAGATGATTTCACTGCATTTAGTGAAGACTTAATACCCATCCTCCTTAAAGGTTTCCAAAAAGAAGAAAAGGAGGGAATACTCCCAAACTCATTCTATGAGGCCAACATCAGTCTAATACAAGAACCATGCAGAGACACCACGAAAAAAGGAAAATTACAGACCAATATCCCTTACGAACATGGATGCAAAAATAGTCAACAAAATATTAGCAAACCGAATTCAAAAATACATCAAAAGGATCATCCATCATGATCAAGTGGGATTCATCCCAGGGATGCAAGGATGGTACAACATTCGAAAATCCATCAACATCATCCACTACATCAACAAAAAGAAGGACAAAAACCACATGATCATCTCCATAGATGCTGGAAAAGCATTCAACAAAATTCAACATTCATTCATGATAAAAACTCTCAACAAAATGGGTATAGAGGGCAAGTACCTCAACATAATAAAGGCCATATATGACAACCTCCCAGCCAACATTATACTTAACAGCGGGAAACTGAAAACTTTTCCTTTAAGATTGGGAACAAGACAAGGATGCCCACTGCTCCCCACTTTTATTAAACATGGTTCTAGAGTTCCTACCCATGGCAATCAGACAGCACAAAGAAATAAAAGGCATCCAGATTGGTAAGGAAGAAGTCAAACTGTCCCTTTTTTGCAGATGACATGATATTGTACATAAAAACCCCTAAAGAATCCACTACAAAACTACTAGATATAATATCTGAATTCAGTAAAGATGTGGGATACAAAATTAATACACAAAAATCTGTTGGGTTCCTATACACTAATGATGAACTAGCACAAAGAAAAATCAGGAAAACAATTCCATTCACAATTGCATCAAATAGAATAAAATACCTAGGATTAAACCTAACCAAGGAGGTGAAAGACTTATACTCTGAAAACTGCAAGACACTCATGAGAGAAACTAAGGAGGATACCAATAAATGGAAACACATCCCGTGCTCATGGATAGGAAGAATTAATACTGTCAAAATGGCCATCCTTCCTAAAGCAATCTACAGAATCAATGCAATCCGTATCAAAATACCTACAGCATTCTTCAATGAACTAAAGCAAATAGTTGTAAAATTCATATGGAACCACAAAAGAGCCCGAATAGCCAAAGCAATCCCAAGAAGGAAATAAAGCAGGGGGAATTATGCTCCCTGACTTCAAGGTCTACTATCAAGCTACAGTAATCAAGACAATTTGGTACTGTGACAAGAACAGACCCACAGACCAGTGGAACAATAGAGAGTCCAGATATAAACCTAAGGATATACAGTCAATTAATATACAATAATGGAGACATGGATATACAATGGGGAAATGACAGCCTCTTCAACAGTGGGTGTTGGCAAAACTGGACAGCTACATGTAAGAGAATGAAACTGAATTATTTTCTAACCCCATACACAAAAGTAAACTCAAAATGGAACAAAGACCTGAATGTAAGTCATGAAACCATAAAACTCTTAGAAAAAAACAGGCAAAAATCTCTTGGATATAAACATGAGCAACTTCTTCATAAACATATCTCCCTGGGCAAGGGATACAAAAGTAAAAATGAACAAGTGAGACTGTTTGAAACTAAAAAGCTTCCGTACAGCAAGGGACACCATCAGTAGAAGAAAAAGACATCCTACAGTATGGGAAAAAATGACATATCCAATAAGGGGTTGACATCCAAATTATATAGAGTTCACGCACCTCAATAAACAAAAAGGAAATAAGCCAATTAAAAAATGGGGAGAGGTGCTGAGCAGGCACTTCTCCAAAGAGGAAATTCAGGTGCCCAACAGGCACATGGGAAGATGCCCCACATCGCTGATCATCAGAGAAATGCAAATTAAAACCACAATGAGATGTCATCGCCCCCAGTTAGGATGGCCAACACCCAAAAGACAAACAACAGCAAACATTGGCGAGGATGTGGAGAAAGGGGAACCCTCTTACACTGCTTTTGGGAATGTAAATTAGTTCATCCATTGTGGAAAGCAGTATGGAGGTTCTTCAGAAAACTCAAAATAGAAAAAATACCATTTGACCCAGGAATTCCACTCCTAGGAATTTACCCTAAGAATACAGCAGTGCAGTTTGAAAAAGACACATGCTCCCCTATGCTTATCACAGCACTATTTACAATAGCCAAGAAATGGAAGCAACCTAAGTGTCCATTGGTCAATGAATGGATAAAGAAGAGGTGATACATATACACAATGGAATATTTTTGAGCCATAAGAAGAAAACAAATCCTACCATTTGCAACCACATGGATGGAGCTAGAGGGTATTATGCTCAGTGAAATAAACTAGGTGGAGAAAGACAAGTATCAAATGATTTCAGTCATCTATGGTGCATAAGAACAAAGAAAAACTGAAGGAACAAAACAGCAGCAGACTCACAGAACCCAAGAATGATCTAACAGTTACCAAAGGGAAAGGGACTGGGGAAGATGGGTGGGAAGGGAGGAATACGGGGGAAAAGGGGGTATTATGATTAGCACACATAATGTAGTGGGGCGGAGGGGGATACGGGGAAGGCAGTGTAACACAGAGAAGTAGTGATTCTGTAGTATCTTACTATGCTGATGGACAGTGACTCTAATGGGGTATGTGGTGGGGACTTGATAATAGGGGGAGTCTAGTAACCATAATGTTGCTCCTGTAATTGTACCTTAATAATAGCAAAAAAAGGAATAATTAAAGATAAAAAATAAAAAATAATAATTGTGGTTTCAAGTAGGGTCATTATTCTGAAAGTGATGTGTCCTTGCCCTTTTGGAGACTATCTTTTGCCTCTGTATCCTTGCTCTCCACTCTCTTCTCATGCATTTTTCCCTTGAGTGCTTTCTCTGTTACAAGCCCTAAGTATTCATTATGCTTATCTTGACGTCTGTTTCCTTATATAGAATAGTGCCTAGTTTGGGAAAGGTAGACTTCGGTGGCTTTAGCACAATGTCAGTGAAAAGACAGAGCAATACAAAAATAAAAATTGTGCATTAATTATAATGTTGCATGTCAGTTATACCTCAGGGGAAAAAAAGAATTGTGCAGATATACGTGTAATATTTCATTGAGACCAAGCTTTTATTTGAAATTTTTATACAGCAGTAATGTTCTTTAGTTCATTGGTTTATTCTGGCTAAACAACAGTTGTGTACTCTATTTTTCTCTACTCTTTATTTTAATCTGCTTTAGCTAGTGGAAAATTTAAGACATTTTTATAGGACCTGGAATTAATAGACTTCTCATTTTATCCTTAGACCTGTTGGGGAAGCTTTTTTTTTTCTTTTAAATTTTTAGAGTCTTCTACAGCCATATGTTGAAAATGGATTGAATCTGATACTCATCTCAGTTATTTAAACTTAATTAACTATATAACACTATTCTAATATGCCCCATACTTAAATTTGGAGCATTTTTCTTTATTAATTGTGATAATATTTTACCATATTATCACTTATGTTTGCTGATTCATCTTTGTCATTTATTCTTAGTCTTTGACTCAGTTTTGAATCTGACAATGTGATAAAAAGGTATTATAGACCCTTTCCCAAAAAGTGCACGCACACATCGTCACACAATTTCAGGGAGTTGTGAACACCAGGAAGTATGACCATATACTGTGCAGTTAAGAGCCCCAGCTCTATAAATTTTTAAGTTATATCCCTTGTCCCTCCAAGCTTCTTAATATTCATCTTTCTTCACATTATGAAATGTTTTGAATGTTATGTCTTAAGATTATCTTCCAGTTCACTGCTGTTATGTCACTTCATTTCTCTTAGCTTTTGGATGATATTACCCTTAGACCAAATGCTTTATATTTATTTTATATTTACTCTTCTGTTTCATTCGTCCTTAACTTCTGTTCTGATTCTACATTCTTTTTTTCTAGCCCAGTGTATGTTCTTTAAGTGCTGTTGTACTAGCTTCTCCTGTTTACAGCCTTGTAAATCGAACAGACACTTTTGTCTGTTACCATATCCCTCACCTTTACTTCATAAAGGTTCATCATCCAAGAGGGCTTATTCAAGTTTATTCTCTTTACTCTCTAGCCTGTAGGTTAGTTAGGTTATTCAAGTTTGCTATAGAAGTCTATGTATAAATTCATAGTAATATATATATATATATATATATATTTTATTTTGGTATCATTAATCTACAATGACATGTGCAACATTATGGTTACTAAACTCCCAACTTCATGAGGACCCCCCACCAACCCCATTACAGTCACTGTCCATCAGCATAGAAAGATGCTATAGAATCACTACTTGTCTTCTCTGAGTTGTACAGCACTCCCTGTGCGCCCCCAACATTATGTCTGCTAATCGTAATGCCCCTTTCACCCTTATCCTTCCCTTCCCACCCATCCTCCTCAGTCCCTTTCCCTTTGGTAACTGTTAGTCCATTCTTGGGTTCTGTGAGTCTGCGGCTGTTTTGTTCTTTCAGTTTTTTTCTTTGCTCTTATGCCCCACATATGAGTGAAATCATTTGATACTTGTCTTTTTCTGCTTGGCTTATTTCACTGAGCATAATACCCTCTAGCTCTGTACATGTTGTTGCGAATAGTAGGATTTGTTTTCTTCTTATGGCTGAATAATATTCCATTGTGTATATGTACCACCTCTTCTTTATCCATTCATCTACTGATGGACACTTAGGTTGCTTCCATTTCTTGGCTTTTGTAAATAGTGCTGTGATAAACATAGGGGCCCATCTGTCTTTTTCAAACTGGGCTGCTGCAGTCTTAGGGTAAATTCCTAGGAGTGGAATTCCTGGGTCAAATGGTATTTCTATTTTGAGTTTTTTGAGGAACCTCCATACTGCTTTCCACAATGGTTGAACTAATTTGCATTCCCACCAGCAGTGTAGGAGGGTTCCTCTTTCTCCACATCCTCACCAAAAATTTGTTGTTGTTTGTCTCTTGGATATTGGCCTTCCTTACTGGTGTGAGGTGATATCTCATGGTGGTTTTAATTTGCATTTCTCTGATGATTAGTGATGTGGAGCATCTTTTCATGTGCCCATTGGCCATCTGAATTTCTTCTTTGGAGAAGTGTCTATTCATATCCTCTGCCCATATCTTAATTGGATTATTTGCTCTTTGTTTGTTGAGGTGCGTTAGTTCTTTATATATTTTGGATGTCAACCCCTTATCGGATACGTCATTTATGAATATATTCTCCCATACTGTGGGATGTCTTTTTGTTCTACTGATGGTGTCCTTTGCTGTACAGAAGCTTTTCAGCTTGATATAGTCCCACTTGTTCATTTTTGCTTTTGTTTCCGTTGCCCGGGGAGATATGTTCATGAAGAAGTCGCTTATGTTTATGTCCAAGAGATTTTTGCCTATGTATTTTTCTGAGAGTTTTATGGTTTCATGACTTACATTCAGGTCTTTGATCCATTTTGAGTTTACTTTTGTGTATGAGGTTAGATAGTAGTCCAGTTTCATTCTCTTACATGTAGCTGTCCAGTTTTGCCAACACCAGCTGATGAAGAGGGTGTCATCTCCCCATTGTATATCCAAGGCTCCTTTATCATATATTAATTGACCATATATGTTTGGGTTAATGTGTGGATTTTCTATGCTGTTCCACTGGTCTGTGGGTCTGTTCTTGGGCTGATATCAAATTGTCTTCATTACTGTAGCTTTATAGTAGAGCTTGAAGTCAGGGAGCATAACTCCCCGTTTTATTCTTCCTTCTCAGGATTGCTTTGGCTATTTGGGGTCTTTTGTGGTTCCATATGAATTTTAGAACTATTTGTTCCAGTTCATTGAAGAATGCTGTTGGTATTTTGATAGGGATTGCATTGAATCTGTAGATTCCTTTAGGTAGTATAGCCATTTTGACAATATTTATTCTTCCTAGCCAAGAGCATGGGATGCATTTCCATTTGTTAGTGTCCTCTTTAATTTCTCTTCGGAGTGTCTTGTAGTTTTCAGTGTACAGGTTTTCACTTCCTTCGTTTTCCTCCATTAGGTTTATTCCTAGGTATTTTATTCTATTTGATGCATTTGTGAATGGAATTGTTTTCCTGATTTCTCTTTCTGTTACCTCATCATTAGTGTATAGGAAAGCAACAGATTTCTGTGTGTTAATTTTTTATCCTGCAACTTTGCTGAATTCAGATATTAGTTCTAGTAGTTTTCGAGTGGAGTCGTTATGGTTTTTTATGTACAATATCATGTCATCTGCAAATAGTGACAATTTGACTTCTTCTTTACCAATATGGATGTCTTGTATTTCTTTGTTTTTTCTGATTGCCGTGGCTAGGACCTCTAATACTATGTTGAATAACAGTGGGGAGCGTGGGCATCCCTGTCTTGTTCCCGATCTTAGATGAAAAGCTTTCAGCTTCTTGTTGTTAAGTATGATGCTGGGTGTGGGTTTGTCATATATGGCCTTTATGATGTTGAGGTACTTGCCCTCTATACCCATTTGTTGAGAGTTTTTATCATGAATGGATGTTGAATTTTGTCAAATGCTTTTTCAGCATCTACAGAGATGATGATGTGGTTTTTGTCCTTCTTTTTGTTGATGTGGTGGATGATGTTGATGGATTTTCGAATGTTGTACCATCCTTGCATCCCTGAGATGAATCCCACTTGATCATTGTGTATGATGCTCTTGATGTATTTTTGAATTCGGTTTGCTAATATTTTGTTGAGTATTTTTGCACCTATGTTCATCAGGGATATTGGTCTGTAATTTTTTTGTGTGTATGTGGTGTGTTTGCCTGGTTTTGGTATTAGAGTGATGTTGGCCTCGTAGAAGTTTGGGAGTATTCCCTTCTCTTCTCCTTTTTGGGAAACTTTAATTAGGATGGGTATTAGGTCTTCACTAAATGTTCGATAAAATTCAGCAGTGAAACCATCTGGTCCAGGTGTTTTGTTCTTAGGTAGTTTTTTGATTACCAATTCAATTTCTTTGCTGGTAGTAGGTCTATTCCGATTTTCTGTTTCTTCCTTGGTCAGCCTTTGAGTGTTGTATTTTTCTAGAAAGTTATCCATTTCTTCTAGGTTATCCAGTTTGTTACGATATAGTTTTTCATAGTATTCTCTCGTAATTCTTTGTATTTCTGTGGTGTCCATAGTGATTTTTCCTTTCTCAGTTCTGATTCTGTTTGTGTGTCGATTCTCTTTTTTTCTTGATATGTCCGGCTAGGGGTTTATCTATTTTGTTTATTTTCTCAAAGAACCAGCTCCTACTTTCATTGATTGTTTCTATTGTTTTATTCTTCTCAATTTTATTTATTTATGCTTTAATCTTTATTATGTTCCTCCTTCTACTGACTTTTGGCCTCATTTGTTCTTTTCTAGTTTCATTAACTGTTAGTTTAGAATCTTCATTTGGAATTGTTCTTCTTTCCTGTGATAGGCCTGTATTGCAATATATTTCCCTCCTAGCACAGTCTTCGCTGCATCCCACAGATTTTGTGGTGTTGAATTATTGTTGTCATTTGTCTCCATATATTGCTTGATTTCTGTTTTTATTTGGTCATTGATCCATTGATTATTTAGGAGCATTTATTAAGCCTTCATGGGTTTATGGGCTTTTTCGGTTTTTTTTGTTATTTCTAGTTTCCTACCTTTGTGATCTGAGAAGCTGGTTGGTACAATTTCAATCGTTTTGAATTCACTGAGGTTCTTTTTGTGGCCTAGTATATTGTCTAGTCTTGAAACTGTTCCATGTGCACTTGAGAAGAATGTGTATCCTGTTGCTTTTGGATGGAGTGTTCTGTAGATGTCCATTAGGTCTATCTGTTCCAATATGTTGTTCAGTGCCTCTGTCTCTAAACTTATTTTCTGTATGGTTGATCTGTCCTTTGGAGTGAGTGGTGTGTTGAAGTCTGCTAAAATGAATGTATTGCATTCTATTTCCCCCTTCAATTCTGTTAGCATTTGTTACACACATGTAGGTGATCCTGTGTTGTGTGCATAGATGTTTATAATAGTTATATCCTCTTGTTGGACTGACCCTTTTATCATTATGTAATGTCCTTCTTTGTCTCTTGTGACTTTCTTTGTTTTGAAATCTATTTTGTCTGATAGAAGTACTGCCACTCCTGCTTTTTTCTCACTATTAGTTGCATGAAATATCTTTTTCCATCCCTTCACTTTCAGTCTGTGTATGTCTTTGTGTTTGAAGTTTGAAGTGTGTTTGAAGTAGGTAGCCTATAGATGGATCTTGTTTTTTTATCCATTCAGTAACTGTATGTCTTTTGATTGGTGCACTCAGACCATTTACACTTAGGGTGATTATCCATAGGTACGTACTTATTGCCATTGCAGGCTTTAGAGTTGTGGTTAACAAAGGTTCTAGGGTAATTCCCTTACTATCTAACAGTCTAATGTTAATTACTTCGTGTACTAATACAAACACAACCTAAAGGTTCTTTTTTTTCCTCCTTTTTCTTCCTCTCCATTCTTTCTATGTTATCAATCATATTCTGTAATCTTTGTCTTCCCTTCGGTGACATCTTTTTAGCCTTAGGAATATTTCCATCTATAGGAGTCCGTCCAAAATGCACTGTACAGGTGGTTTGTGGGAGGTAAATTCTCTCAGCTTTTGCTGATCTGTAAATTGTTTAATCCCTCCTTCAAATTTAAATGATAACCTTGCCGGGTAAAGTATTTTTGTTTCAAGGCCCTTCTGCTTCATTTCATTAAATATATCATGCCACTCCATTCTGGCCTGTAACGTTTCTGTTGAGAACTCTGATGATAGCCTGATGGGTTTTCCTTTGTATGTGATCTTTTTTCTCTCTCTAGCTGCTTTTAAAAGTCTGTTTTTACCTTGATGTTTGCCATTTTAATTACTATATGTCTTGATGTTGTCTTCCTTGGGTCCCTTGTGTTGGGAGATTTGTGTATCTCATCGCTTGAGAGACTATCTCCTTCCCCAGATTGGGGAAGTTTTCAGCAGTGACCTCCTCAGTGACACTTTCTTTCCCTTTTTCTCTCCCTTCTTCTGGTACCCGTATAATGTGAATATTTTTGCATTTGCATTGGTCACACAGTTCTCTCAATATCCTTTCATTCTTATAGATCCTTTTTTCTTTCTGTGCCTCAGCTTCTTTATATTCCTGTTCTCTAATTTCTATTCCCTTTACTGTCTCTTCTACTACATCTAATCTGCTTTTAAATCTCTCCATTTTATGTTGCATTTCAGATATGTAATTTCTTAATGATTGAGTCTCCTACTTAAATTTGTTCCTGAGTTCTTGAATATTTTTCTGTACCTGCATATCCATGTTTGTTATTTTTACTTTGAACTCTCTTTCAGGAAGATTGGTGAGTTTAGTTTCATTTGGCCCTCTTTCTGTGGTTTGTGAGATATTGGTCTGAACCATATTCTTTTGTTGTTTTATATTTATGTTTGGTGCCCACTAGTGCGCAGAAACTCCAGTCTCTGTAGCTGCTCAGCCCCTAGAGTGAGGTTGGGGGTCTTAAGGGAGTGGAGCTGGTGCCTTGGGGGAGGAAAGATCTGTTTCGTGATTCCCGTTTGCGGTGCCTGTTTCCAGTGTCAGAGCTACTGGGCTAAGCACACACTTGTAAACATCTGTGCTTTGCGTCTCTAGCTTTTGTAGATGGGGCGTCCCTCTGGCTGGCCTGACGCCTGCTCAGTGACTGCCGGTTTGCGAGCAGGTGTCTACATGCCAGTAGGAAGGTTTGGCAGGCTGTGTGTCACAGTGGGGGACCTCGGAGCTGAGTAGGCAGCCAGAGGGATGGAGCACCTAAGGCTCCCCTAAGTTCCCAACCAGCTTGGTAGAGCACGCCCAGGCAACCTTGTCCAGCTCTCCCTTCTCCTGCACAGCAAGCTCCATGCAAATCCCACCCCTTCAGCAGCCATCTGGCTGCTAGGAAGCCTCTCAGAGTGCCTGCCTTTCCTCTGACACAGAGCAGCCAGGTGTGGATCCTGTCATCCACAAATGGCCGGAATTTCAATTCTCAAGCACTCCGCCTGTCTGAGCTCTCCAACATCCAGAGCACCATACACTATAGGATTCTGCTCCCAAAGCAGATCTCCAGGGCTAAGTGTTCAGCAGTCCCAGTCTTGCACCCCCTCCCCCTCTCCATTTCTCTTCGTCCCATAGGTGAGCTGGGGTGGGGGACGGGCCTGGGTCCCGCCAGATTAAGGCTTTCCAATGTTACCGTTTTGTGAGGTCTGCTCTGTTCATGAGGTCTGTTTGCAATTTGGTTCAACCTTCTTTCTTGTTGCTGTTTTAAGGTTCGTTGTATTAATTAACTATATTTTTGTACAATTTGTGGTTTGGGGAAGAGTTCTCCATCTCACCTCTCACGCCGCCATCTTGCATGTCCACTGGTACAGTTGTATTCTGCATCTTTCTTGTACTTGATGGTTAACATAAAGACACTCATCTTTACTCATTTGACATCCAATATTGTAAAAGACACAAAAGTATGGTAGAGGAGTTGAAGGAGAAAAGTATAAGTCCTAGTAGTAGTGGCAGTTGAAGTAGTGAAGTGGTAATTTCTTTTCCACTTATTAGTTAGCAGTTGTTTACTTTAGCTATGCTTTGTGGTAGTACAAAGCAAAAAACAAGCGAAAACCAGAAATTGTCTGGTTTTTCAGTCATTATATAACAGATCTATTATGGAATCTTTAAATTTTCACCTTGAAAGTATCTTCAGAAATTACTAAATGAAGAGCAATGTTATCATGAAATATGTCTAAAGAATACAGTAAAAGAAGAGATTTTGGCAAATTCTTGTCAGTTCTCAAATGACTTGTTCTGTTTGTACTTCACAGATACAAAGCAGAGCTTTGCTTGAACAATAAATTACAAAATATATAATCATCTGTGGATGACTTTTCTTTTTGCATTGTGAATTTGTATTGTGTTATTTATGTACTATTTTAGTTACTAGTGATTGAATTTATAATCAATAGAAATATAAATGGTATGCAACTTAGTACCTTAGCTAGTAAGCTTCACCTATTTTGTCAGTGCTTGGTTGGTTAAATGTCTGGTTCACCCTGCTCATTTCCTACAAATATATTTTAATAGAATTTTTACGACATACTGTATTAAACATGTCAGTGAACTCCAAGCTGAAGCTAAAAAAAATCCATTAAAACCTAAACAAGTCATGGCAAAAGCCTGAAATCTATTAAATCATTCATTCAGATTTACAGGAGAGTGTGAAGCAGCTGGTATAATTCAGTGTCAGAGCATCTATCTCTGAGATTCCATGATTTCTGCAATAGGCAAAAGAATAAGGCAATATCCTTTGTTAACAGTTAACATTGCCACCCTCTGTCAGTGCCTTTACCTCTTTCCTCTTGTTATGAGGCATTTTTAAAAATCTAAAGTAATAGTATTAGTAATTTGGGGTTATAATAAAAGGAAGCAAAGGGCTTTTATTTCTATTTGTGAACATACTTAAATGTTCAGTTGCACATGGCAGAATACATACCTATCTAAAGATATTTTAATAAACGATTAATATGGTTTAAATGCATAAGCAGAGGAACCAAACTTTTGTGTCTTGCTTCAGAGACTATAACCTTTTTAGTTTTTATTTTTTTAATATTATAGCTTGAGTCTGGAATTCCCATTCATAAACATCCATTCATTCCTGGCACACTTTTTTTTTTAACCATTTAACACTATTAACCCTGTAATAGGCACTGAGAATACCAGAAAGAAAGATACTCTGTGTTTTTGAGGAATTCATTGTAGTGGGGCACAGACAATTCCAGTACAGAGTCATAAGGACGCTGATAAAAGTTGACTCAGGGTTTCTATGATGATTCTAAGAAGCTTCCTAACCCAAAATGGGTACTCAGAGAAGGACACCTAGAGGAGGTAACCACTAGAATTAATTCTTAACAAATAAGTTAGCCAAATGACAAAAAGAACAAGAAACAACTATGTTACATGCTTTGTGAAGTGTTTTATTCCAATCAGAAACAGTAAGTAGTTATTTAATCTGTCTTCTGGAAGGGGTATGCAGCAAAGGTTTATTGAAGCTCATCAAAGGTATCCAGGTCAACACTGAAGCTAGGGACACACCAGCAAGCCAAATAAACTTTAGGAAAGTCATGTTAGCAGGGAACAAAATTAAGGTCGACATTTTAAATTAGTATAATATTTGTTCTGTACAAAAACCAATTCATAAAAAATAACAGTTTCAATGCAATTTTTAAATAGAAATGTAATTTTTGCTTTTAATAAGAATTTGCAGATCTGCCCCTTCATTCAGCCTTTCATAATCTTTCCATTGGATCCTGGAAGCTTTTTCAAAAACTGCCCTATTTTTTGTTTTGGATAAAATTTCTTGTGTGTATGCAAGCAATGTATGGCCATTAAAAAAAAGTCATTCTAGTCTTTGACCTAATTTTGTGTAGAGTTAGGGTTGAGGGGCATAAGGGACTTGGTGGTAGAGAGGCAAACTGCCATCAGTGTTCAGCCACGGGCTTAATAAAGCCACTCAATTATGAGTTTCCTATAAACTGAGGAAGCACATAGCAGGAACAGTCTTCTGCTGGGGGTGGAGCTATGGAAATCTGAGTGGATCACAGAGAATGTGGGACCATTAGGGGAAAGCAGTGCAAAATAATACCTGAATGAATCAGTTTCCTTCTTCAGTCCCAGACTATAAAATACAGCTACAGACTGCAGCTGTTCCCCAAGAAGGGATGGGAGGAGGGGAGAGAGGGTTCCTTTAATCCATCCCTTCTTTGCCCTATACTGTATCATATACTGTAGGATACAGTGTCCTACATGTCGTTATCCCTGGTGGAAGTCTCTGTTTATGACTCAGCCCTCTTGATAGCAGCACTTTACCAGGTTCACTTGAAGTTCTCAGTTCTGAGGAGACCTTTTTGCATAAGTGTGTAAGGTTCCAGAAATCAGACCACAGTTCCCATCATAAAAGGCTTCCTGCCACTGCTGTATTGTGCTGCTCAGCTGCCCAAAGGAGAGAAATCACGATGAAGATGGATTTACTGATGCCAGACCTATTACGACTTTTCTACTTAAATTTAATTACATAATCTTGAAAAATAGTCGTCTGGTGCCTATCTTATTTTGAAAAGTAAGAAGTAAAAATTCCACAGTTGATAACATTGGAAAAGTAGTTATCAGAGTTTGAAATGTATAATTGTGAGACACACACATGTAGTAAATGCTAGTTGCACAGTAGTATTTATCTTCTGTGTAAGGAAATAAGCTGAAGTATCTCAGTCATTTCTTAAGAAAAACATTAGTTATGGTTGCAGTAAGTGATACTGATGAAAGTTTTGGAGGGTATTGAGATTTCAAGTTAAAGCTCTAGTCACTTTTTTTGAATCACTTGAAACCTAATTCAAACATTTTGTTTAGAACATAATACAAAAATTTATGTAGTTACCATCTACCGCCTGAAAGATAATTATTCAGGAAGGGAAAATGAGTCTTCTGCTCAGTGATCTCATTGGGAAAGAAAGCAGTTAATAGAGAAGATGCTTCTTTACTCACCATACTCACCAGTATTTCCTGACAGTGGCCACGCTTCTCCAGACAGAATTCTATGGTATTTTATAAATGCCATTTCATTTTCCATGCTCATCTAAGAAAAACCACGCTAGCTTTCTCCCAGTCTCTGGAAAGGAGTCTAGACTCGGCCTTTTCTAGATCAAATAATATTCAGAAGCCAGAGAGAGTAGTTCCCAGATCTTCCTGGTTTTCTCAGAATGACTTTTGTGTCCTTGGCTAATAATCTATCATTTGTAGAATTCATTATGAAGTACACCTTATGTAGTTAA
This sequence comes from Smutsia gigantea, assembly GCA_032199065.1. NCBI lineage: Eukaryota > Metazoa > Chordata > Mammalia > Pholidota > Manidae > Smutsia > Smutsia gigantea. Next base: position 87,974 of record JAVSCE010022102.1, on the reverse strand, counting down.
CATTTAGCATGCCAGTATTTTGTTTCATGTACAGTAAAATATCCCTGATTTAGAACAAAATGGAAAAGTTCTGTTAATGTCTGAATATTCCCAATTATAAAGTTTTCTTTAGAAGAAAAACATTCTTTTAGTTACACCACAGAAAGTTCAAAAACAAAGCAACTACATTTTATCCAGATTATTACAAATTCCAAATTAAAGGCCCCAAATGAATAAGATTTTACTACATTTTGTCTAGTGTAATATATAGACATTGAACATATTGAAAGCATTGTAAGAAAGGCCTTTCTTTTCCCACTTTCTTCCTGAGAAATGTAGAGACCAAAGAATGTTCAACAAAGAACACAGTACTTTTTCCAGTTTGACACTTCATGGATAAAAAGTAGAGACAGAATGGTGAAGCACCTGTTGGTTTAAAGGCAATAAACTAGTGAAATGTTTTAACAGAAGTCATCAGCTTTCAAAGATCTCTTTTATCCAGTTCACATCACTCATTGCTCTTAATTCCTTTGTCACATTTTTTACTGCATTACAAGTAATCCTTGAAATCCATGGAGCATTTTATATATAACCAGAACCATGTGGATGGTTTACACATGTTTGGTATAGCCCCAAATCCCAGCATTTCTTCTGCTCCCCCTTTCCCATATATTTAGTTTTAGATTCAGGTTTGAGAAGCAAATAGCTCTGGTAATAGGAGGAATTCATCCCCACTTCCATCACTTCCCACCTACCAAGACTAAATTCAGTCTCGGGTGGTAGGTTTAGGATCACAGAGAGCCCGCACAGGCCTTCAGCCGCTCTTTGATCTCCACTATGCATTCCATACCCTTCTCTTCTTCCTGAGGAGCTCGTTTCTCAGGCAGCTGCTTCCCTCATGCCAGTCCATTGGTTATTTATGTGAAACAATATACAATGGCCAACAGAGTAGATTTGCAGAAGTAAAAATAAAATCTCATTATTCAGATAAAGGTTAAGGTTAATAATATTGTTTAGTCCCTTCCTATTGGAATATTCTCTTGAACTGTAATAAACAAGTTGGAGTGAGAAGGGACAAAAAATATTCTCTCCAGCCTTTCAGGCTGAATAGCTTGGCTGTGTTATTCCCCTTGGACTGTTTTCATTTCCCCACGTAATACATAAGGGTGAAGGCATGTCTTTTAAGAATGATCTTAGAAATAAATTGTCTAATCCTTTACTGTGTTTTTTTTTATTAGCTCCTTAGAGAACAGCTTTTAAGAAGTTGAATCCAACAATAATGTCAGCATGGTTTTAACCTTATTTAGATTTTTTGACATCTCCCTTATTTAGGTTTTCTGAATGAGACGAAAACTGGTCAGTCTCTCCTGAGGTCTCCTAGGATTATTCAAACCTAGAGTGCCTACACACAGGGCAGTGGCAAATAAAGTAACAAAATCAAGCTTTATTTCAGTAGTTTTCTTCCCACTATATTTTGAAATAATGTTTGATTTGCCCTTTTTCCGCCTGAAGCACAAAGCACAGCAGTTATTCATATATTGAATCCGTGGTATCTGTCATACGTGTGGATATTACATCCCCTAATTGCTTTTCTATGTGCTTGTCTTTTGCCTTCTATGTGATTTTTTTTTCCTATCACATACTCCATTTATTTTCTGCAGTGTTGATTCCAATCTTTATGGTTTCTTAATTTAAGATTTTGTAATACTGTTTCTCTACTGTTTTATTGAGCTAAGCCTACTGTGTTTTCAATTAAAAAATTTTTTTGTATTGAAGTACATGCACTACAGTGCACAGATCTTAATGTATAGCTTAATGGATTTTGACATTTTATATGCACTCATATAACCATCACCCAGATCAAGATGTCAGATATTCTCATTAATTTTTTTCCTCTTCACCTATTTCACCCACCCATCCCCAACCGCTTCCTTTATGGCAACCACCAATCTGTTCTCCATGTTTATGAGTCTATTTCAGTATTATTTGTTTTGTTTTTTAGAGTCCACATATAAGTAAAATCATATGGTATTTGTCTTCCTCTGACTTACTTTACTTAGCATAATACCCTTTAGGTACATCATGTTGTCACGGATGGCAAGATTTCATTCCTTTTTATTGCCAAGTAATACTCCATTGTATATATATACACCACATTTTTATCCATTCATCTACTGATAGACATTTTGGTTGCTTCCATATTTTGGCTGCTGTAAATAATGCTGCGATAAACATGCAGTTGTAGATATCTTTTCAGATTAGTGATTTTTGTTAACTTCAGGCTTTTCAAGTATCTTGCATCTTTGCTCTCTCATGTTAGTCTTTTAACTTCTTCATTTTCTATCATTTTTTTCTGTTTTCTTTCAGAATGTGATTTTTATTGTTGTTTCCTGTTGCTCTTGCCTTCATTTTTCCCTGCAGAATCTGCATAGGCCCAACATTAAGTTTGTTTTTTTTTAACATTAGATTTTAAACATGTTCTAGCCAAATCTGTTATTTGCCAAAAACAATGTGAATATATATATCCTCGACTCTTTTCCATCTTGATCTAAGCACTCTTTTATCTTTGCATTAGAATATTAAGGAACAGAATGTTAATAGTTTCATCCACTGCTCAAACATTCAGCTGCCTGAGGGATCTCAGAAAGAGCTAAGCTTAGACTACCGCTGTTGGGAATGTGTCTGTGACCTTGATCTGCTCTGTGAGTTCTTCCTCTTCTGCAAAGTTGGGGTTTATCCTGTCCCATGGGAGTGGCCTCTTGGTTTCACTTTGTTCCCCCATTTTAGGGTGCCTGCCTCTTTAGAGAAATGCCATTATACATAGTTCACAGATTTTAAGGTAGCATGGCCATGAATACTTCTGCCCAACCAAGCCGTAAGTTGCTGATGCTGGTCCCACCTTTGTCGGGCCTTTAGTGAATGCAGTGAGTGATGAGTAGTTCCAGTGGGAAATTCTTTTCTCTGGCCCACACAGTCCCTGCAAATGGAGAGATGTCAGTGACCACATTACCCCAGGCCCAAATGGTACCTTGGTGCAAATTACAAAAAGATACCCCTTCCTCAGTGCACTTTACTACCATTTGATAGACAGTTGTACGGGGCTTACAAGGTGGATGGTGCTCCTTAAGAGTCACACAGTGCACACAGCTGGACAAGGTGGCCCTAAGCAGTGAGGTGCTTCAGAATTTCATCCTCTCATTCCATTACACAGCACTATTTCCTCTGGAAGAAGAAACTAGTTTTCAGTCCTAGAATTGTCTTACAGTTTGTTCAAGTTATTGTTATCCAGAAGATTCTTTTAGAATAAGTTTAAAATGGGTGGTTAGGAGCCAGTATCAATATGCTGTCCTTGCTTTTTTTTTTTTTTGGTTTTGATTTTGGTTTTTAAGATTATGGAAGGGAGGTTTTGAAAACTTTTACTTACTGCTTTCTCATTCATCTGTAGAGTTTTTTTCTGTTTTTAATAACCCTCTGATTTTATTAAAAGTTAACTCAGGAAGGTATATTATACCTTTTTTAGGAGATAGGACCTCCCCTTCTATTTTTAAGTGATTATGTAGATTGAGAATAAAAAAGAAAATCCAAGAGAAAAACAAAAGGAAACTTGCAGCCAATCCTGTGATACCTGGAGATTCCAACTTCCTCCAGTGCTGATATTCTCTGCATAGCCTTGAAACAGTCCTCAGCACTTGCAAGGATTTTCAACATGAATATCAACATTTATACTGAAATTTATATCCTAAATAATTGCTTAAAATTACAGTCTGCCTTATGATACTTTTTATCTCTGGGAATCGATTTAGCCCTAGGAGATAGTCACATTTCTCTTGACCTCCTGATATCCCTGAACCTCTGTGTCAGCATACCGGATTGTTATTTGTATAGATGCTTTTCCTGTAAGTGATACCTCATTATAACTAAGAATACACTGGTGGTAAGTTCTTTTAAAAGTGCATGTTAACAATATTGGAAAAATGAAAAGATCTGTGGCCTAATTTTATTTGACGTGGTATACTATTTATGGCAAGCCCAAACTATGTCTAATTGTATTTTTGTGTAAGACATCCTATTTTCACTCATGTGCTAATCATTTTTAGTTTATATAAATATAGCTCTGGTATTGTTATTATAACAAATATTCTGCAAAGTGCTTTGGATATATATTGATCAGATAATAAAGGTGAATATATATACAGCATCATTGTGCTTTGTACATGAGTCTTCCGGACAGTTAAAATTACTCTTATAAGCCATATAACATCTTTTTTATGCAAGATTTCCATTAAAAACAGCTAAATACATTATACATATTTCTATATTTTAAACAGAATATTCCCTACATAATTAGCAATTTCTCAATGTCTGAGTGTCATCACCATAAATGGATGAAGAGACTATAGACTGTCATGATAATTGTTTAGTCCAGACTATTGCAGCCAGGTCTGTTCTGTATTATTTTTCTCTTCTGTCACTATTAGGTCTACCTTCTGCCGTTAGTATACTTGACTCTAGCATTTGTAATTTAATGTTTTTAATATGCTGGGATTTTGAAACTAAATAACCAGGTTTATTTGATTGATAGATCGAGTAAGTGCTGAATCATGGTATATAGATTCCAATGTCCTGCATATGGTTGCTACTGTATAAATTAACAAAAGAAAATGTTGGTATATAAGATGATCTTTCCAGTATAGTATGTTTGCCACTGTCTTCTTCTGTCCATTTTTGTCATGTACCCCAAAGACCCTTTACACTATGGATCTGGCTGCCCAAATCTCAGAACTGACTGTAGTATAGTTTGCTCTACTGTTGTTCCTTGTCTTGGCAAACTCTATTCATCCTTTTGATCCAATTCAGCTAGCTTTTGCTCTGTCATGCCTTTCTTCCGTCATCCAATTAATAAGTCAACTTAAGTGATCTTCTCATAGAATTTTTTATCTTTCTTTTAGAGCATTTGTTAAAATGACTATGATCATCATAGTAATACCTAACCTTCTACAGTACTTAATATATTCTGGGCATTATGCTAAGGCTTTATGTCTATTATGTTATTGTATGCTTATTTTTTAAAAGATTGTTTGAAGGAGATACTACTATTTTCTCCATTTTACAAATTAGTTAACTGAGAGAGAAGGGTACAATAACTTGACCAAGTGACAGAGCTGGATTTAAATCCAGGCAGTTTGATTCCAATTTCCTTTTTTCTCATATGAGTCAGCTGAGATGCAGAGAGGTAACTGGTCCAAGGTCACATCCTAGTAAGTGACAGAACTAGAATTTGAATCCTAGGCAGTGACCTCAGAGCTAGTACTCTTAATTGTTTTAGGGTTTTGGGTTTTTTTTTCTCTTCTTTTTTTTATTAAGGTATCATTGATATACAATCTTATGAAGGTTTCACATGACCAACATTGTGGTTACTACATTCCCTCATATTATCAAGTCCCTACTACATACCCCATTACAGTCACTGTCCATCAGCATAGTAAGATGCTAAAGAGTCACTACTTGTCTTCTCTGTGCAATATTACCTTCCCCGTGCCCCCCATATTATGTGTGCTAATCATAATACCCCTTAATCCCCTTATCCCTCCCATCCCACCCATCCTCCCCAACCCTTTCCCTTTGGTAACTGTTAGTCCACTCTTGGGTTCTGTGAATCTGCTGCTGTTTTGTTCCTTCAGGTTTTGCTTTGTTGCTACTCCACAGATGAATGAAATCATTTGGTACTTGTCTTTCTCCACCTGGCTTATTTCACTGAGCATAATACGCTTTACCTCTATCCATGTTGTTGCAGATGGTAGGATTTGTTTTCTTCTTATGGCTGATAATATTCCATTGTGTATATGTACCACATCTTCTTTATCCATTTGTCTACCGATGGACACTTAGGTTGCTTCCATTTCTTGGCTTTTGTAAATAGTGCTGTGATAAACAGGGGAGCATATGTCTTTTTCAAACTGCACTGCTGCATTCTTAGGGTAAATTCCTAGAAGTGGAATTCCTGGGTCAAATGGTATTTCTATTTTGAGTTTTTTGAGGAACCTCCATACTGCTTTCCACAATGGTTGAACAAGTTTACATTCCCACCAGCAGTGTAGGAGGGTTCCCCTTTCTCCACATCATCGCCAGCATTTGTCGTTGTTTGTCTTTTGGATGGTGGCCATCCTAACAGGTGGGAAGTGATATCTCATTGTGGTTCTAATTTGCATTTCTCTGATGATTAGCGATGTAGAGCGTCTTTTCATGTGCTGTTGGCCATCTGAATTTCCTCTTTGGAGAAGTGTCTGTACAGCTCCTGTGCCCATTTTTTTAGTTGGCTTATTTGCTTTTTGTTTGTGGAGGTGCATGAGCTCTGTATATATTTTGGATGTCAACCCCTTATCAGATATGTTATTTATGAATATATTCTCCCATACTGTAGGATGTCTTTTTGTTCTACTGATGGTGTCTTTTGCTGTACAGAAGCTTTTTAGTTTGTTATAGTCCCACTTGTTCATTTTTGCTTTTGTTTCCCTTGCCCGGGGAGATATGTTCATGAAGAAGTCGCTTATGTTTATGTCCAAGAGATTTTCCCTATATTTTTTTCTAAAAGTTTTATCATTTCATGACTTACATTCAGGTCTTTGATCCACTTTGAGTTTACTTTTGTATATGGGGTTAGAAAATAATTCAGTTTCATTCTCTTTCATGTACCTGTCCAATTTTGCCAACACCAGTTGTTGAAGAGGCTTTAATTTCCCCATCATATATCAATGGCTCCTTTAATCGTATATTAATTGACCATATATGTTTGGGTTTATATCTGGGCTCTCTATTCTGTTCCACTGGTCTATGGGTCTGTTCTTGTGCCAGTACCAAATTGTCTTGATTACTGTGGCTTTGTAGTAGAGCTTGAAGTCAGGGAGCATAATTCCCCCTGCTTTCCTTCTTCCTACTCAGGATAGCTTTGGCTATTTGGGGTCTTTTGTCATTCCATATGAATTTTAGAACTATTTGCTCTAGTTCATTGAAGAATGCTGTTGGTATTTTGATAGGGATTGCTTTGAATCTGTAAATTGCTTTAAGCAGGATGGCCATTTTGACAATATTAATTCTTCCTAGCCATGAGCATGGGATGAATTTCCATTTATTAGTGTCCTCTTTAATTTCTCTTAAGAATGTCTTGTAGTTTTCAAGGTATAGGTCTTTCACTTCCTTGGTTAGGTTTATTCCTAGGTATTTTATTCTTTTTGATGCGATGGTGAATGGAATTGTTTTCCTGATTTCTCTTTGTGCTAGTTCATCATTAGTGTATAGGAATGCAACAGGTTTCTGTGTATTAATTTTGTATCCCGCAACTTTGCTGAATTCAGATATTAGATCTAGTAGTTTTGGAGTGGATTCTTTAGGGTTTTTTATGTACACTATCATGTTGTCTGCAAACAGGGACAGTTTGACTTCTTCCTTACCAATCTGGATGACTTTTTATTTCTTTGTGTTGTCTGATTGCCATGGCTAGGACCTCCAGAACTATGTTTAATAAAAGTGGGGAGAGTGGGCATCCTTGTCTTGTTCCTGACCTTAAAGGAAAAAAGCTTTCAGCTTCTCTCTGTTAAGTATAATGTTGGCTGTGGGTTTGTCATAAATGGCCTTTATTATGTTGAGGTACTTGCCCTGTATACCCATTTTGTTGAGAGTTTTTATCATGAATGGGTGTTGAATTTTTTCGAATGCTTTTTCAGCATCTATGGAGATGATCATGTGTTTTTTGTCCTTTTTGTTGATGTAGTGGATGATGTTGATGGATTTTCGAATGTTGTACCATCCTTGCATCCCTGGGATGAATCTCACTTGATCATGATGGATGATCTTTTTGATGTATTTTTGAATTCGGTTTCCTAATATTTTGTTGAATATTTTTGCACCTATGTTCATCACGGATATTGGTCTGTAATTTTCTTTTTTTGTGGTGTCTTTGCCCGGTTTTAGTATTAGAGTGATGTTGGTCTCGTAGAATGAGTTTGGGAGTAGGATTGTTTATTCTTGATAATTAAATTCTGTAAATCTGAGATTTGATCAAAATTGTTATACAAATGAAGTAAGACAATAAACCTTACAGATAAATAAAAAATTTAAAATGGCAAATTCTACGAAGCATAAATATGTAATTCACATGATACTGTACTTGTAAAATTCAACTTTAAATGTGCTTTTAAAATTCAACTAGTATATGTTAAGATGACCTAAATAAAACTGATTGATCTACCTGGAATTAGAAAAGCTCTGGTAATTTCAGTATTATTCTGAAATTTTTCCCTTTAAATTAATTTCTTTGTACCAAAGAAACATTAGAACATCCTGCTTGCTTTAGTTGTGAACAAGGGAATAATACATACCATTTAGGAAATGGACAGCAGATTAGCCCAGGCCTAAAGAATAGCTAATTCTAATTCTGTTTTTTTGTGTTTCTTTAATGCCTAGTTCAAATCCCCCTCTTTTCATGAAAACTCCTCAACTATCATTACCCATATTGCTTTCTCTATTTTCCTAATCTGTGTAATATTCAGAGGAGGTAGTGTAACACTGTGGTTGAGACTGTAGTTGTTGTCATACTGCCTTTCACTGTCACCTTACTTGCTGTGTTAATATAGACAAACTAGCAAATCTTGACAAGCCTTGGGTTCTTCTTTGTACAATGAGGATAAAAATTATATCTACTGTTAGAGTTATTGTGAAGACATAGTGACACCATGTCTGTAAAGATGTTAGCACCCTGCCTTTCACATACTGCATATTTAATTAATATTAGCTCTTATTAGCATTTATTCTTGTTATTCTCCTGCCCCCTTGATTAGTGTGTTCTGTCTCTTCGTAAAGCGTCCTCAGTTTGGTAGATGCTCACTGAAGTATTTACTTGGAATGGAGGAGGGTCAAGATGAAGGGAAAAGACCCTAGGAGTAAGAGATTGTGACTGGGGGCTTCCGCTGTATATTCCATAAGAGAAATGGCAGGTATAGAATCAACAGTGGTGATGACCTCTAAGGTATAGCTGTGTACTCAGTCAGAAGGTGAGAGGTAGCACAAAGGGTGAGAAAAAGAGACATTATTAGTGCTGGCAGTGGGAGATGAAAGATTTGGGGATAGTAGAATAGGTTTATTTATACCATGAAGTAGCAGGAATTAAAGGCCACAGTGCCAGAATGAATTGTGAGGATGTTTGTAGAGGGGTTGTTAGGCAGTGTTATACCATATGATCTGTCTACTGGTAGGGAGAGTCATATGTTTGTAAGTGACCTTATAAATCCATAGTCTGCAATTCATATGACAGTTTTAAGTGCCAACATCAACCATGAAAGGGAGCTTTAGTTTCATATCATCTACCATTTCTTGTTCACTAGAGAGAATATTTAATCAAAATAGGGATGAAAAACAACCCAATCAACCATTATTTAAAAAGGCATTTCCCAGAATAATTGATTGTTCTTGAGGCTCTTCAGACAGGTGATGCTTATGCTAGTTCCAGACACATAGTCATATAGAAAATGGTAACCATGAAATAAGGGAATTTTTAGGGTCTAATTCTCCTAGGAGAAAAAAGGAAAATAGTTTTCATACCTTGTAAGCGTGAGAGATTAAGGCCAAGATAGAGTAAGATTGCTGTAAGATAGAGGACACCAAGAAAACCAAAAGAGACAGAATTAATGGTCCATCTTGTTATGAGGCCATTTGAGGAGGAGGATCAGTAAGTAATTGACCCTTTTTAGTTGGTTGAAGTTTGGGAAGAAAAATTTATTTCTTCATACAAAAAGGATTAAGTTTTTGGTAAAGGCATTTTTTTTAACCAGGTGTGAACAATTTAGATATTAGGAAGTATAAAAGACCCAACATTTGTTACTGTACTGTATTTCTGTACACATTATTTACTTTTGTTAATCTCTTAATAGACTGTATATTAACAGTAATATAATAAATATAAATATTATCTACCCTAACATATAGCCCATGTTCAACTTTTAGTTCTAATATACTGTTTTCTCTCTCATATCTGGGACTCTTGACAGTGCTATGACATTTAATGAGAAGACTCTTCCCTATCCTCCCTTTGCTCTCTTATCTTATATTCTCTGTGCAAATTCATTATGTAGGAATTAATGTTTGTCTTGTTTACCACTGTTTCCTACAGGTAGTCAATATAAATTTGTTATTTTCATGGTATTAATTTAAGAAATGAAAGAGATTAGACAAGTCCTAGAGAAGATAGTAGTATAGATCATTGCAGTATTATTGCCTATTGTGTACATGTCCACTATAAACATGAAAAAGGTATAAAATTACCTGCTCAAGGAAAGCAGTTGTCAAATTGAGAGAGAATTAATGCTAATCTGAGAACTGAGATCAGCCACAAAGGACCTATTGATGGTTTTGAATTTGGAGAGGTTTAAGCAACTGGAATTCATATTTTTTGCCATTTCAGTTTTATTCAGTTAACCTCACTAGTGTGTCAGGATAAATAATAGGATCAGTGGTGTGAAAGGAGTTGATGTATCCAGGAAGGATGTTGTAGTCCAGGTTAGATCATTGCTTTAATGAAAGCAGTCCAGGATGAAAGTGTGCTGTTGGATTTCACACATAACACCCACATTCTGTGGCAAGATTACTTTATTGGCAGTCCTGTCTCTCTTAACTGGTGCGTCCTCATCTTTCAGTCTGCCTAGGATACAGAGCCCAGCCATGGGTAGGATAATATGATAGTTCAGAGATCAAAACACTTTGAATTGCACATACATGGGTTTTTTTACTTTACAATTTACAAATCTACTGTAGTATCTGTTGTTCAGTTATTGTGAGAATTAAATAATCTATGTAAAGTGCTTAATTAGTATAGTGCCTCGAACATAGTAACTGCTCAAGAAAGATTAGCAATAAAAATTTCAGTGTTGTGTCTATCAGCATTTATGTCAAGTTCTAGATCCTATTGCCTGAAATAGACACTTACACTAACACTATTTTACCCATTTTTGTTTTCTAGCACTTTCCATCCATGATGTAAATATGTTTCTGAAAGCAGAGCTGTTTATCAGATATATATTTTATCTTTACAACAGAACAACTTTATGTAGTTTGTTGCCTATCTCACTCTCTCACCTTCTGCCATGCTCTTCCGTGAACACACCAAGCTTATTTCTATATCATGGTCTTGTTTCTCACTTTACCTCTTGCTTAGAATGCTGTTCCTCCAGGGAGCTCATTTTCCACCAGCTCCACCACCTCTTTTACTCTCTTTAAATGTCACCTCTTGATAGAGAAAAGATGGGAGAGTGAGAAGTGAAGCAAAATCCTCCTCCCAAAATCACATGAAACATGAAAATACAGCAAATAACTAATCCAGAAAAAGTAACCTGAAGACTGCAGAATAGACAGCCTACATCTGGGGAAGAAAAGACCTCACAGAAAAGGGTAAAGTGGCAAAGCCACGATCTGGCGGAACCCAAGCCCTCCCTCCACTCCAGCCCTCAGGCAGGAGGAAGAGGAATGGAGCCAGGAGGGAGTAGAAGCCCAGGATCACTGAACACCCAGCCCTGGAGATCAGCTCTGGGAACATGAACCCACATTACATGGTGCACCAGAGATTAGCAGGGTTGGGAAGCAAAGACAGGCAGGACACTAGGAGAGGCTGAGATTCCAGCCACTTGTGGAGAACAGGTACGCACAACTGAACCCCCTGGAACAAAAGAAAGGCGGACAGTTTGAAGGACTTCCCACCGACCAAAGGGTCGCTAAGGGGGCAAAGATTACACAGAGCTCTCTGCTCAGGAGAAAGGGCAGGTGGACAAAACTTTCCCCACATGCTCAGCCCAGCAGGTTGAGAACTCTCAGGAGCTTTAGATGCTTCATCCCCCTGGCTGGCAATGCAGCCCCAAGGCCTTGCCCTGCAGTACACAACCTGCCAGTTCTTCCTCCCACCAGGCGCCAGTCCAGCTCACTTGCCACCCTTGCCATCGTGCAAGGCCAGCTGGAGGGTGGCCCCACCCTGCCAGCTACAGGGGCATAGCACAGAGACTTCTCCCTACTCACACAGCCCACTGAACCTGGCAGTGGAGGCAGGTGTTATAGCCGGAAAGGCAGGAAACCCTTACAGCTGAGCTCCTTCCTCCCATCAGGCACCGGTTCTGCTCAACTGTGACCTCTGCCATTGCTGCAGGGGCACGGCAACTCTGGAGTATTCTCCCCACTCATGTAATAAGCTGATGGCCCACACAGCTCACTACAAGCAAGTCAGAAAGGCACCACACCTACTACTACTCACGAAAAGCTGAGGCTCACCCCCAGGAAATGAGCTTCTGGGCAGTAGAGGGCGCCACCTACTCAAAGGTATTATTCCATAGGAAACACTAAAAAAATGAACAGGAGAAGGAATTTGGACCAAACGAAATGACAAGAAAAAAATGTCAGAAACAAGGCTTGGTGAAACTGAAATCACCAGTCTTGAAAAATATTTCAAAATAAAAGTCCATAAACATGTTCATGGAGCCATAAAAAAATACTTAAGATCTCAGGGAGGACATCAACAAAGAGATACAAATTTTGAAAAATAGAGTATCTGAAATGAAACATAAAATGGAGGGATTTAATAGATTAGATGAGGTAGAGGAGACAGAAAATGAAATAGAAATTACAGAACAGGAAAACAAAGAAGCTGAGAAACAAAAAAAGATCTTTAGGAATGAAAGAATAATAAGAGATCTGTGTGACCAATCCGAACAGAACAATATTTCATTATAGGATAACAGAAGAAGAGGAGAGAAAAGGAATAGAAAGTCTCTTTGAGGAAATAATTGTTGAAAACTTCCCCAATCTGGGGAAGGAAAAAGTCACTCAAGTCATGGAAGTCAGAGATCTCCCAACACAAAGAACCCTAGGAAGACAACACCAAGACATAATAATTAAAATGGCAAAAATCAAGGACAAGGAGGGAGTGTTGAAAGCAGCCTTAAAAGAGAAAAAAGATCACTTTTAAAGGGAACCCCATCTGACTATCAACAGACTTCTCAGCAGAAACCATACAGGCCAGAACGGAGTGGCATAATATACTTAATGCAATAAAACAGAAGGAACTCCAAACAGGAATACTCTACCTGGCAAGATTATAATTTAAATTTGAAGCAGGGATTAACCAATATACAGAAAAGCAAAAGTTGAGGGAATTCACCACTACCAAACCATCTCTACAAGATATTTTAAGTGGACTGCTCTAGATGGAAATGCTCCTAAGGCTAAATAGCTGTCACCAGAGAAAATAAACCCACACAGTAAAAGAAGTAGACCAATTAATTACTAAGCAAATAAAAAACAAAATCAACTGCACACAAAGTTAGTCAAGGGATACACAAAGAGTACAGAATATGTAACAATATATAAAGAGTGGAGAATGAGGAGGAAGAAGGGGAAAAATTAAAATCATTAGATTGTGGTGTTTTTTTAATTTTATTTTCTTTTTCTTTTTTTTTTCATTTTGCAATTGTTAATGTACAATCACTTGAACAACATTATGGTTACTAAACCCCCGATTATCAAGTCCCCCCCACATACCTCATTACAGTCACTGTCCATCAGCATTTTAAGATGCTATAGAATCATTACTTGTCTTCTCTGTAAATACTGCCTTTTCTGTGTCCCCCACCCCCACTACATTATGTGTGCTAATCATAATGCCCCTTTTCCCGCCTTATCCCTACCTTCCCACCCATCCTCCCCAGTCCCTTTCCCTTTGGTAACTGTTAGTCCACTCTTGGGTTCTGTGAGACTGCTGCTGTTTTGTTCCTTCAGTTTTTTCTTTGTTCTTATACTCCACACATGAGTGAAATCATTTGATACTTCTCTTTCTCCGCCTGGCTTATTCACTGAGCATAATACCCTCTAGCTCCATCCATGTTGTTGCAAATGATAGGATTTGTTTTCTTCTTATGGCTGAATAATATTCCATTGTGTATATGTACCACATCTTCTTTATCCATTTGTCTACTGATAGACACTTAGGTTGCTTCCATTTCTTGGCTATTGTAAATAGTGCTGCGATAAACAGGGGAGCATATATCTTTTTCAAACTGCACTGCTACATTCTTAGGGTAAATTCCTAGGAGTGGAATTCCTGGGTCAAATGGTATTTCTATTTTGAGTTTTTTGAGGAACCTCCATACTGCTTTCCACAGTGCTTGAACTAATTTACATTCCCACCAGCAGTGTAGAATGGTTCCCCTTTCTCCACATCCTCACCAACATTTTTTGTTTGTCTTTTGGATGTTGGCTATCCTAACTGGTGTGAGGTGATATCTCATTGTGGTTTTAATTTGCATATCTCTGATGATTGGCGATGTGGAGCATCTTTTCATGTGCCTGTTGGCCATCTGAATTTCTTCTTTGGAGAAGTGTCCGTTCAGCTCCTGTGCCCATTTTTTTAGTTGGCTTATTTGCTTTTAGTTTGTTGAGGTACATGAGCTCTTTATATATTTTGGATGTCAACCACTTATCAGATATGTCATTTATGAATATATTCTCCTGTACTGTAGGATGCCTTTTTGTCCTACTGATGGTGTCCTTTGCTGTACAGAAGCTTTTTAGTTTGATATAGTCCCACTTGTTCATTTTGCTCTTGTTTCCCTTGCCCGGGGAGATATGTTCATGAAGAAGTAGCTCATATTTATGTCCAAGAGATTTTTGCCTATGTTTTTTTCTAAGAGTTTTATGGTTTCATGACTTACATTCAGGTCTTTGTTCCATTTTGAGTTTACTTTTGTGTATGGGGTTAGATAGTAATCCAGTTTCATTCTCTTACATGTAGCTGTCCAGTTTTGCCAACACTAGCTGTTGAAGAGGCTGCTCTTTCCCCATTGTATATCTATGGCTCCTTAATTCTATATTAATTGACCATATATGCTTGGGTTTATATCTGGGCCCTCTATTCTGTTCCACTGGTCTATGGGTCTGTTCTTGTGCCAGTACCAAATTGTCTTGATTACTGTGGCTTTGTAGTAGAGCTTGAAGTCAGGGAGTGTTAATTCCCCCGCTTAATTCTTCCTTCTAAGGATATCTTTGGCTATTCGGGGTCTTTTGTCATAGAACTATTTGCTCTAGTTCATTGAAGAATGATGTAGGTATTTTGATAGGGATTGCATTGAATCTGCAGATTGGTTTAGGGAGGATGGCCATTTTGACAATATTAATTCTTCCTAGCCAGGAGCATAGGATGAATTTCCATTTATTAGTGTGTCCTCTTTAATTTCTCTTAGGAGAGTCTTGTAGTTTTCAGGGTATAGGTCTTTCACTTCCTTGGTTAGGTTTATTCCTAGGTATTTTATTCTTTTTGATGCGATTGTGAATGGAATTCTTTTCCTGATTTCTCTTTCTGCTAGTTCTTCGTTAGTGTATAGGAATTCAACAGATTTCTGTGTATTAATTTTGTATCCTGCCACTTTGCTGAATTCAGATATTAGATCTAGTAGTTTTGGAGTGGATTCTTTAGGGTTTTTTATGTACACTATCATGTCATCTGCAAACAGGGACCGTTTGACTTCTTCCTTACCAATCTGGATGCCTTTTATATCTTTGTGTTGTATGATTGCCGTGGCTAGACCTCCAGTACTATGTTGAATAAAAGTGCGGAGAGTGGGTATCCTTGTCTTGTTCCCGATCTTAAAGGAAAAGCTTTCAGCTTCTTGCTGTTAAGTATAATGTTAGCTGTGTGTTTGTCATAAATGGCCTTTATTATTTTGAGGTACTTGCCCTCTATACCTACTTTGTTGAGAGTTTTTATCATGAATAGGTGTTGAATTTTGTCGAATGCTTTTTCAGCATCAATGGAGATGATCATGTGGTTTTTTCCTTCTTTTTCTTGATGTAGTGGATGGTACTCATGGATTTTTGAATGTTGTAGCATCCTTGCATTCCTGGGATGAATACTACTTGATCATGATGGATGATCTTTTTGATGTATTTTTGAATTCAGTTTCCTAATATTTTGTTGAGTATTTTTGCATCTATGTTCATCAGGGATATTGGTCTGTAATTTCTTTCTTTGTGGCCTCTTTGCCTGGTTTTGCTATTAGAGTGATGTTGGGCTCGAAGAAGGAGTTTGGGAGTATTCCCTCTATTCTACTTTTTGGAAAACTTTAAGGAGGATGGGTTATAGGTCTCCACTAAATGTTTGATAAAATTCAGCAGTCAAACCATCTGGTCCAGATGGTATTTTTCTAGAAAGTTGTCCATTTTTTCTAGGTTATCCAGTTTGTTAGCATATAATTTTTCATAGTATTCTCTCATAATTCATTGTATTTCTGTGGTGTCCGTCGTGATTTTTCCTTTCTCATTTCTGATTCCTTTTATGTGTGTAGACTCTCTTTTTTTCTTGATAAGTCTGGCTAGTGGTTTATCTATTTTTTTTTTATTTTCTCGAAGAACCAGCTCCTGCTTTCATTGATTCTTTCTATTGTTTTATTCTACTCAATTTTATTTATATCTCCTTTAATCTTTATTATGTCCCTCCTTCTACTGACTTTGGGCCTCATTTGTTCTTCCTTTTCTAGTTTTTAATTGTGAGTTTAGACTGTTCATTTGGGATTGTTCTTCTTTCCTGAGGTAGGCCTGTATTGCAATATATTTCCCTCTTAGTATGGCCTTTGCTGCATCCCACAGATTTTGTGGTGTTGAATTATTGCTGTCATTTGTCTCCATATATTGCTTGATCTCTGTTTTTATTTGGTCATTGATCCATTGATTATTTAGGAGCATTTATTAAGCCTTCACGTGTTTGTAGGCTTTTTCATTTTCTTTTTGTAATTTATTTGTAGTTTCATACCTTTGTGATCTGCGAAGCTGGTTGGTTCAATTTCAATCTTTTTGCATTTACTGAGGTTCTTTTTGTGGCCTAGTATATGATATATTCCTGAAAATGTTCCATGTGCACTTGAGAAGAATGTGTAATCTGTTGCTTTTGGATGGAGTGTTCTGTAGATGTCCCTTAGGTCCATCTGTTCTAATATGTTGTTTAGTGCCTCTGTCTCTTTATTTTCTGTCTGGTTTATCTGCCCGTGGAGTGAGTGGTGTGTGGAAGTCTGCTAAAATGAATGCATTGCATTCTATTCCCCCCTTTAATTCTGTTAGTATTTGTTTCACATATGTAGGTGATCCTGTTTTGGGTCCACAGATATTTGTAATAGTTATATCCTCTTGTTGGACTGACCGTTTTATCATTATGTAATGTCCTTCTTTGTCTCTTGTGACTTTCTGTTTTGAAGTCTATTTGGTCTGATACAAGTACTGGAACTCCTGGTTTTTTCTCCCTATTAGTTACATGAAATATCTTTTTCCATCCCTTTGCTTTCAGTCTGTGTATGTCTTTGGGTTTGAAGTGAGTCTCTTGTAGGCAGCATACAGATGGGTCTTGTTTTTTATCCATTCAGTGCCTCTATGTCTTTTGATTGGTGCATTCAGACCATTTACATTTAGGGTGATTATCGATAGGTACGTACTTATGGCATTGCAGGCTTTAGATTTGTGGTTACCAAAGGTTCAAGCGTAATTCCCTTACTATCCAACAGTCTAATTTAACTCACTTTGTATGCTATTAAAAACACAACCTAAAGGTTCCTTTTTTTTTCCTCCTCCTCCATTCTTTGTATGTTATGAGTCATATTCTGTAGTCTTTGTCTACCTTTGGGTGGCATCTATTTAGCCTTAGGAATACTTCCATCTATAGGAGTCCCTCCAAAATGCACTGTAGAGGTGGATTTTTGGATGTAAATTCTCTCAGCTTATCTGAAAATTGTTTAATCCCTCCTTCAAATTTAAGTGATAACCTTGCCGGGTAGATTATTCTTGGTTCAAGGCCCTTCTGCTTCATTGCATTAAATACATCATTCCCCTCCCTTCTGGCCTGTTTCTTTTGAGAAATCTGATGATAGCCTGATGGTTTTTCCTTTGTATGTGATCTCTTTTCTCTCTCTAGCTGCTTTCAAAAGTCTGTCTTCATCCTTGATGTTTGCCATTTTAATTATTGTATGTCTTGATGTTGTCTTCCTTGGGTCACTTGTGTTGGGAGATCTGTGTATCTCCATTGCTTGAGAGACTATCTCCTTCAACAGACTGGGGAAGTTTTCAGCAATTACCTCCTCAGTGACACTTTCTATCCCTTTTTCTCTCTCTTCTTCTTCTGGTACCCCTATACTGCAAATACTGTTCCTTTTTGATTGGTCACACAGTTCTCTCAATATGCTTTCATTCTTAGAGATTCTTTTTTCTCCCTGTGCCTCAGCTTCTTTGTATTCCTCTTCTCTAATTTCTATTCCACTAACATCTCTTCTACTACATCTAAGCTGCTTTTAAATCCCTCCATTGTATGTTTCATTTCAGATATGGAATTTCTTAATGATTGAATCTCTGACTGAAATTTGTTCCTTAGTTCTTGAATATTTTTCTGTACCTCCATAAGCATGTTTATAATTTTTATTTTGAACTCTCTTTTGGGAAGATTGGTTAGTTCAGTTTCATTTGGCCCTTTTTCTGGGGTTTGTGAGATTTTGGTCTGAACCATGTTATTTTGACATTTCATATTTCTGTGTCGTGCCCACTAGTGCGCCAAAACTCCAGTCTCGGGCTGCTCAGTCCCTGGAGTGAGGTTGAGGGTCGTAAGGGAACGGAGCTGGTGCCTGGAGGGAGGAAAGATGTGTTTCCTGATTCCTGTCTGTGGTGCCTGTCTCCAGTCTCAGAGTCAGTGGGTCAAGCACACACGTTTAAGCCTCTGTGCTTTGCATCTCTAGCTGTTGTAGGTGGGGCCTCCCTCTGAGTGCCCTGACACCAGCACAGTGACTGCCAGTTTGCGATCCTGTGCCAGCAGGCTAGGCAGGAGGTGCAGCAGGCTGCCTGTCCAGTGCAGCGCCTCTGAGCTGCGTAGGCAGCCAGGGGGATGGAGCACCTGAAGCTCCTCAACGTTCCCAACCAGCTGGGCAGAGTGCACCCAGACAACCTTGTCCACCTATCCCTTCTCCCGTGCAGCAAGCTCCGTGTAAACCCTCCCCCTTCAGCAGCCCTCTCGCTTCTAGGAAGCCTCTCAGACCATCTGCTCCTCCTCTGACACAAAGTGGCCGGATGTAGATCCCCCTCTCCACAAACGGCCGGAATGTCAGTCTCCCAAGCACTCCTCCCGTCCGAGCTCCCCAATGTCCAGAGCACCACACAATATAGGCCTCTGCTCACAAAGCAGATGTCCAGGGCTAGGTGCTCAGCAGTCTCTAGATTCCACCCCCTCCCCACTCTGTTTCTCTTCCTCCTGCCGGTGAGGAAGGCCTGGTTCCTGATGGATTAAGGCTTTCCTATGTTACACTGTTTTGTGAGGTCTGCTCTGCTAGTGAGGTCTTTATGCAGTCTGGTTCAGCCTTCTTTCTTGTTTCTGTTTTAGGGTTAGTTTTATTAATTAACTATATTTTTGTAGTATTTGTAGTTTTGGAAGGCATTCTCCGTGTCACTTCTCACCCCGCCGTCTTGAATCTCCTCCCATTAGATTGTGTTTTAAATAGGCTAATATGCAAGTTAAGATAGATTTTTACTAAGGAAGTGATCCTTGAGCCTTTCATAACCACAGTCTTAAGCCTACAGTGGTAAATACATATCTATCAATATGCAGCCTGAATGTAAATCGACTGAGTGAAGCAGTCAAAAGAGATGGGAGTTACAGAATGTATAAAAAAACAAGACCCGTCTATGTGCTGCCTACTGTATAATCATTTCAAAGCAAAAGACATAAACAAGCTAAAAGTGAAGTAATGGAAAAAATATTTCCTGCATATAGCAGGGAGAAAAAAATCAGGAGTAGCAGTACTTACATCAGACAAAATAGATTTCAAAACAAAGAGACAAGGACATTACATAATGATAAAGGGATCAGTCCAACAAGAGGATATAACCATTTTAAATATCTTTGTACCCACTATAGGAATACCTAATATGTGAAACAAATTAAAGGGGGAAATAGTATGCAAAGGATTCATTTTAGGAGACTTCAGCATACTACTCACTCCAAAGATAGGAAATAATTTTCACTCCAATCGGACAGAAAATACATAAGGAGACAGAGGCACTAAATAATACATTAGAAAAGATAGATCTAATGGACATCTACAGAACAGTACACCCAACAATAGCAGTATACACATTCTCAAGGGTTCATGGAACATTTTCCAGAATATATCACATACAAAGCCATAAAAAGAGCATTAATAAATTCAAAACACTGAAATTGTGCTAGCCAGCTTCTCAGACCACAAAGGTTTGAAACTTGAAATAAATTACAGAAAGAAAACAAAAAAAGCCCACAAACACATGGTGGCTTAACAACATGCTCCTAAGTAATCAAAGGATCAATGATGAAATTAAAACAGGGATCAAGCAATATATGGAGACAAATAAAAACAACAACAGCCCAAAACCTGTGGAGTACAGCGAAGGCAGTTTTGAGAGGGAAGTATATAACAATACAGGCTTACCTCAAGAAAGAACAATCCTAAATGAACGATCTAAACTCACAATGAGACTAGCAAAAAAAGAACAAATGAGGCCAAAAGTAGAAGGAGGGACATAATAAAGAGCAGAAATAAGGTAAATTGAGAAAAATAAAATAATGCAATCAGTGAAACCGGGACTTGACTCTTTGAGAAAATAAACCAAATAGATAAACCCCTAGCCATACTTACCAAGAAAAAATGAGTGTGTACACACATAAATAGAATCAGAAGTGAAAAAGGGAAAATCACAACAGACACCAGAGAAATACAAAGAATTATTAGAGAATACTATGAAAAATTACATGGCAACAAATTGAATAACATAGAATAAATGGACAACTTTGTAGAAAAATACAACTTTCCAAGACTGACCCAGGAAGAATCTGAAAATCTGAAGAGACCAATTACCAGCAATGAAATCAAATTTGTATTTAAAAAACTACCTGAGAACAAAAATCCTGACCCAGATGGCTTCACAGCTGAATTTTATCAAACATTTAAAAAAGAACTAATCCCCATCTTCCTTAAACTTTTCCAAAAAGTTTAAGAAGAGGGTATACTTCAAAGCTCATTCTATGAGTCTAGCATTACTCTAATACGAAAACCTAAGGCACCACAAAAAAAGAAAATTACCTGTTTCCCTGATGAACAAAGATGAAAAATCCTCAACAAGATATTAGTAAACCAAATTCAAAAATACATCAAAAAGATCATCCATCATGACCAAGTGGGATTTATTCCAGGGATGCAGATATAGTACAATATTCAAAAGTCAATCAACATCATACACCACATCAACAAAAAGGACAAAAATCACATGATCATTTCCATAGAGGCTGAAAAAGCATTTGACAAAATTCAGCATCCATTCATGATAAAAACTCAATAAAATCGGTATATGGGGTAAGTACTTCAACAAAGGAAAAGCCATACACAACAAACCTACAGCCGATATCATACTTAACAGTAAAAAGCTGAAAGCTTTCCCTCCAAAATAGGGAACAAGGCAAGGATGCCCTCTCTCCCCACTTTTATTCAACATAGTAATGGAGGTCCTAATCATGGCAGTCAGTCAGACAGCACAAAGGAATAAAAGGCATCCAAATCATTACGGAAGAAGTTAAACTATCACTGTCTACAGATGACATGATGTTATACATAGAAAACCCTAAAGACTCCACCAAAAAATGATATCTAATAACTGAATTCAACAATGTTGTAGGATACAAAATTAATACACAGAAATCTGTTACATTCCTTTACACTAACAACTAACAGAAAGAGAAATCAGGAAAACAACTCCATTCACAATTGCATCAAAAAGAATAAAGTACCTAGGAATAAACCTAACCAAGGAGGTGAAAGACCTATACTCTGAAAACTACAAGACACTCATGAGAGAAATCAAAGAAGACACCAATACATGGAAGTCTATCACATGCTCATGGATAGAAAGAATTAACATAATCAAAATGGCCAATGTGCCTAAAGAAATTATACAGATTCACTGCAATCCCTATCATGATACCAACAGCATTCATCAATGAACTAGAACAAATAGTTCTAAAATTCATATATAACCACCAAAGATCCTGAATAGCCAAAGCAATCCTGAGGAAGAAGAACAGACTGGGGAGATTGCACTCCTTCAAGTCAAGATCTCTTACAAAACCACATTATTCAAGACAATTTGATACTGGAACAAGAACAGACCCATAGATCAATGGAACAGAATAGAGAGCTCAGATATAAACACACATATATGGCCAATTTATATACGATAAGGGATCTGTGAATATACAATGGAGAAAAGACAGCCTCTTCAACAACTGGTGTTGGCAAAACTGGATGGCTACATGTAAGAGAATGCAACTGGATTTTTGTCAAACTCCATACACAAAAGTAAACTCAAAATGGATCAAAGACCTGAATGTAAGTCATGAAACCATAAAACTCATGTCATAGAAAAAAACACAGGCAAAAATCTCTTGAATATAAACATGAGCAACTTTTCCTGAATCCATCTCAGGCAAGGGAAACAACAGCAAAAATGAACAAGCAGCACTACATCAAACTAAAAAGCTTCTGTACAGCAAAGGGCACCATCAGTAGAACAAGAAGACATCCTACCATATGGGAGAATATATTCATAAACGACATATCTTTAAGGGGTTAACATCCAAAATATATAAAGAACTCACACCTCAACACCCAAAAAACAAATAACCTGATTAAAAAAATGGGTGGAGGATCTGAGCAGACGCATCTCCAAAGAAGAAATTCAGTTAGCCAACAGGCACATGAAAAAATGCTCCTCATTGCTATCATCAGGGAAATGCAAATTTAAACCACAATGAGATATTACTTCATACCAGTTAGGATGGCCAACATCCAAAAGACAAGGAACAACAAATGCTGGCGAAGATGTGGAGAAAGGGGAGCCCTCCTACACTGTTGGTGGGAACATAGATTAGTTCAACTGTTGTGGAAAACAATATGGAGGTTCCTGAAAAAACTCAAAATAGAAATACCATTTGACCCAGGAATTCCACTCCTTGGAATTTACCCAAAGAAAACAAGATCCCTGATTCAAAATGACATATGCACCCCTAAGTTTATTGCGGCCTATTTATGGTAGCCAAGATATGGAAGCAACCTAAGTGTCCATCAATAGATGCATGAATAAGGAAGATGTGGTACATATACACAATGGAATATTACTCATCCATAAAAAGAAAATAAATTCTGCCATTTGCAACAACATGGATGGAGTTAGAGGGTATTATGCTTAGTGAGGTAAGCGAGGCAGAGAAAGACAAGTACCAATTGACTTCACTCATTTGTGGAGTATAAAACAGAAATGAAGGAACAAAATAGCAGCAGACTCAACAGACTCCAGGACAGGACTAGTGGATAGCAAATTGGATTGGTTGGGGAGGGTGCAGGGGAATGGAGAAGGGGATTATCACCACTATAATTCACAATCACAATATAGGTAGGTCACGGGATGGCAGTATAGCTTGGAGAAAACAAGTAATTATAGCATCTTACTATGCTGATAGTGCACTGTGGGTGTGGGTGATGACTTGATAATATGGATGAATGTTGAAACCACAATGTTCATGTGAAACCTTCATAAGATTGTACATCAGTGATGCTTTAATTTTAAAAAAGTCACCTTTTTAGAAGGGCCTTCACTGACTGTCCTTTCTTAAGTATTACTTCTTATCACTTTTTTATCCTGCTTTATATTTGTTCATAGCACTTCCTGCTATCTTTCATTATTTTGTACTTGTATTCATTAATTGTCATTCTTCCATTCTGGAATGTATCCTCCCTCAAGTTCATCTCATTCACTGTTGAGTCTTCAGTGCTAAGTAGGCACTCAGTAAATATTTGTTAATGATTTAAAAGTGTGGTGGTTGTTAGACCTAAACACTAATATTACTCTTTAAAGATTATTGTAAAAGTAGCTAAGTTGGGGAATCATACTGGAAAAATCTTAAATTGCAATTTCTTATCTTTTAGAAAAATGTTGACTGTGGAGAGATGATAGGGAAATTGTCCCTTCGCAAACAGCGCTTCATGCAGTTTTCTTCACTGGAACATGGCGGAGAATATTACATGACACCACGAGACTTCCTCTTTTCTGTAATGTTTGAACAAATGGAACGTGAGTGTTTTGGTTTTTTAAATTAAAAAAATCAAACATTAAGGCTAAGAAATTTGTTTTTCAGAATTAGTAACAGCTCTTCTTCAATTTAATTATCATTCTTTGTATCATGTATTTACTTATTTTTGTGTGTGTGTGTGCCACAGTGTAGTAAAACTCATGTATTTATCTAAGAAATAATTGTTTTCTATAGGCATTTTTCTAAAGAGAGGAAAAACAGGTAAGTTTTTAAATGTCACTGTGTTATCAACAATAATTAATTCATCCAGGATGTTAGTTTTTGGTCATATTGATGTTTTAAATTGGGCAAATTAGATTTAGATTAGAGCAATCAGGAGGGCCATATAATGGAGTTGTCATGCTATTAATAAAAGAACCCTGAAAAAATATGAAAAGCAAAAGTCTAAAAGCTGTAGTTACATAATTTTATTTCATAAACCATCAACTCTGAGTTATTTCACATGATGTCAGAAATTCTTAGTTTTATTACCTAAGCCAGTTCCTTTGATTTATTTTGCAGAGTAAATAAAGCCCCATCCTCTGTGCCCTATATTGCAGAAATGTTCTATGAAAACTTACTGACTTCCAGACATTTTTCAAAGTGGCCTGAAACAGGTGAAATGGGCTAGTGCAAGATGAGCAGTAAGAAGTATAGATTGAATTGAGGAAGACTTGGAAGACTTAGGAAGGCATTATTAACACTTGGGGATGACTTGAACAAAAACAAAATGAATGGCAATGATATGTTCCAGGAACAAGGTCACTGCTTGCTAAAACCAAAGGATTGTGTTAGTACTGAGAAATCAGGTTGAGAATCAAACAAGGGCCAGATTGTACAGAGGATTTCAGTGACTCCATGCAACCACCACAAAAATGAGTACTTGGTAGAGATGCGTGAGTTTCATCTTAAACCAATGAGGAAGTGATGAAGATTTATGATATTTTGATAGGGATTGCGTTGAATCTGTAGATTGCTTTAGGTAGTATAGCCATTTTGACAATATTTATTCTTCCTAGCCAAGAGCATGGGATCCATTTCCATTTGTTAGTGTCGTCTTTAATTTCTCTTAGGAGTGTCTTGTAGTTTTCAGAGTACAGGTCTTTCACTTCCTTCGTTAGGTTTATTCCTAGGTATTTTATTCTTTTTGATGCAATTGTGAATGGAATTGTTTTTCTGATTTCTCTTTCTGTTAGTTCATTATTAGTGTATAGGAAAGCAACAGATATCTGTGTGTTAATTTTGTATCCTGCAACTTTGCTGATGGAGTCTTGCCTTTTTATAAGATCTCAAATTTAAAATTGTTAAAAAAGACTCTGCCATCCAACTAAACATTTCTACAATCATAATTAGGCCTGTACACCCCAGTTTGTAACTGTTAACCTATAGATACAATGCAATTCCAATAATCCATTAGGGATGTGTGTGTATGCGTGTGTGTGTTTTCATAAGCTGATTTGGATGGAAAAACAAGGGGCATTTTAAGACACTTCTAAAGAAGAAGAATAAAGGAAAGTTATCCTACCAGGTGATAAGACTTATTATGAAGTTATAGTCATGAAAAACAAGTGGCATTTGTATAGGGATAGGCAAATTGGCCAGTGGAACAGAATAGAGAGCCGAGGAGCACATGAGCATAAGTGGTCCTTGGATATATAATAGAGCTGGCATTGTAAATCAGTGCAGAAAGGAGAGGCTGTCCAGTAGATAAAGCTAGGACAAATAGATATCCACATGGAGAAAAGCAATACTTTTTAAATCTTCAAAGGTAGTTTAAAAAAAATCTTATGTCCTAGGCTTAGAGAACCATTTCTTAAATAAGATACAAAAAGCACTGACAAAACAGATTGACAAATTCAACTATATTAAAGTTAGAACCTCTGTTTATCAAGTCACCTTAGATAAGCCACAAACTGGCAACATTTATTTATAATACATGTGATTGACAGTATTTAGGATATATACAAATCTACAAGTCAATAAAGAAAAAGAGAACCCAATCAAAACATGGGCAAAGGAAATAGTTTTAAGAGAACATGAAACATATAGGAACAATAACCATAAACATACATTACCTTTATTAGTGAGTACAATAAGATATAAATTTAAGCTTATTATATTGGTAACAATTGAGTCTGTTAATAACAAAGGCTGTAGGTCAACAGGGACTTTTATACACTACTGGTTAGAAATATAAATTGAAACAGCTACTTTGGAAAACAATTTGGCACTGTCTTGTAAAGTTAAATATTAGTTTAACTTTTGACCTAGAAATCCCATTTCTAGGTAGGTGTGTGTGTGTGGTGGTTGGGGGGGGGGTATACAGAAACATTTGCCCATGTGCAGTACTATATATGTATAAGAATACTCAGAGCAGCAGTCTTATATTATTAGCAGAAAAACTGGAAATAACCCAAATGTCCATATGTCCATCAGGTAGAGAATGGATAAATGAGGTGTGGTATAGTCACACAGTGGAATTCTATTTGTTAGGAAAAGTGAGCAAACTGAAGAGGTCAGCTCCTATCCTGCAAGCATGAGTTGTTCCAGGAACCTGCCTTCCCCTGAAACTGGTTAAAATTGTTTTAAAATACATGAATGCTCTAGAAAGGTCATACAGCAAATGAAGAAACATGAAAAGTTGCTAGTATTGGATAAGAAGTGAGAGTCTGTATTATTTGAACTAAGACTGATCTCTACCCCCCGTCCAGCTCAGTAAGGCAGAAATTGCATTCTAGTTCCATCTCTCCCCAGCTCCCAGTCAGAAGGCTTTCTTCCCTACGAGGAGTAAAACACCAGCATGTCTTATCCTGCCCTAGCTACTTGCTGAGGCTAAGTTCTGGGTGAGTGCACTGGAGAGGTGAGAGCCCCCTTCTCCCTAGCCCTTATTCATAGAATGGAGGCTCTACATAGGGCTCTGTGCCACTGAGACTACTGGAGCTGAGTTCTCTTCCAGTTTGTAAGGCATTGCTTCCACACTGAGACCTGACATTACTGTCAGCCACCTCCTAGAGTGAGGTGTCACTTCAAGAGCTACTCCCAGCTCTAGTGCCCTGGGTCAGTGATTTTGCCTGGGTAAAGAAGCAGGTGGTAAAACAAATAGCTCCTGATTTCTTCCTAAAGAAACTGACTTCATTTTCAACAAAGCATGGAGAAGTTCAAGCCTAAGGGTGCTTTGGAAAAACAGGTGGAGGTTATGGTGAACAATAATTGGGAGGACATTCATAGGTTCAGTGAAGATGACAGGCTTAACTGTAGGCTGGCTAGTCTGCCAAAGAAAACTAGGGAGAAATGGCTGGGAGGAGCCCTCTTGGGGTTTAACAAATATTAAACACTGATTGTGGAACTATTCCTTCAAGGAGACCGAATTTTATTGTTTTATTACCTAGAGAAATTTATGTCCCAGGACATTCTTTAAAAGAATAAAGCATTCCACTGGCTATTAGTGGACTATGCTTAAATGTTGATAGTCAGGGAAGGAGATTATCTTGTGAATAGGGATAGGAAGTCTCTTCTGAGAACTGCCAAACCTATGACCATCCCAGTAGGCATACCCAAAGCTGCTCTTCCCTGAGAAGCAACATCAAAGGCTTAATATTGGGTAGGGAGGGAACAGTCTTAACTAAAATAATCCAACCAAATACTAAACAAATAAACAAGCAAATAGCAAGCCCTGTGATGAAGGAGAACTAATACCCAGAGTTGCTACTATATATATCATATAGTACTGTATTAGAGATAATCCAGTTCTAAAAACGATGAGACATTCAGAAAATAGTAATTTATAAGTTATTACTTAATATGATGCCACATTAATATGTTATATTAGTATAATACTGGTATTATAATAATTACTAATATATTTTGGAGTTTATAACATTAATGGATACAGTATATATAACAATAATACCACAAAAAGGAGAAAAGGAAATAGAGCTATATAAGAGTAACAGTTTCTGTCTCGCTGGAATTTAGTATAAATCTGAAGTTATTTCTTGTAAGTTAAAAGTATGTGGTAAGCCCTTGAGAAACCATTTAGGAAATAACTTTAAAAAGTGTAGTTGAAGGATTATTAAATTTAAATGCTTCACTAGAAAACATTCTCTTACTATAAACAGCACTTACGGAGGAATAGAGGAACAAAAGACATGAGACAAATAGAAAACAAAAAGTAAAATAGCACATAAATCCATCCATATCAGTACCATCGTCAAATGTGAATGCATCAATCCAATCAAAAGGCAGAAATTTTCAGACTAGATTAAAAAACAAGATCCAACTATACTGTTAACAGCTTAGATGCAAAGATAAAAATAGATTGAAAGTTAAAAGATGGGAAAAAATACACAAACGTCACCACAAGAAAAGCTGGAGTGGCTATACTAGTGTGAAATAAAATAGACTTTAAAACAACAAGAAATATTACTAAAGATAAATAGTAATTTATATAATTGTATGATATAATATTAAATTGTAATATAAAAATATAAATAATGTAATATTATCTCATTATAAGGTAATTTTATAATAAGCAAAAGGCCAATCCATCAAGACAAATACAGATGCACTTAATAACAGAGCACCAAAATACATGAAGCAAACACTGATAGAAATGAAGACAGAAATAAATAATTCAGCAATAATAGTTGGAGACTTCAGTACCCACTTCTAATAATGGATAGAACAACTATGCAGAAGACCAAAAAAGAAATAGATTTAGGTAACACTATAAATGAGCTAGCCCTAACAGCTGTTTGAATACTCCACACAAGAGAACAGTCATTCTTCTCAAATGCACATGTAACATTTTCCAAGATAGACCATATGTTACTCCATTAAACAAACTTCAATAAATTTAACATGGAAATTAAACAGCCCAAAACTACTGGGTCAAAGAAAATATCAAAAAGGACACCAGAAAATACTAATGAGAGAATGAAATGAAGACATAATACACTAAAACTTACAGAATGCAGCAAAAACAGTACCTAGAAGGCAATTTTTTTTACTATAAATGCTATATAAATAAAGAGAAGGGTCTCAAGTCAGTAACCTAACCTCTCACCTTGAGGCACTGGAAAAAGAAGAGCAAACTAAACCTAAAGCAGAAAGAAGGAAGGAAATGAAGATTAGAGATAAAGAAAACAGATGCTAGAATAAAAGTAGAGAAAATTCATTGAAACCCAAAACATGGTTCTTTAAAAGAGGTCAGAAGTTGAAAAAAAACTTTGGCTAAATTGAGTAAGGAAATAAATGAGATAAAACTCAAATTACTAGAAAAAGATAGAAAGATTGAACTTTACTACCAATCTTACAGAAGTCAAAACACTTGTAAAGGAATACAATGAACAATTGTATGCCAGTAAATTAGATAAAAGTTGAAGTAAGCCACTTCCATTTTTTCTCATTCTGTAGATTATCTTTTCATTTTCTTCATAGTGCCCTTTGATGCATAGAAGTTCTTAAGTTTGATAAAGTCAAGTTTATCTGTTACACCTTTTTTGCCTATGTTTTCAGTGGCATAGTTGAGAAGCCATTGCCAAATTAAGATCATGATTTCCTCCCATTTTCTAAGAGTTTTATAGTTTTAGCTATTGAGTTTAGGTCTCTGATTCATTTTGAGTTATTTTTTGTAAATGGTGTAAAGTAAAAGGGTGCACCTTCATCTTTTTGCATGCAGCTCTCCAAGTGACCCAGGACCATTCGTTGAAAAGACTATTCCTTTGCCATTGGATTGTCTTGGCACCCTTGTCAAACTTCAGTTGACCATAAATGTATAGGTTTATTTCTGGACTCTCAATTCTGTTCTGTTGACACGATGTGTATCCTTTGCCAGTACCGCAGTCCTGATTACTGTAGTTTTACATTAAATTTTGAAATCAGTAAGTGTGAGTCCTTCAAGTGTGTTCTTTTTTCTAATTCTTTTGGCCATTCAGGGTCTCTTGAAATAAATTTTAGGATGAGTTTTTCTATTTCTGCAAAATAACACCATTGGAATTGTGATAGAATTGCATTGACTTGATTCCTTTTGGTTGGTATCATCATCTTAAAAATATTAAGTTTTCCAATCCATTAACAAAAAAGTGTCTTTCCATTTATGTAAATCTTCTTTCATTTCTTTCAGCAATGTTTTGTTTCTCAGTCTGTGTACAAGTTTCACACTTCCTTGGTTAAATTTATTCCTAAATATTTTATTCTTTCTGTTGTTACTGCAAATGTAATTGTTTTCTTAATATCTTTTTGGATTATTCACTGCAAGTGTATAGAAGTGCAGCTGATTTTTTTCTGTTTTGATTTTTTATCCTCCAATTTTGATGAATTTGTTTATTGGCTCTAACAGTTTTTTGTGTGAATTTAAGATTTCCTACATATAAGACCGTATCTTCTATGAATAGAAATAATTGTACTTGTACCTTTTCATTTGGATGCCTTTCTTTCTTTTTCTTGCCCTAATTGCTTTGGCTAGAACTTCTAGTCACATGTTGAATAGAAATGCTGAAAGCAGGTATCCTTTTCTTACTCTTAATCTTACTGTTAAAAGCTTTCAGTTTTCACCATTTAGTATGATGTTAGCTCTCATTTTTCATATTTGTCCTTTATATTGTTAAGGAATTTCCATCTATTCCTAGTTTATTGAGTGTTTTTATCATGAAAGTTTGTTGGATTCTGGCAGATACTTCTTCTGCATCCACTGAGATGATCATGTGGGGTTTTTCTTTCATTCTATTAATGTAGTGTATTGCACTGACTGATTTTCCTATCTGAAACCACCCTGGCATTCCAGGCATAAATTGCATTTGGTCATGGTTTATAATACTTTTAATGGGCTGTTTAATTGTGTTTTCCATTATTTTGTTGAGAATTTTTGTATTAACACCAAAATGAGTATTGGCCTTAGTTTACTTTTCTTGTAATGTCTGGCTTTAGTATCATGGTAATGCTGGTCTCTTAAATGAGTTCAGACATGTTCCCTCCTCTTCAGTTTTTGGAAGAGTTTGAGGATTGGTACTAATTTTTCTTTAAATGTTTGGTAGAATTCACTGGTGAGATCATCTAACCCTTAGATTTTCTTTGTTGGCAGTTTTTGATTACTAATTCAATCTCCATACTTGTTCAGGTATATTCACGGTTTCTGTTTCTCCTAGAATTTGTTGTACTAGTTTGTTTCAAGTTATTTGTCCATTTCATTCAGTTTGTTGGCATACAAATTGTTCATAGTATTCTCTTAGAATCCTTTTTTTCTGTAAAATGTCCCCATTTTCGTTCTAACTTTACTAATTTAACTTAAACCTTCTCCCTTTTCTTATAGTCAAACTAGCTAAAGGTCTTCTTTTTCAGGTCCTTAATATGTACAGTTAGGCTATTGATATGAGGTCTTTCTTTATTAATGTACACATTTACAGCAATAAATTTCCCTGTTAGCAGTACTTTTACTATGTCCTACAAGTTTTCTGGTTTCATTTCTATTCTTTTCAAGATATTTTCTTATTTTCCTTGCGATTGCTTCTTTGACTTATTAAGAGTATGTTGTTTAATTTCCTTCTCATATTGGTGAATTTTCCAGTTTTCCTTCTGTTATTCATTTCTAGTTTCATCCCACTATTATCAGAAAAATATACCTTGTATGACTTTAATCTTAAGTGAAGAGTTCCATATGTCTGTTAGGTCTAACTGAGTTGTAGTATTGTTCAAGTTCTCTGATTCCTTACTGCTCTTTTGTTTACTATCCATTGTTGAAGTAGAGTATTGAAGTCTCCAACCATTATTGTAGAACTGTCTTTTTTCTGTCAATTCTGCCAGTTAGGCAGGTTTTTAAAAAGTATATAAAGAGTAAGAGCACTTTTTTTTCCTTGTTTACATATGTATGTAAATAAAATATAGTCTGTGAAGATATTCACCAAATAGCTAATAATTCACACTTGGCTTTTAGAATTATCAGTTTTTATATTTTCTTTTTGTTCTTGTAATTTTCTAATGCATCTACAACAAATATTTATTATTTTTATAAAAAATAAAAAGTTAAAAACACTTCTTAAATCTACATTCAATAACTGGTGTTGGGAAAACAGGACAGCTACATGCAAGAGAATGAAACTGGATTACTGTCTAACTCCATACACAAAAGTAAACTCGAAATAGATCAAAGACCTGAATCTAAGACATGAAAATGATAAAATTCTTCAAAGAAAACATTGGCAACAATCTATTAAAAACAAGCATGAACAGTTTTTTCCTGGACACAACTTTTCAAGCAAGGGAAAGAAAAACAAAAATGAACAAATGGGACTACATCAAACTAAAAAGCTTTTCTATAGCAAAGGACACCATCAGCAGAACAAACCAGCAACCTGCAGTATAGAAGAATATATTCATAAATTACTTATCTGATATGGGGTTAACACCCAAAATATGTAAAGAATTCATATGCCTCAAAGCTAAAAAAATAACCCAGTTAAGGAATGGGCAGAGGACCTGAATAGAAGTTTTTCTAAAGAAGAAATACAGATGGCCAACAGGCACATGAAAAGATGCTCCACATCCCTAATCATCAGGGAAATGCAAATTAAAATCACAATGAGGTATCACCTCACACCAGTCAGAATGGCCACCATCCAAAACACAAGAGGTAACAAATGCCAGCAAGGATGTGGAGAAATGGGAACCCTCCTACACTGTTGGTGGAAATGCAAATTGGTGCAGCCACTGTGGAAAGCAGTATGGAATTAGAAATACCTAAAAACTAAAAGTAGAAATACTATACAACCCAGTAATTCCAGTTCTATTTGAGGAATTTACCCAAAGAATACAAAATCCCTGATTTGAAAAGATACATGCACCCCTATGTTTATCACTGCATTATTTGCAATAGCCAAGATATGGAAGCAACCTAAGTGCCCACCAGTACACGAATGGATAAAGAAGGTGTGGCCAATATACACAATGGAATATTATTCAGCCATAAAAAAAAGAAATCCTGCAATTTGCAACAACGTGGATGGACCTACAGGGTATTATTCTAAGTGAAAAAGCCAGGTGGAGAAAGACAAATAACATATGATTTCACTTATTTGTATTTATGGAATATGAAAACAAAATGAACAAAATAACAAGTAGACTCATAGACACTGAGAAGTGACTGGTGTTTACCACGGGTAAAGGGTTGGAGTGGGTGGATGGGGAGACTGATGGGGATAAAAGGGCACAGAAATTCTCAATTGTAATATAAGTCGCTCAAAGGGATAGTAGTACAGAATGGAAAATATAGCCAGTGATTCTGTAATATCTTCCTATGTTGACAAACAGTAACCACGCTAGTGGGGGTGAGGATTTAATAATCTGGGTAACTGTTGAACCACTGTATTGTATACCTGAAACCAATATAAGATTTTATGTGAGCAATACGTCAATAGTTTTTTTTTTTTGGTAATGTTTGTAATTATGATGATGATGTACAATTGGGTGGATTTCTCCTAGACGCTGCACTTCTTTTTTTGGTATCATTAATATACAATCACATGAGCAACATTGTATTTACTAGATTCCCCCCATTATCAAGGCCCCACCACATACCCCATTACAGTCACTGTCTATCAGCGTAGTAAGATCTATAGAGTCACTACTTGTCTTCTCTTTGCTATACTCCCTTCCCCGTGCCTCCCCCCACGTTATGTGTGCTAATCGTAATGCCCCTTATTCCCCTTCTCCCTCCCTTCCCACCCACCCTTCCCAGTCCCACTCCCTTTGGCAACTCTTAGTCCATTCTTGGGTTCTGTGAGTCTGCTGCTGTTTTGTTCCATTAGTTTTTGCTTTGTTCTTATGCTCCACAGGTGAGTGAAATCATTTGGTACTTGTCTTTCTCCACCTGACTTATTTCACTGAGCATAACACCCTCTAGCTCCATCCATGTTGCTGAAATTGTTAGGATTTGTTTTCTTATGGCTGAATAATATTCCATTGTGTATATGTGCCACATCTTTATCCATTCATCTAGTGATGGACACTTAGGTTGCTTCTATTTCTTGGTTATTGTAAATAGTGCTGCAATAAACATAGGAGTGCATATGTCTTTTTGAAACTGGGATCCTGCATTCTTAGGGTAAATTCCTAGGAGTGGAATTCCTGGGTCAAATGGTATTTCTATTTTGAGTTTTTTGAGAAACCTCCATACTGCTTTCCACAATGGTTGAACTAGTTTACATTCCCACCAGCAGTGTAGGAGGGTTCCTCTTTCTCCACATCCTCGCCAGCATTTGTTGTTTCTAGTCTTTTCTATGTTGTCCATGCTAACTGGTGTGAGGTAATAGCTCATTGTGGTTTTAAATTTGCATTTTCCTGATAATTAGCGATGTGGCACATCTCTTCATGTCCTTGTTGGCACATCAATAGTTTTTTTTTTTTAGTTAAAAAAATCTACATTGAAAAGGTAAATGAAGCAAGAAGAGACAATTAAAATAAATTTTTAAATGAGGCCATTGACCAGAGATTGAGACTGCAGTACTATGGAAGTCAGGAAAAGTTTGGTCAGTAGTGTAGGTGTTCAGAAAGGTCCAGGAGGATAATGGCTGGGAAGAGGCTATTGGATTTGGTCACTAGCATGGGACATTAGGATCTTTGATAGATCAGTTTCAAGAGAATGGTGGGCAGCTAAAGAAAGAATGAAGAGGAATGAAAATGCAGGTATAGATGGCTTTTTCTAAAAATGTTTGTTCTAAAGGGTACCAAACTGAGAGAATGATAGTATGAGAGTAAAGAAAGGATAATAAAATAATTTTTTAGAAATATTTTATAGCCAAACAACTCTTGGTTATCAGAAATGTCTTGCTGTGTCCTATACTATAATTCATGCTCATTTTTTCATATTAAGGTTTCAAGTGAAGATATAAAAGTTTATCAGCTCCTCAAAATATTGACATATCATATACTTGTAAATAATGTTTTAATGTCTGTTTTCTCTTCGCCTCAGTGGTTCACTTCTTTGATTTTCATTAAATATTTGTATTTTGTTCCTCATGTAACATAAACTGTTTATTCCAGTGCTTCATGTCATCAGAGTCTTCTTCCTTTTATATTCCTTCAGTTGAATCTAATTTTTGCTTTACCTTATTTCAGCCATAGGCGCATAATATTCTTCTAATCAAGTTCAAAATTTATGTGGCTTTTTACTGTTTCATTGTTGTTTTTATGCAACCTTGATTTAAACTTAGGTTCTTAAAAATGTTTCTACTTTATTATTCATTGGAATGCTATTAAGCTCTATCAGAAGACATTTAGCTAGATCAAAAATTCAGTACTTTTGCAGACCAAATAATACAGCCTTCACGCCTTTGATGTACTTCACCTTAATTTTTCATTACAGATCGAGAAGAGTAATGGTCTTGATCACATTCCTACAGATCATGGTGAGCAGCAAAACAGGGAAAAACAGAGCCATCCCAATGATCCATATGCTTCATGAATAAACAGAAAGAAACAAAGCAACCTGAGATTTATTAGATATTAAAACTCATTTTTACCTGGTATTTATCTTTCTGGACTTTCTGCAAATAATACACTTTATTAGCAATAATTGATAGGGCTTATTTAAATAATCTCCACATGCCTCTTTCAAGTGGATGCTGGCTACTAATTCTCATTTACTGTGTGCTAGGTTTCGGGGAGATCGGTGTCATCCTTAATTTCCCTGTTGCATACTCCAAAAACCATAAAAACATACTTCTTTTTTTTTTTAATAATCTGCCTGAAACACCATTTTCCCTTAAGTTCTTTTTCCATTGAATGCTAAGTTATAGTGCTATTTTCTATTAAATTTCTTTAGCCTTACAGTTGTTTAGTTCTCCTCAATTCCAGTGATCTTCATTCTTATTCCCATCCCACATCCATTACCTGGAACTGCTCCAGTTTTGAAATCTCAAATTACAGAATCGAACTCTTTGGTAACAATTTATTAGTTATCCTTCCACTTTACCCATTTTCTTATAACCAATACACCTATGACCTCATAAAAGCTTCTCATCCCAGTTACTCCATTTTTCGCAAACTCTGAGCTCCTTCTGGAGCCTCTTCCTTCCCTTTTGCTACACCGTTTGTCATTTTGTCACTGTCTAATAACTGCTTTCAAATATCTTTGTTTTTGTCCTTCTTATTAACCCTAGCCTGCCATACACTACTGAAGAACGTCACATGATTGTGCAGATTGGAGTAACTAAATTCCTGTTCTTCAGCCTAAACTAGATTATCCAAAGTATTTCACATACACACCCCAAATTAGCTTTCTCTCAGTGATGCATCTCACCCTGCTAAGGCCAGTTCCTCCACCATCTCCTCTGGTTCCATCATTCTTTCTATCTCTACTATGTCATGCTCTGAAATTTATAAATAGTCTTACGTCTTTAGTGTCTTGAAAAATCCCTTCCATAACCTCACTTCTCTCTGGTTGTTCTCTTATCAGCCAGAGTTCAGCCGTCCATAACTCTTTCCTTTACAGCCTGTTTGCTCTTCAGTATACCATAATCTGGCTTCCTTTCTCACCTCCCTACTGAATATTTTCCTTTTGAGATTATTTAAATTATTATCTACTTCAGTGACCTCCAAATTGCCAAGACCAGTGGCTGCTTTTTCTGTATACTTCTTTCATTGAGCTTTTAGCAGCATTTACCACTGTGGACTACTCTTTCCTTGAAACTCTTTTCTCCCTGGGTTTCTGTGACACAGATTTCCTAGTTTTGTTCTAAGTAATGTATTCATTCCTTCTCAGTTTCTTCTCTGGTTCCTCTTCTTCCTATCAATTCTTAAATGTCAGTGCTCCCTTCGGCTCTTCTCACTTTATACTTACTCCCTGAGTGATTTTGTTGTCCCCCATAACTTCAGCTGCTTAAGTGGTTGTTACTTTAAATATTTTTTTTCTTTTGCTTCAGACCCTGTGCTGGCCACTAGAAGCACATATCCTGCTATCCATTACACACTTACACTCACATATTATCTGCACAAACATCTGGTACTCAACGTGTCTGAAACTGAATTCACCATCTTTCCCATCAAATCTTTTCATAGACATCTCCAGCTCTTTCATCTTTTATATCCAGTCTGTCATCAAGAGCTGCTTCATCTACCTCCTTAATTTCTCTTTTATTTGTCCTTCTCTGTCCTTGTTTCCTCTGCTTTAGACTGGCTCTCAGCACTTCTTCTTGGATTATTACAAAGACCTCCTTGCCTTCCATCTAGACCTCTTTTTTCCATACCAACAGATTGATCCTTTACTCACCTACTTAGTTGTTTAGTGGTTCCCATTACTTTCAGCTGAACCCTTCTTGCTCTGACTTGTGCCTACTTCTATTCTCTGAATTGCACTCTGCTTCATTCATACAGAGCAAATTAAAAACCAATTCTTGCAGGATAAAACTTGCAGATAAGAAAACAACAATGTATCACTCATGAGAAAAGCACTTAAAATTTTACTTGGAGAAATATTAAAAATAGTCAAATTTCTTACGACTTTTTCCCATGGTAATTTAGTATGCTGCTTGTTTTAGTAGAATATGATGTTTGTTGTTTTCCACATTATAGTTCTAGTGAATTAATTTTGCTGTCTTCCAAATTAAAAATTTGCTGAACTATTTAGGAGTACCTTAGTATATCTTTATATTGTTAAGAAGTTATATTTTTTTAGAAAATGAAACTTGTGGTCAAGCATAATTTTCCTTTATTCCTTAAGGTCTAGCATGCTTAAATATATTCTTTTATTATATAATGTGTACAACTGTACCTTAGAACAAATGCTGTTATAATAGCATATGTAGAGGTTATACAGTGTTTTTCTGTTACAATTCATTTAGTGATACAGAGCCGCATTTTTATTTAGCTGAACAAATCAAGGCAAGATGCACAGAAGTGGGTGAAGGATGTGCCCAGATTGGCTTTTTTTTTTAGCCTCATTTGCAGGCATTGCAATGGAAATACAGGAAAGACTACTAAAAAGCTAGTGCAAATTGCAGTGGAGGAAGGGCCGGCCTGTCCAACTGCTCAAGAGCCACAACATAAATTTCTAGCCTTCTATCCAAAGACTGGACATAGCTTGCTATCTGCTGCCACTTTGATGTTCATAAATCCAAGTTAGAGGGATACTTGAGACTTAATTAAAGACATTGAACATTAATGTATTTTATAAAGTCATCTGCCTACCATCATCCCTCTAACCCAAGCACCTGTTGCTCTCTCCTGAGCTCACTCCATTCCAGCCACCTTGCTGTCTATTGCATACAGCAGACACACTCGTCTTCTAAGGCCTTTGCACTGGTTGTTCCCTTTGCCTGAAACACGTCCAGATATTTCTTGGCTAATCCCTTCCCTTTTTGCATAAATGTCACCTTTAGGGAAGAAAGGCAGTCCTCACACCATGCTTACCCCATTCTGTTCCATTCTTCTGCCCTATCAGTCCCTCTTACCTTGTTCATTTTTTTTCATAGCACATATCACACTGTAATGTATACTATATATAATTTACTCATTTTTGAAGTTTACTGTTTATTGTCTGTCTTTCCCCCCTAGAATGCCTGTTCCATGGCAACAGGGGTTCTTGACTGTTGTGTTCAGTGATGTAAACCAAATGCCCAGACGAGTACTTGGCACATACTAGGTATTCATTAACAAGGATTTCTGTTAGACATCAAGAAGGAGATATCGAGTAAGCAGTTAGATATACCAGTAGGGACAAGATTGAACTAGGAAAGTAAATTCAAGAGTCTTCAGTAGATTCATGCTATTTAAAGCTAAGAGACTATGAGATTGCTAGTCAGTTCTAGAAAAGATAAGCAGTCAAACCATTGAGCCCTGGCCCTGCCAGCATTTAGAAGTTGGAGAGATGAGGAGAAACCACTAAAAGAAAGTGAATGAGAGCAACTAAAAAAGGTAAGAGGAAAGCCAGGCAGGGAGGGAGTTGTGAAATATAAGAAAGTGTTTCAAGGGGGAGGGAATAATCACAGAGAACACCGATAAGAACTCAAGTAAGACGAGGACTAAGAATTGACCATTGGATTTGGCGTCATGAGGGTTTATTGGTGACTTAGAAGAATAGTTTTGGTGGGGTGGTGTGAAAGCAAAGGCCTAACTATAGTAGGCTTTAATGAAAATGGGAAAAGAAAAAGTGAAGAAAGCAAGGACTGAGGGTCTTGCCATAAAGGGAAGGAGAGAGATGAGGCAGTAGACAGAAGTGGAAGTGGGGTTAGGAGAGGACGGAAGCTGGGAAAATCGCTGGTATGTGTTGGCAGATGAGGGAGGGAAATTTGAGGGTGTAGGAAGGAGAGGGAAGAATTTCTAGGACAAGCCCTTGGGAAGATGAGAGGCAAAAGCAACTAAGAACACAGTGGAAGCTCAGCCTCAGAAGGAGCAGAGTTCCTCCACAAGAGCAGAAGAAAAGGCACACTACATGGTGGGAACTTGTGGATATAGTCTTACGTCTGTTTCTATTTTTCTTAGTGAATTAAGAAGAAGGGTCATTGACTGAGAGTGAAGAGAGGGGTGGTACTGGAGGTTTGCAAAATAAGTCTTCTAAAACTGCAGTGTTGATGGATTGAGGGTTGATTGCCAATAGCCTTATTAAAATCTCACTTGAGGTTATTATAAATTCACAATGAGTCTCATCAACATGATGGTGGTTATTTTTCTCTACTGTGTTCAGTTGCACAAATGCTGGCATGGAGTAGGCAGAGTAGGATCTAACCTTGGTTTGGGTCAGCCAAGAGCACATGATAAAAGTGAAAGAGAGGCAAGGGAATGATTATAATGATTGGCTACAGCAGCTGAGCCAGAGAAAGTTACAGCATAAGCAAGTGAGGAATAATGAAAATATGGTGGTGTCAAATGAGTGTAGGCCCAGTGGGGTCAAAGGATGGTGGAGTTCCTCCCATACATACATGAGGAAAGGATGTTCCTCCCATATATAAATGAGGAAAGGATGTTCCTCCCACACTTAAATGAGGAAAAAAAGAACAGTGGGCATTGTGATATAGTACAGTTGACAGTACAAGTCCTGGAATTAGACAGACTGAGTTTGAATACTGGCTCTGTCACTTAGTAGTAGTGTGTGGGCAGTTATTTAAGCTCATCAAGCCTAGATTTCCTCATCAGTAAAATGGAGGGTTAATAGTACCTTACCTCAAAGTGTAAAGATTCAACACAATCCAAGTCAGGCACTGAGTATGTGGCACATAGGAAGCTCTGAAATTTTAGCGACTTTATAATTGTAATTCTTATTAGGAAAGATGCAAAAATATTGGCAGTTATATCTCAGTTCTCCAATTATGAGTGATTATCATTTTTTAATTCTTTTCAGTATCTTTTAAGGATTTTTCAGTAAGCATTATTATTTGCATAACTGGGGACTCCCTCACAATAAGTATTTTAGTTGTAACAAAG
The DNA here is from genome assembly GCA_032199065.1 of Smutsia gigantea. Lineage (NCBI taxonomy): Eukaryota > Metazoa > Chordata > Mammalia > Pholidota > Manidae > Smutsia > Smutsia gigantea. The sequence goes on along the minus strand of JAVSCE010022102.1, from coordinate 47,383 downwards.
CTTAAGTTTCAGTGGTTAAAACCTGAAAACCGAAATTAATGAATTTGTATAACTATGGAAACTAATTGGGCTGAGATGATAGACTGAATTTTACCTTAAAATGCTTTCCTAAGATAAAGTACTTATTTGTGGCTCTTGTTTGTTAAGTTACATTTTTAAAATCACTATTGGTAATAATGCTTGAAGGGAAAGCTAAGACCGTGCTACTCTGACCCTCTAAAAATAGTTGTTCCACCATTGTTGGACTATTAATTTAATTCCTTGAAAGTTTTTTTTCCCATATCCAGGAGCCCTTTTATAATATAAATCCCCTTAAGAATGAGGTTACAGCTTAACCCTCAAGTGTAAGCAGAAATGAGTTACAGAAGAGATGTCAGGTTGCTGCTGGGAAGAGACGATAAGGCCAATAGAAAGGTAACTCAGGAACTTTGCCTCCTGCTGGACTGAACTTACTTCTGTATACTACATGCCATTATTTATACTTACAACATATTTATAATTGCAACATTTTGTCACAAATAAGTAAATAAGTCAGCCAATTTCAGGTTAACCCATTGGCATTAACAGTTTGCTCTGAAGAGCGTGGTTATAAGTAGGGTGACCATAGAATTTATTATGGTGCATATACCACAGTAGCCTGTGTAAGCCTATGTCTTTGTGGATTTATCTTGAACTTTTGAAATTCCACAAATGAATCTTAAATTTTTTGATTGTTGCAATTAAAATATAAAGTTCTTATCTTTACCACTATTATAGGTATTTGATTTAGAGCTAGTCTCCTTGTCTTTCTGAGATTGTTTCTTACTCTGTAAAATTGGATATCATTTCAATCTTTCTAAGCAAATATGATAACACAGAATTTCCCAAACTTGCTTGATAGTAAATTCACCTGCAGCATTTTTAAAACTCTCAAGTCCTGCTTCCACTTCCCCTCATTTTTATTCCTAAGGTCTGGGATAGGCCCATGGAATCAATGAATGTCACCCTTTCCCTTCCTCTGCCTCTTATATATTCCTGTGTTTTTAACAAGCACCCCCTGCCAAAAAAAAACAAGTTTGAGAAGTATTTGAACAATGTATGTGAAGGTGCCTTGGAATATGTTGTATTACTGTAATCAAGTCAAAGTGTGGCATGTTGAAGTCACATAGACCTGGAGTTGATTGTCTCCACCACTTTAACCATATTGTGACCTTGGATAAACTCCCTGATCTCTTCTGTCTCTGTTTCCTGATTTGTAAAATAATAGTATCTACTTCATAGTCTTGTTAGGATGGTTAAATTAGAGAATGTGGGGGAGGCCTGTAGCTACAGTTGTTTATAATTAATATTCCCAATTAAAAGACTAAAATTAAAAAACTAAAGCCTTTAATACACAAAATCCATAGTAAGATCTCATAAACATTAGCAGCTAAATAGTTTAAATTAAGGAATAACACTTATTATAAAAATCTGTATTCATTTTAGAAACTGAAACGTACAGAGCAGAAAATAAAGTCAACTGTAATTCTATTACCACCATCCAGAAGTAACCAACATTGACATACAAGTTAATTTTTACAAATTTGAGGTCATGCTTGCTTCCTATACTGTGGTTGACCCTTGAACCAACACAGGTTTGAGCTGCATGGGTTCAACTTCATGGATTTTTTTCAGTACATATATTGGAAAGTTTGTGGAGATTTGTGACAATTTGAAGAAAACATTGTCTTTTCCCTAGCTTACTTTATTGAAGAATACAGTGTATAATACACACAACATAACAAAATGTGTGTTAATCACTGTTTATGTTAATCAGTAAGGTTTCCAGTCAACAGTGGGCTATTAGTAAGTAGTTAGTTTAGCTTTTGGAAGTCACAAGTTATATGGTTAACTTTTGGATTTTAATGGATTTTTGGATCACATGGGTTTTCAACTGCCCCTAACCCCCATGTTGTTCAAATATCAGCTGTATATATTGTTTTTAACCTTGTTTTTTCTGTGTCATAAATGTGAGTTTTCCTTGTCAATAAGTGTTTTTCTAAAATACCATTTTTATGACTACATAATATTATCACACTAATATAACATAATTTAATTAGGATATTTATGTTTTGTGTAATTTTTCATTATGAATAATGCTACAATGAATGTACTTTTTAAATAAATATTCTATCAACTGTGGTTATTTTATAGGATAATTTTATAAAAGTGTTACTATAAAATATAAACATTTAAGACTAAGACTTTTGAAGTATATTGCCAAATTGTCTGATAGATATACTAGCAAATTGCCTGCTAGGATATACTGATTTCTACTTTCCCCTTAACTGGAAAATTTGTCATTGATTTTTTAAATAATAAATTCTGTCCTATCTCATTAGATTTAAGGAGAAGTCTCTTTTTTCAATTCCTTTCTTACTACCATTAGATTAATTAATAGAAAATGTGCTTTTTATGCCAGGGTTCTTGTTCACGGAGTCGAAGAATGAACTTAGCAAACACTCAAGGTAGGAAAGCCAGGGAGAGGCTTTTATTTAAGAGATAAAGTGAGAGGACAGCTCCTGGCGAGCCAAGAGGGGTCAAGAGAGCCTGTGGTCATGCACTGTCTAGGGGTTTTATAGGCAGTTGAGTATTTTGGGGAATGTAATAAAGGGCTAGGGGTGTGGACCTGTTAAGTGGTGCTAGAATGTTCATCCTTGTTGAGACATTAAGTCTCTTTTCTCATCAGTATTCCAAATAATTCTGCAAAATTAACATAAGAAATTTACTGCAGATTTCTTCCCAGAGTAGCAGCTTCTTGATCTGGGAGCATATCAATCAAGACTGCCTGCCCTGCCCTTAAGGTGGGCTGAGTTATTGTCTGTTTGCTAAAGTTTTGTTAAGAACCATATTTCTTAACTTCTTGGGTTTTAAAAGGCAATCTTATCTTTAAGATGGAATCCTTCTTGTTTTTACAGTGTTGTTTATGGCTGAGCTTGCTTGCCAAATTAATTGCCCAGGTGGCAAATTTTACTTGATTAGGTCTGAAGGAGATAGAACAGCATATAGGCCTTAGGCCTTTTAGCATGCTAAAGTGAATCCTACAATGGCATGATTAACACAATAAAAAACATGAGCTATACTGAGATACTTTCCTTTATCTGGGGAATATTAACTGATCTCACTGAAGAATGACTCTAGAGCTTAATGTTTAACAAGGAGTTTTGGTAGGGGTTTCTTTGCATATAGTTACATTGCTCTGACTATAATTGTCTTGCTTTTTCCGGAGGCCCTCACGCTACTCTGTCTGAACCCATGGTCCCTGTCTCACTTTGCCATGGCTTTCTAGAATGACAGGAAGAGCCAAGCAAGATTCAGGTTCAGTTTAGGCTGTCAGTTCATTTCCATACATTAAACACATCTCTTACGAACTCAAAACTTACAGTACAGAACTCACCAAATTTCCTTCTGCTATTTGAATTTCTCCTCCTATAGCAGCCTGGAAATTTTAAAATTTAGATTCTTTTTGTGTAATACAACAAAAAACAAAGGCTTTGGATTTATACTAACTCCTTCTACTACCTGAATAATCCAGAAAAAGCAGTCTCTTCTTTCTGTAAATCTGTTTCATCCATAAGTTGGGAATAAGAGTATCTACCCCATAGAGCTATTCTGAGGATTGGATAAGATAATTTATAGAAAGTGCTTAGAATAGCACCTAAGCACATATCATGTGCTCATAAAGCCTTAGCTATCTTATTAATTATATTTTTATTAATTCACAAGCCACAAATTCATCATTTTAAAGTGTAAAATTCAGTGAGATTTAGTATATTCACCAGGTTGTACAACCATCGCCATTATCTAATTCCATAACATTTTCATCATGCTAAGAAGAAATTCTGTACCCATTAGCAATCACTTTCTATCTTCTCTCCTCCTACTCCCCAACAACCACTAATCTACTTTCTGCTGTATGAATTTGCCTAAGTCTTGATACCGCATGTAAGTGGAATTATACAACATTTGTCCTTTTGTATCTGGTTTCTTTCACTTAGCATAATATTCTCAAGCTTTATTATGTTACAGCATGTATTACTTCATTTTTTTAATGATTGGATATATTCTGTTTATGGATATACCATATTTTGCTTATTTACTCATCAGTTGGTGATTTGTTTCTACTTTTTGGTTATCATGGGTCACACTTGCCTGAACATTCATAAAGTTTTTGTATGAATATAGAATCTTCATTTCTCTTGGGTGTATACCTAGTAATAGAATGCTGGGTCATATAGTAACTCTATGTTTGACTTTTTGAGGAACAACCAGACTGTTTTCCGCAGAAGCTACACCACTGTACATTGCCACCAGGAGTGTATGAGTGTTCCACTTACTCCACATCCTGACCAATGCTTATTTTCCATTTTTTGTTTTTTCATTATTGCCATCTCAGTAGGTGTGAAGTGTTAATTTGCGGTTTTGATTTGCATTTTTCTAGTGAATGATCAGCATCAATTTGTGTGATTATTGGTCATTTGACTACGTTCTTTTGAAAAATGTCTCTTTGTATCCATTGCTCATGTTTTTAATTGACTTTTTTATCTTTTTATTGTTGAGTTGCAAGAGTTGTTTATAAATTCTGAATACTAGACCATTATAAGATAAATTATTTGCAAATATTTCTCCCATTCTGTGTCCTGTCTTTTCACTTTTTTGATAGTGTTCTTGGATACATAAAAGTTTTTAATTTTTGTGAAGTCCAGTTTATCTGTTTTTTCCTTGGTTGCTTGTGTGATAGGTGTCCTATAAGACAGTTAATTCAGGGTTGTGAAGATTTATACCTGTTTTCTTCTAAGAGTTGTATAGTTTTAGTTCTTATATTTAGATCCTTGACTCACTTTGAGCTTATTTTTATATGTGGTAGGAGGTAGGGGCCCAAATTCATTTTTTTGCATTTGACTATCCAGTTGTCCCAGCACCATTTGTTGAAAAGATTGTTTCCCTAAAGAAATTTGTACCCCAGTTTTTTCTTTTTCAGTGAAGACATTGGGGGTGATTTTCCTGACATATTTGCATCACAGCTTTTTAAATGCTATTGTGTGACTAGAGTTACATCTCCACACCAATAAAATCTACATTTAAAATAAGCTTTATCTTAGGCTTTTAAAATTTATACTTAGTCCCAGTTTATTAGTTGTGTGTGAAGTAGGTCTTTACTGTTAAAGTCATTGTTGGGGCACCTTAGAGATAATTCCCTGTCTGACATAGTTCATTGTGATTTAAAGTTGTTCTGAATTTCCTTCAGTTTTAGGTTTACGCTTCAAATCTCTTTTATTTAAATACCAGTCTTTCTGCTCCACATCACTAATTACCAGGGGAATGCAAATCAAAACGACATCTCCCCACACCAGTCAGAATGGCCACTATCCAAAAGACAAGAAAAAACTAGTGTTGGCGAGGATGTGGAGAAAAGGGAACCCTCCTACACTGTTGGTAGGAATGTGAATTGGTGCAGCCACTATGGAAAGCAACATGAAGATTCCTCAAAAAACTAAAAATAGAAATACCATATGACCCAGTAACTCCACTTCTAGGAATTTACCTGAAGAAAATAAGATCCCTGATTTGAAAAGAAATATGCACCCGGGTTTTTTTCTTACAGAGCAGTGTAAGTCCTTTTGTGTTCCCAGACCCAGTTCCAATGCATGTGTGTGTGAGGGGATTTTCCCACACACACCACCAAACAATTCTCCAACACAAACTCAATTCTGACTCTATCTAGCCTGAGACAGCACCAGATTCCCCAGGTTAAGGGCTCTGTCCCACAAGACTGCCCTCCACTACCCCACAGCAGACACCAGTTGCAAGCCCCAGGCAGTTACCTGTGCTTCTGACCAACTGGCTACAGACTGGAGGTTCCCTCGACCTCCCCCTTAGGTTTGATTAATTTGCTAGAGTGGCTCATAGAACTCAGGAAAACACATTTACCAATTTAATAAAGGATACTATAAAGGATACAAGTTAGCAGCCAGATGAAGAGATACATAGAGCAAGGTACCAAATAAAGGAGCTTCTCTCCTCGTGCAGCTTGGGGGCTACCTGGGTGGCATATGGAGGCATCCTGGTTCCCCAAGCATAAACGCTCTCTCTGACCAAGAAGCAGGATCCAAACAAGCACAGCAAGCAGAACAGAGCAGAGAGAAAGAGCTTTTAAAAGCTCTTCTCAGGGCTTTTTGTGAGGGCTTCATTGCATAGTCATGATTGACTAAATCATTGGCCATGGGCTGATTCAACCTCCACCCTCTGCCCTGGGTGGGATCCAAAAGTCTCTCATTAACATGACTAGACACCCATTTCACTAAGGCTCTGAATTGTATTTAGAAACTGGATGAAGACCAAATACACCTTGGGAAATACATACTTGGTCATACAGATGACCAAATATGTATTTCCTATAACTAATTATGTCACAAACCCCTATGTTTTATTGCTGCATTATTTAGAGTAGCCAAGATATGAAAGCAACAAAAGTGTCCATTAATAGATGAATGTATAAAAATGTGGTACATATATACAATGGAATATTATTCAGCCATAAAAAAGAAAGAAATCCTGCCATTTTTCACAAGATGGATGGACCTAGGGGGTTTTATGCTAAGTGAAATAAGCCAAGTGGAGAAAGACAAATACCATATGGTTTCACTTACATGTAGAATTAAAATCCAAACAAAGTGAATAAAACAACAGTAGACTCATAGACACTGAGAAGTGCCTGGTGGTTGCCATGGGGGAGGGATTGGGGTGGGTGAGTGGAGTAGGTGAGGGGGATAAAGAGGCACAAAATCTCATTCATAATATAAGTTGGTCACAGGGATTCAAGTGCAGCATGGAGAATATAGTCAATAATTCTATAGCATCTTTCTATGCTGACAATAACTACAGTAGTTGAGGTGATCATCTAATAATGTAGATAACTGTCGAATCGCTATGTTGTATACTTGAAACCAATATAATATGGTATACCAGCTATACTTCAATAAAAAATTAATAAATACCAATCTTTGACAACCAGTAAAAAATGTTAAAGAGGATATGGTAAAACTGGAACCCTCTTACATTGCTTATGAGAATGTAAAATGGTTACACCCACTTTGGAAACAGCCCAGCAATCTCAAAATGTTAAACATGGAGTTACTATATGACCCAACAGTTCCACTCCTGGGTATACCATCCTATAGAAGTAAAAAATACATCCACACAAAAACTTATACATGAGTGTTCATAGCAACATTATTCATAATAGCCCAAAACAAAAACAACCTAAATGTCCATCAGTGGATGAATAGATCAAAAGAATATGGTATATCCATACAATGGAGTATTTTTTTTACTATTTTAAAAATGAAGTACTGATACATTCTGTAGCATACATGAACCTTGAGAACATTATGCTAAATGAAAGACACCAATCACAAAAGACTACATATTGTATGATTCCATTTATATGAAATGTCCAGAATAGGCATTGTCTATGAAGACAGAAAGTAGATCAGTAGTTTCCAAGGAGGAGGAGAAGAGGAGTGACTGCTAATGGGTTTTTCCTTCTTTTTTTGATGATGAAATATTCTGAAAGTAGCCTGTGGTGATTGATGGTTGTTAAACTTTGAATATACTAAAAATCATTGAAACTGTATAGTTTAAATGGATGCATTTTATGGTATATGAAATATAACTCTAAAGCTATAAAAAATACATGTGTAGAAATACCAATCCTTGTTCTCAATTTAAAATATTAATTTTTAAATTATACTATAAAAGATTAAGACACTAAAATAATAAAAACATATGCTTTTCTAATATTAGAAAACTCATTGTGGGTCTAAGGAGGTATGCAAACCAAAACATCCATCTAGTACAATTCTAATAGAAAAATGAACTGATGTGTAAGCACAAGCTTGTTTTTATATATCAAAAGTTTTAAAAGTATAGCTTGGTGATAAATTAATTTTCCAAAAAATTAGCTGTGTAGGCCTCCAAGGACTCGCTAAGAAGTCTTATTTCCATTCCTCCAGTTAAACAGAAAATCAGTACCTGAGTAGACCAGGGCCATGAGTGTAATCTCCTTTCACAGCATTTGAACACTATACAAAATTATCAAATTTTCCAATCACTCTCCACACATAAAAAATTTTCTACTCTGGGCTTTCGTATAGAGACACATACACACACATACACACACATACACACACATACCTAGGATGGAGCCCAGTAAGGGTTCCTGTAGTCGCCCAATGGCAAGATGGCGAATAGCATGAGTCTTACATACCCGCAGGCTTAGCACCAGTCCGTCCCCAACTGGGAGTGTGCATTTGCCAATTTAACAAAGACAGGTTTCCAGTCTAAGAAAACCCGCAGGCCATGGTTTTCATGCTTTAAGACAGATCGTCCTCTTTGAGAGGCTAGTCAGGAAAGATGTTTTCCCCTCTCATTTTCTTTAAACAGTCTTCTGCCTATAATCAACTTACTCATTATTGCTCTCTGAATGATATAAAAAAGGAATCATTAAAAAAGAGGGATGAGTTATAGACAAAGCTGTAATAGAATGAAAGCTTTAAAATATGGTTCTTTTCATAATCCAAGCCCAATGCATGTTATTACTCTTCCTGATAGCCTCTATAAAATAATTCAAAATTTGAAATTCTTTGTAATTCCATTCAGTTTAAGCCTACTTTATGGTATTTCTGTACAACAAATAAAAATTAGACAAGGTAAATCATTTAATTCTAGAATGATTAAACTTGCCAATGTCAAGAGGAAAAAGACTTGAATTTTTTTTTCTAACATTTATATACATATAATTTCTGGTTTACTTTTGTGATTGTTGTAATGAGAAACTATAACTATGTACTGTACATTTTTAAAGGGCCATTTATCAACACCAGTTTGTATGGTTTTGGACTGTGGAATCAAGAAGCATTAGCCTAAAAGATTCATTTTATTCACCAGTGCATAGTCTCTTGAACCTTTCCTTTCTCACAGTTGAAGCAGTAAGTTCTGTTCCTAAATCCATTCTATAGCATGTTTATAAGGTGGAGACTGTTGCAAGAATAACAGGCTCTAATTCCTAGTTATCATGTCTGGTTGGGGTTTGTGATATGATTGTTTGGATATATGACCCTGATGAATAAAGACACTCAGATCAGTCTGACACTTAATGCTAAGTAAATGTTTCACACCATAAGAAATACCCGGAGGGTAAAGGCAATAAAATGAGATACAGGCTCTCAAAGACTCTTCAGTCTAATTGTAGGGATAAAACCAATGCCCACCTTTGAAGTCATTCCTTAAGTTTCCATCCTCAAGCAGTCTTCTCTCCTTGCTTTTACCTTCAGTGATCTTATCCACATCAGTGCTGTTCCCTGCACACTGGTTTCCATATGTATATCTCCAGACCAGACTTCTCACCTGACTACCAGGCCCATGTATCTACCTGTATCTACCAGGCCCATGGACATCTCCTCTAAGAAGTACCAGAGGCACTCAAGTCAACAACTCCAAAATGTGTTGTAGATGCCTGTTCGTCCCTGCCATGGACACACCTCACACCTACCTCAACCACTAGTCCCTCGGCTAATGAATAATAGCATCTGTGTCTCTCTTATTTGACACTGTATTCCCTGCACAGTTCCCTGACGAAAATGTTTATTGAAATGATTAATAAATAAATACATCAACTAATACAAAATATTAACATAATAAAATGATGTGATAATACATTTATTAAAATTTTTATTGGATACATCTCATGAAAGTTGTTGTATTAAGCCTTGGGATATAGTGGTAAATAAAATACTGTATAAATAGGATTCATAATCTAGTATGAGAGTCTGAGTGATAGACTATCTTTTTTTTTCTATATATATATATTTTTTTTTGGGGGGGTATCATTAATCTACAGTTACATTTGCAACATTATGGTTACTAAACTCCCCACTTCATCAGGTCCCCCCCACTCACCCCATTACAGTCCCTGTCCATCAGCATAGTGAGATGCTGTAGAGTCACTACTTGTCTTCTCTGGGTTGTACAGCCCTCCCCATGCCACCCCAACATTATACCTGCTAATTGTAATGCCCCTTTTCCCCCTTGTCCCTCCCTTCCCACCCATCCTCCCCAGTCCCGTTCCCTTTGGTAACTATTAGTCCATTCTTGGGTTCTGTGAGTCTGCTGCTGTTATTTTTCTTTCAGTTTTTTTCTTTGCTCTTATGCTCCTCATATGAGTGAAATCATTTGATACTTGTCTTTGTCGGTTTGGCTTATTTCACTGAGCATAATACCTTCTAGCTCCATCCATGTTGTTGCAAATGGTAGGATTTGTTTTCTTCTTATGGCTGAATAATATTCCATTGTGTATATGTACCACATCTTCTTTATCCATTCATCTACTGATGGACACTTAGGTTGCTTCCATTTCTTGGCTATTGTAAATAGTGCTGCGATAAACATAGGGGTGCACCTGTCTTTTTCAAACTGGGCTGCTGCATTCTTAGGGTAAATTCCTAGGAGTGGAATTCCTGGGTCAAATGGTATTTCTATTTTGAGTTTTTTGAGGAACCTCCATACTGCTTTCCACAATGGTTGAACTAATTTGCATTCCCACCAGCAGTGTAGGAGGGTTCCCTTTTCTCCACATCCTCGCCAATATTTGTTGTTGTTTGTGTTTTGGATGTTGGCCATCCTTACTGGTGTGAGGTGGTATCTCATTGTGGTTTTAATTTGCATTTCTCTGATGATTAATGATGTGGAACATCTTTTCATGGGCCTGTTGGCCATCTGAATTTCTTCTTTGGAGAAGTGTCTATTCATGTCCTCTGCCCATTTCTTAATTGGATTATTTGCTTTTTGTTTGTTGAGGTGCGTGAGTTCTTTATATGTTTCGGATGTCAACCCCTTATCGGATACGTAATTTATGAATATATTCTCCCATACTGTAGGATGTCTTTTTGTTCTACTGATGGTGTCCTTTGCTGTACAGAAGCTTTTCAGCTTGATATAGTCCCACTTGTTCATTTTTGCTTTTGTTTCCCTTGCCCGGGGAGATATATTCATGAAGAAGTTGTTCATGTTTATGCCCAAGAGATTTTTGCCTATGTTTTTTTTCTAAGTTTTATGGTTTCATGACTTACATTCAGGTCTTTGATCCATCCGTTTACTTTTGTGTATGGGGTTAGACAGTAGTCCAGTTTCATTCTCTTACATGTAGCTGTCCAGTTTTTCCAACAGCAGCTGCTGAAGAGGTTGCCATCTCCCCATTGTATATCCAAAGCTCCTTTATCAAATATTAATTGACTGTATATGTTTGGGTTAATGTTTGGATTTTCTATTCTGTTCCACTGGTCTGTAGGTCTGTTCCTGTGCCAGTACCAAATTGTCTTGATTACTGTAGCTTTGTAGTAGAGCTTGAAGTCTGGGAGCGTAATTCCCCCTATTTTATTCTTCCTTCTCAGGATTGCTTTGGCTATTCAGGGTCTTTTGTGGTTCCATATGAATTTTAGAACTATTTGTTCCAGTTCATTGAAGAAAGCTGTTGGTAGTTTGATAGGGATTGCATTGAATCTGTAGATTGCTTTAGGTAGTATAGCCATTTTGACAATATATATTCTTCCTAGCCAAGAGCATGGGATGAATTTCCATTTGTTAGTGTCCTCTTTAATTTTTCTTAGAAGTGTCTTGTAGTTTTCAGGGTATAGGTCTTTCACTTCCTTCGTTAGGTTTATTCCTAGGTATTTTATTCTTTTTGATGCAATTGTGAATGGAATTGTTTTCCTGATTTCTCTTTCTGCTAGTTCATCTTTAGTGTATAGGAAAGCAACAAATTTCTGTGATGATAGACTATCTTAAGTGTGTAAAGTTTCAGCAGAGGTCAGTGAAGGCTGGACTTCATAATCAGGACTTCATAAAGGGTATGAGAAGAATGGATAGAATTTCCTCAAGTGAACACAAGGGGACTATTCCATGTAAGGGGATAAATCAATTAAGATGCTGTAGAAGATTTAATCCCAAAATGGATATAGCAGTATTTCTAGTCATATATGCTCTCCCACAACTGTGTCACCCCCCCATCAGTGTAAAGCCTGTGTCCCGTCCCCCTGAACCTTTGTGACTTCCTTAACTTGTAACTCATAGAACATGCGTGGAAGTGACAGCATAGCACTTTTGAGACTGGGTTCCAAAATGCCATATGGACAGAAAGCCAGTTACTAATATCACTTTTAATGGTGAAAGATTGAATACTTTTCCTTTAAGATCAAGAATTAAGCAAGGCTGTGCATCTTACCACTTGTATTCAACATTGTACTGGAAGTCCTACCCAGAGCAAAAAGGCAGGAAAGATAAATGAGACCCACAGATTTAAAAGGAACGGGTAAAACTGTCTGTGTTCAAAGACAGGTTTATCTATGTAGAAAATCTCAGAGCATTTACAAATAATAAAACTAGAGCTAACAAGTGAGTTATCAGGGTCACAGGATACAGCATCTGCATATGAAAATCAATTGTATTTATACTAGCAATCTCTGATGGAGCACGCTAAGTTTCTACAAGCCCCTAGACATACACTCTAGCAAGTTACTTACCTGATCACCTGCTCAAAGAGAAAATAGAATTCATTGAACAGAAACTATCTCAGCTTCTTGCCACCAAAACTGCTTGCATGGCACTCAATTCTTCATCCTCATCCTAACAGAAGAGACTGACTAGGCCTATTCTGTTCCTCAGAGTCCCACCCTTCCTATCTCAGAACTGATTCCCATGCTATTCCTGGAATGCTTCCAACCCCACTTTTCTGAGCTAATTCAGATTTAAGCGCCTCTTCCTTGGAGAAGCTTTTCTTTATCTTCCCTCTCCCCATTATTTAGTTTCTTAGCTGCTGTATTTCCCCCTTTATTTCAGTTTTTAAGATATAATTTGTTGTGTATAATGTTGATATTAACTTTTTATCAGTGCTTGAGGTGGCAAAAAAAAAATCTCGTATCCTTTTTCTCCTTTCAAAAACAATTTAAAGGTATTTCAAGACCCTGCTTAGCAGAGCTGACAGAGGCCAGTTTTAGACATTTTAGGGGATCACCATTTGTCTCCTTCAAAGAAATACCCATCAGAGGATATCTTTTGCTCTTACTATTTAAAGAAAAATGGCTGCAACAGTATTTCTGGTATTCCATTATGACAAAAATAAACAAGCCATATGCTTTGTTGAAGGAAAATAGCACCATTGAATTTATCCCCTGCCTTTTTTTCTCCTGTTATCATTTTATTAGTGGTATTAGGGAGTTTAGTTGTTTTACTAGTAGTGTATCATTTTCTGCCTTGTTTCCTTATTACCTGTGACTGAATCCAAGCAAGTATTGGAGTAACCGGTTCTGTCTTACAGTAATTCTAATATTGATGCCAAGTTGTTCCATTGTTCATGCAAAAGACATGAAATAATGGAAATGTCTCTATTGTGTAATTTTTATGTGTCAAAAATTGACTTACCTCTAAGCAAAATTGAATTAGTTGTCATTAGTAATGTTTTTATAGTTATGATTATCAAATAACTTTTTGTTAGAGGCAAAGGTTTATTTGGCCTGTAACAACCCTTAATATGTTTTAATGCAATTTTACTTATTTTAAGAGTATTAAAATGGATTTTTGCCTGTAACAAGATGTACTTGTTCCTGTTTTTTCCTTCAGAAATCCTCTGTAAACAGTGAAAAACCACATGATGAAATCTCTAGAATAGGTGGAGACCTTTATAAACATTCTATTTCCTGAGCCAAAATTCCATCATAGTGTTGAAGAGAGCTATACCTTCTTTCCCTGCCAAGAAAAGCCATAATGTACTTTCCATTCTTTCATACTCATACAATAAAACATTACAGCCCCAACTCTAGTTCTACCTTTTTTGCTGTTTTTTCCCCATTCTATTATTTTCATATATTAGTGCATGAATGTATATGAAAATAATAAACCAAATTTTTCTATGTGCGTGGAACTGTAAACAGCCAAAGAAAGAAAAGCAGTAGTTCTTCCCAAAACAAACAGACCAAAAAAAAGGAAGAAGAAAACGAAAAAGCTGAAGAAAAATTTAGATTATTTATAGATGAGTTTTACCCTAGAAAAATGTTTTCTAGTTTTATAACTAGAAAAATGTGGCCAAAAATAGGTATATTTAGTATGTCCTTGTGGTGTAATTTCTGCCAGAAGCACCAAGGTCCTGGCTCCTCCCATAGCAGAGCAGGGCATGAACCGCTTTGACACTCTGGTCCTTATTTTGGTGCAGCCCATGAGCAAGTGGTGTCCAAGCAGGCACGCCTGGGTGAGACAGCCACCTACTGAAAACCTTACCAGGGCATTGTGGGTTTGAAACTCCACAACCCCTTCTCTTACTCAATGAAAAGTTTATTAACTTAGGAGAAAGGAGATATTAGGTATTCTCTCCTAGTAGCTCTATCTTAACTTTTTTAAATCTAAAAATGAATTTTATTAAGGAAATGATCCCTTTATATCACTTAAGATAATTTAATTTCTTTATCACTTTCTAATTACTGTTTCATTTTGAAAAGTGGTTTTTAAAAGAAACTCATTAAGTACACGGTTTCCCCATTTTTGGTAATCAAATACATATGCAAGTACCAAGCAGAATTGTAATCAGCTTGAAATAACCATTTTGAGTTCAGTCAGAAACAATTAGAAAACTGCCTCTATAACCATATCATGCTTAATTTGTTCAGTTCTGTGAAGCTTTCTGAAGTGTTGGAAGTAGTCTGCGGGTTCCCATTACTACTTTAATAGAGCTCAAAGTACCTGACACGAGTTTGAAAAATCTGTATGATAAAAAAATCCTCTGGAGCCCATGTAACCTAATTCCTCTTGCCTGTTACTGGTATAAGCTCATCACCTTATTTGTTTTATTTGTAAAATTGGAATAATAATTTATTAACCACTAAAAGGCAGGGATCTGAATAAAAAGACATTCTGGAATCTTTTCAATTTCTTTTCATTCAACAAATATTTAAATGCTAATCTCTGAGCTACATAAATGTGAGACAGATATGGAATCTGCCTCAACAGGGTCTTACAATTTAGTTCTTGCCTGTGATTCTGGTGTTACATTTATAAATATGTTATTGATTAGTCTGTGCCTTTGTTGTATTTCATTCATACAGTACTGAATTATATTGGCTTAACTGTTTGGCATCAAGACTTCTAGCTGCAGGGAAGAAAATATTACCTTTGTTCCTCACTCAGTTTCAAGTAGAAGGACTTTTTTTTTAAGCACAAAGATTTTTAAAAGACCGAAAAGAAATAAAATCTGAGGCAGATATAATACCCCTTAGAAATAATCTTATTTCTTAGAAACCATTCATATTGCCACCTCAAGGTGGCAACTTTAACATGTGGATTATTGATTCCTAGAGTACTTTTTCAGTTGGGTACAATAATCTCTCTTTTAAAAACTGATAGAACCAACCTTAACTGTCTAAAACTAAAAGTGCATATGGTAGTGAATAATTTGTGATATAAAAGCAATATAAGGCATATGAATCATGATCACTTTAGAACATGCAAAGGTAGGTAAAATACATGTATTACACAGTTTTCTGGTGTTACTAGCATAATATTACTACATATTTCTATATATATTCACATAGACACTTAGATTTGTAAATTAAGTGGTAACTTTGATATCATGGTATAAAAGCACCTCACATTCGAATCTAGAGTTCCTTGTCACTAGGTGACACATAGTAGTTTATAATAAATAAAAATTACCCCAGGGGAGTAATACCTAAGCTTACAAACATGGTCAGAGATGTTTCTAAACATTATATACTCATATTCCCAACAAATGTTTTGATTAATAGTGCAAAACTTAAATCTTGACAATTTATTAACAAAATAATAGAATCTGGCTCCAGTAGATTTACAGTACAAGTTAAACATCACAAACTACAGAAAAGGCACATCTAAAAGTACTCATTTTTTAGCCTGTCACCTGAATTTCGTAGACCATGTAATTGCACTGAAGGAACTTCATAGATAACTTTGAGAGCAAGAAGGGAAGTTTGTAATGCGCATGGCTTACATAAGAAACAAAATATTTTTCAGTGTTTTTCTAAATGTGTAAAATGGCTTGAAGCTATCAGAATAAGTCTCAACAAAAGAAGCAACGTACTGCTTTAGAATTACAGTGGAAAAGAGAATAATGATGTAAACAGTAAAGGAGATGGCCAAAACCTGAAAATTTATAATCTCTGTTATCCAGTAGGAAACTACTATTAGAAGTAATAATCACTTTAGATGGTCATGTTAGCTAGCCTTTTAAATTTGACTGGAGAGTTGTTATCTTAAGGGAACATTTCAGGGTTCAGAAAGGAGGCTTTCTAAAACACGAATGTCTATTTTTTTAATCAGTGAAAGCAAAAAAGGATGGATTTTAACAATCATGTGAAGAAAGAAATGTTTGGCAAGAATTTAGACACAGACAACTAAGGTAAAGCAAAGATGGTTATAAGATTTCATATGTTGAAATAGGGTGAGTGAAATTGAAAGGTCTTACAAAGAACTACAGTTCTCTGGTTCATTACTTTGGGTTACAGATACTAGCTACATTGCCATATATTTTTAAATAAATGTCTAGTTGTTTGTTTTCTCTTTTAAGTGATTTTTCTTTCTTACTGAAAATTAAGTTTTACCAAGGAGTGTGGGTACTAAATAACATTTCTTTTTTGTCATAGGTAAAACTTCAGTCAAGAAGCTGACAAAAAAGGTAAGTAATGTGTGGGGGTATTCTTTTCTTTTTGTGTTTGGTTTTTTTTTTTGGTAAGCTAGAAAATGAACTTTAATAAGAAATTGAAAGATTTTAATATGTGTATTCAAAGGATATCGAAGCTCTACTGGGAGGAATCCAAACAGCTGCTTGTGGATCAACCTTTTTTAGAGACCTTGGTGATAAAGGTAATTTTGGTTTGTTGTTAAATTTCTACTTATGTGTTTTATTTAACCAAGGTATTAATAATGAAGGAATTTAACCAAGGAATAATGAAGTTTGCAACTTTATATTAGAGAATATACAGTAGAGACTCTACATAGAGAATGTTATAACACCATGTTCTTTAACAGATGTTACTAAGTCATAATAAAATACTGCAAGTAGGAAGTAACTTTCTGAAACTCTTTGAGCATTACAGATACAGTATTAAGAGGTTGATTTTAATTAAAGCCTGGGGAGGAGGAATGAGGCAGAGCACCTGAAGTAAGAAGAGAAGGGCTTCAGGAGCACCCAGAGGAACACCAGCATTTAAGGGACTGGAAAAGGATGATATGCCTGCCCACGAGAGGCACTAGGTAGAGTGGTCAGAGAGGTAGAGAAAGATCAGGAGAACGTTATCACAGAAGCCAATAGGAGAAAGTATTCAAGAAAGAGTTATCCAGTATGTATAAATCAGTTAAGGAAATTAAGCTGAGGACTGAGAAACGTTCATTAGATTTAACAGCAAGGAAGTGTTTCGGCCCTTGAGCACTTGCAGATTCAGTGATGGTGGGGTTTGAAGCAGAATCACAGAACAACTGAGAAGCGAGTCAAGATACGAGAAGTTAAGTGCAGACCGGCTGAGAAACATGGCTGTGAGCAGAAGTGAGTGGAGAGCAAGAGCTGGGTGGAAGCCAAAGGCCAAGGGAATGTTGGTTTACTTTACATGAAGGGGCTTGAGCGTGTTTCGTGCTGATGAGAGGGAGAGGTGGGAAATGTTAGAGAAAGAAAGCATGAGTAGGACAAAATCCCAGAAAACGTGAGAGAAGAGTCTGTTTTCAGAGCACAGTGGAAGGAGCAGCATTCCACAGGGTGGAGAGCTTTTCCGTGGTGTCTGTAGGAAAGGATGAACAAAAGTGGTTGTTTAATGCAGATATCTGCAAATTTAGTGTCAAGAAGTTAATGCAGGATTTTTGAAAAGCTTTGATTTTCTGTATAAAGTAGGAGGTATGGTGAAGGAAGGTGTGAAGTAGTTTCTGTGATGAGGAAAGAGAACTGACCAGAGAAACATAAAAAGATTGCTGGGAAGCTTACGGGAATGGAAAATAATGTCGATCATAAAAGAACAGAGTCACCAGTCAGGGCAGTTGTGTGGTTACTCTGCAGGACACCTGTGGGAAGAGGAATGAGGACAGTTGCACTGGGGTTAGGATTTTGCCAGGCACATGGTTGGAGGAAGAGGTGTGGGCTAGGGAGTTAAGAATGTTGAGGGCAAGAGAGGTTTTAAGTAATGAGTCCTGCAGCCTAAGCAAGATAACATAGAGGAAAGTTAATTGGAAGAGAGATGAAAAGAAGAAAGTGAAGCAATCCAAAGAGAGCTGCTAGTGAGGTTGAAAAACAGGTGTAGTAGGAGTCCAAGAGCATAAAAGAACTTACAACCATAGAATAGTTGTTTGAATTTATAATTTCAGGGATGAAGCAGTTCCAGGTGATTTCAGGGTTCTGGGTGTGGTCATGGAATTAGATGGCTAAAGCAGAAGTGGGTGGCAAAGTTAAAGTAGTGAAGTTTTCAAGGATCTAAGAGAAGAGAGTATTGTCATATGTATGTTGTAATCACTAGGATGATGACTGAGTAGAGAAAGTCACTGAAACAGGTACTAAAGTCTTCAGTGACTGAAAATAAAAATAGAGAGTTTGGTAGAGGACCACTAAGAAGAGAAACATAGTTTCTGGCTACAGGGCTTTAGCTTCAAAGGAAAGAGATTTTTATAAGAGTTTAGAAGAGAGAAAGTCTGGAATAGGCATTGAAGTAGAAAAAAATGAGTAATCTCCATTTGAAAAGTCTATAAGGGCACCAGGACCCTTTGTGAAGAACCAGGTTCCAGCTATAGCGAGACTAAGCATACAGTGAATAAACCAAAGGTATTTACCATGGAATGGGAATTTCAGAGGGCGTTATAGAAAAGCCTGGGCAGAAGCAGAGGAGTGGGAGACTGGTGAAGGCAGGAAAGAGGAAGCGCAGACCAGCATACAAGCATATAAGAAGAATGGCTGCTGAGGATGGCTGGAGGTAAGCCAGAGACATAAGCAGAGCCTGAATCATATACAGCTTTGTAGGACTTACTAAAGAACTTACACCTGACCCTGAGAACAGTGGATTGCCACTGAAAAGTCTTGAGCAAGAAAGTGACAGATCAAATTAGAAAAAACACTCTGGCAGCAGGGTGGTGAATGGATTGAGGAGGGGGGCAAAAGAGGAGACAATTAGGAGGTTTTACAGTATCAGCAGGGGATCCTCTGGTGGAGCAGAGGTAGTGGAAATGGAGGGAAGAATATAAATGTAGTAATAGGTATTTTGGTGATATTTGGTGATAAAATTGATAGGACTTAGTGACTAATTGGATATAAGAGGGGAGGAAAAAAAAGGATTCATGTTTTGATGCCCAGATTTCTGGTTTGAGCAACTAGGTGAACAACAGTGCCATTCACCAAGACACGTGGGACGAAGAAGGACTAAGCTTGGAGGGGAAGGAGTCCAGTTGAGGACCTAGTGAGTTCAGATTTTAGAATTGTCATCATATAAAAAGCACATGAAACTATGGTTGCAGATTCCACTGTGCAGCAAGCAGATGTAGAGTGAGGAAAGAAGGGGCCCTGAGGCGAAGCTTCTCATTCTGAGCATCACAGAAGAGGAGGAGTCCTTGGAGAGGCTGGGGAAGGAGAGGTCAGCCAGGGCCCCCTCCCTTGGAGGTGGCCTCCTCAGTGCCGCAAGTGCTCCCGAGATACTGCACAAGAGAAACGGCATCAACAGCCACAGATTTTGCTGAAGGCTTCCTGTGTCTCAGATGCTGTCTCGAGCCCTCTATATGTGTTCGTACCTTTAATCCACACAACAGTCCTGTGAGGAAGGGACCTTTCTTTCCTGTCTCCTTTCATAGATGAGTAACTAGGCACAAAGAGGTTAGTTAACTAAGCTGCCCAAGGTTATCTACCGGTAGTAAATAAATAATTCATAAATAGCTCTTAGCTTTACTGTCATCCCTCTTCAAGCCAAATTTCACTTTAGTGAATGTCACTTGTATGTATTTAAATATGCTCATACAAATAGGTAGAGGACCTCCACTGATCCTTTTGATATAAGGACCAGTTTTTGACAAGTATAGAAAAAATGTTCCCCTGAAGTTGCTGATGAATTAACAGATAATGTTCTTTCCTTTTGTCTGAAGAGGAATTGGAGGATTAAGTTCAAGTGTAATTTCTAGATCATTGGTTTTCATAATCCTTTTGTTGAATTACAGACAAGTTTTTATAGCTAGCTAAGAAGATTTATGGCATTCTCAAATCATTACTTTAAAAAAAAAATTTTGTATGTCAACATTAATTTTAAAATGAGAAAAATATATAACATCCCATAGAGAAAGAAAACAAAATGTGACAAAGGAGGTGTAATAACATTGGCATCCCTACTCCATAAAGTCAATAATAATCAAATTGATTATTATTAAGTATCAGTTTCTGCCCATACTTCAGTGGGTCAGTATTTAGTGGACTACATAGACTGTATGTACATGTATAACTGTAATCATATTCTACAAGTATTAGTTCCTTCTACTAAACTAATTATCTTTACACCCCTTATCTGATTCCTTCTAATATGCACCAGAACTTCCCAAAACTTAGGTTAAAAATCTCCCTGATTTTTTTAAATAGGAATTTACTGGGTGGTAGTCTTTGGGGAGTATATAATGGAGTGTATTTTGGAGTCAACAGACTTAAATTCAAATTTTTCCTGGTCTGTTGACCTGGGGAAGTCACTTAATCTCCTTTATACTCACTTTCATTGCTTTAACACAAGGCAGTAATACCTTGTGTTAAAGAAATAATAAAATATGATCTTTTCAGCATTTACATTATCTGGTACATAGCCCTAAAAAATGATTAATAACATGGGTTTTAAGCCTGGTTTGCATTCCAGCTCTTAGTAATTAGCTGTGTGACCTTGGGCCAGTTAATCTCAGTTTCCTGACTATGTCTGGCACATTGTAACTTTATAACTAGTGATATTGGTAATATTGTAATTGCTATATATTTATCAAATTTAATGTTAACTGGACTTTGGCCTCTTCTTAGTGAATTTATAAATTAAAATAATACCTGTTAAATCATAATTAATAAAGATTCTAGGAAATTGTCATTAATTTGGCACTTCAGAGTAGATTTTAGGTATAACATTTAAATCCCAAAAACTGATGTTTAGATAGAGATGGTGGCATTGATATATCTTTCCATGACAAATACTTTTCTGAAAGCATTTTGGGATTTTAAGAAAGATGCTGTAGTTACCAGTTGTGAAAACCTGGGTGATATCTGTGGATATAAACTCAGTTGTTTTATGATTGATTTCTTTTTTTCCCTGAAGGAAGGAAGGGTGGGGAGAGTTCTATAATTGTGGCCAAGTGGCAAAATATTAGGAGTAGGTTCATTCAACATTTGTGTCAAGCACTAATATAAGCATGATTTTAGAAATTCTATTAAAAGTTAATTTCAAGGCAAATTTATAAAATTAAAACTGCAGAAAGTTTAAGTCCTTTTAAGAGAAAGATGTTTGTTTTGGTTTTTTTATTGAAGTATCATTGATACACAATCTTATATTGGTTTCAGGTGTACAACACAGTGGTATAACAGTTACTCATATTATTAGATCCTCACCGCAATTAGTGCAGTTACTATCTGTCAACATGGAAAAATGTTACCAAATCATTGACTATATTCTCCATGCTTTACTACCATCCCCGTGACCAGCTTACATTATGATTGAGAATTTTTGTGCCCCTCACCCTTTCCTGTGATAACTGCCAGTCACTTCTCAGTGTCTATGAGTCTACTGCTATTTTGTTCATTTTGTTTTGTTTTGTTTTATATTCTACACATAAGTGAAATTATTTGGTATTTGTCTTTCTGCACCTGATTACTTCACTTAGCATATACCCTCTAGGTCCATGCATGTTGTTGCAAATGGACAGATTTCTTTTTTTTTTTGTGGCTGAGTAATATTCCATTGTATATATGTACCACTTCTTCTTTATACATTCATCTGTTGATGGACATTTTGGTTGCTTCCATATCTTGGCTATTGTAAATAATGCGACAATAAACAGTTATGCATGTATCTTTTTGAATCAAGGATTTTGTTTTCTTTGGTAAATTCCTAGGAAAATACTTGAAAGATAGGAGATGAAGCTGTAGTACTTACAAGAAAGACATATTTCCAAGGCCCTTAGAAGCATACCTTACTTCTGGGAAAAAGTGCTTGCACAGCCTCGTCTTGCATTACGTCAGACTGCCTGTAGTGTGGCCCGTAAGTGCCACCTACCTGGTACTGCAGTATGGCCGGGTCCCATCCACATTCCCAATTATTAAACACTTCCCACCCATCAGCTGTTGTACTCCATGACTGCAGTCTCTGCAAGCGCTAAACAGAGGTCTTATTCCTTCTCACTTTTTGCATTTTGCTATACTGTACTGCCTTTCACATTCTCTAATTAAACCATAAATTCTCCAAGAGGAAAATTTCGTGTGGTTATTTTTGTATCCCCACTTGCCTAGCATGTTATCTAAAGTGTTCTCTAGCAGATAATAGATACTCATCTAAAATTAATTATATTACATGCTAAATACAAATTATTCTGATCTGTGTCATTGAGTCCTTTGAGTATTTTTGGTATGTAATTTTAGGTATCCTTCCCATGTAAAGTATGAAGACTACATGTTTTTAAAAATATTTTCCAATTAAAACTCTTCAGTAATTTATATTAATCTTCCCAGTTAGGATTAATTGGTATTTTACCAACAAGATTAAATCCATTTAGCAGTAATACTTCCATACAGTTTACAAAACTATATCAACTGTTTATTGATATCTGAATAAAAACATGAAATTATCATCATGTAATTTTTTTTCATTAAAACACTTCCTTTTATTGTAAACTATTTCTAAAACATATTACATGAAATTTCTGCCTCCTAATGACCAACATTTTATCAGCTTAATACTTAATGACTTGCAACTATCGTATAGAATTTTTTTTCTTCTCCTGAACTAGATATTATTTAAATTGAAGTTATTCAGTGTACTACCAGATTTAATATGGTATAGTCACTTAATTGAAGTAAATAAACATGACTATGGCAGTCTTAAACACAAAGTATGCTTTTTAAACTTGCTCTGCTCTATTACAGATTACGAGAATGTATGTCTAATACCATGTATTCTACATTCAGAGTCATGAAGATAATTATTAAAATTGATAACATTTGTAATGAAATATATCCTGTGCAGAGAACTTAAATTTTTAAGGGTTTTTTTCTTTACATAAGGACTAAAACTCACCTCCGGATCTGCCTGGGCATCCTTCAGCTGCATCTGTCATCCCCATCTTCACTTCCCTTATGGAAGTACTATTTCTTGTAATCAAATCATTCTGCCTCTGTCTTTGTACCAGGCCTCATCTGTTGCCTTCTCAAAACTTCTCTGCTTTGGTGTCATTACCTCCCTCTGCCGTATCAGCCGTCTCTCGCCACTGTGTCATTCCTGTCTTGTGTAAACTTACAAGCGTATCCCATTTTTAAGGAAAAAAGTGGCATGAGGTAGATCCACAAAGTGTACTGCAAGGACCTTCTTTGAATTCTGATTGAGCACACCTAAAAATATTTTTTCTGAAGCAGGGACTTGTAACACTGATTTGAACTTGATGATATTAAGGAATTGTTGAGAAATTTTTAGGTGTGGTAAATATATTTGAAGGGAGGGAACAGTCTTTTTAGAGATACAGCCTGAATTTTTTACTAGGAAGTGGTATGATATATGATATTTATTTCAAAGTAATCCAGTGCAAAGTAGGGAGGGCGTAAAGAAAGGTATAGATGAAACAAGACCTGCCAAGAATTGATAATTACTGAAGCTAATATATATAATATAATTACTCATCATAGTGTTCTCTCTACTTTTATATATGATTGAAATTTCAATGAAAAAGTTTTTTAATTTGTATTTTGCTTTTACCACGCTTATGATCCAGAAGGTAATTTTTTTATCTTACCAAGAAGCTATGTAAGATGTTATAGTGATATATAAGATGTTATATATTATTTTTTCCATTTCAAGATCATAAAACCTGACACTATCTACTTGAGCAAGAAAAGAAATTTATTTAGTGACCAGACATAGAGCTAGCTTCAAGCCCAGCCTAAACCAGGGCTCAAACATCACCATTATCCATTTTCAAGCCTGTCAACTAAATACTGACTCCATTCTCAGTCTCGAACACTGCCTCTCTGGCAGCCCTGGGCACTCTTTCCATTCTCCCATCAGCAAAGCTGGGAGCTGGAGAGGAAGGCAGGAAAAAAAATGAAGTTGAATGATCCAGCATTCTCAGCAGAAATTACACTCTGAGTGGCCCAGCTAGGTCATGGCGCATCCCTGAACCAGCAGTCCCTGCAACCAGGTTAATGCAGCTGGCTCATTCACTTGGGACAGCTAGTAGGCAATATGCTCATCCCTGCACCAACTCTATGGGAATACATTGACTCTACCTCCATCTATCTCCAAAGGTGAAAGTGGGGCATCCCACCCAAACTGCATGTTTGAGAATGAGGAAGGAATGATTTCCCAAAGGAAAATCAAGTTACTGCTACAAAGATTTAGTTATTTCATTTTAAATAATATAGTTCCGCCTTTGGTATATCCAAATATTTGTTATTCTATTGAATTATAAATTCACTTCACATGAGATGATGTTATGTTACTGAAGTGCCATGCAAATAAAACCTGTAATGAATACCTGTTATTTGCTAGCCAGCATCCATTCCTCCTCATTAGTAACCTGATGAAATATAGTATGTTTTTCCAGGTACTAGTACTGTACATAACTCTATTTTAGAAGTTTCTACTATACCAAAGAGATAATTTAAAGTGAAAATGTGTTTTTAACTAGGTGAAATTTCCATACAGTTTGTATACTTGATTACATATAAACCATCTGAAACTTATTTTCTGATGCTTTTATTTTATCTCTTTCAGGGCTAATTTCATATATGGAGTATCTTTTCTTGCTAACAATCCTTACTAGTAAGTATCCCACAGTTTTTCTCAACAGTCATATGGAATTGTCTATTTTTACCACACAGGGTTTTGAAGGTTTGGTATTTATGTCTTTATCAGTAAAAATATTATTGGAACCTTAGTTTTTCTATCTATAAAATGATTCTATTGAATGAGATTATCCCTTTAGGTCCCTTCTACCTCCTTTGCACTGTAACTTTGCCATATATGTTCACTGACTCACCATAACTTTGTCTCCTTAATAGAAAGCTTGTTGAACAGAAGAATCAGACTTGGTCTTCATTTAGGAATATTGAAATAAACCTCATCTGACATTCTACAAATTCCTGACCAGTACTCTTCAAACTGTCAATGTCATGAAAATGAAGGAAAGATTGAAAAACTTTCACAGCTTAGAGGAGGCTAAGGAAACATAACAACGAAATGCAACATGGTTTCTTGTATTTTATCTTAGAATAGGAAAACAGCATTAGTAGAAAAACCTGAAATCCAAATAAAGTTTACAGTTTAGTTTAAAATGCTCTACCAATGTTAATGTCTTAGTTTCGATAAAGGTACTATGATTATCTAGATGTCAACATTAGAGGAAGTTGGGTGAATGGTATCAGAGAAGTCGCTCTACTATCTTTACAACATTTCTGTAAGTCCAAAATTATTTCAAAACAGAACTTTTTCAAAAACTCTACTCTGGAAAAGGGAAATGAAGAGTCATAATCCATATGAAAATTGCCAAAGTACTGTAAAAATATAGAAAAGTCCCTGGCAGAGCTAAAGAAATTAAGTTCTCAGATTAATTTTGCTTTGAAGGATGGAACCCTCAATAGCAGAACAGCACCATGAAAACTCAGCCAGCCTTTGGAAACAGTTCTTATACGAAGAGATTGTTTTTTTCTCTCCTCAGGCATAACCCTGGTACAGGTTCTGATTTCAAATTTGAAAATCTATAGATCTGCAAATAACTTGCATTGTACCAACATTTACATAATTATTCATTTTTCACTTAATTACAGAACCCCATACTGGTTTTCATGTTGCTTTTAAAATGCTGGATACAGATGGTGATGAGATGGTTGAGAAAAAGGAGTTTTTTAAGGTAAGTAGACTCTAATTATTTTTGGTTCATCATAAAACACCTGGATACTTGTGCAATAATTTTATATTTCCATAAAAATAAAAATTATACCCACTGCTTACATATGAAATGTCAAGAAATCATTTATACATTCAGAATATTAAATGTTGCATAATACAACCTTGAGGGAACCATTAAGGAACAGAGCATAATATTCCAAAAGGAGAAATGAGTTTAAGAATGTACATTTTTGGGGTTTCATTGTTATGATTTCAGCAAATGATAATAGAAAGGTTTTCATAGATATGTTAAAAATTATTCTTATATTTCACTCCCCCCAAAAAAAGGAATAAGAAAAATAAAAATCCTTCATAAAGAGTAGGAGGAAAATGAAAAAGCCATAATAAGTATAAATAGGTGCAAATTTTCCAAGAGTTTCCTAAGGTTAATTTTGAAAAGCTGAATATATGTTCAAATGATATTTCCCAAGACAACTCCAGGAATCCAACCAGTAAATTTCACTCTGTTCCAAGAAAGTTGATGATAACATTAAAAAATACCTAAGTGCTCATAAACTGTTGAATATGTGCCAGAGTTAAATGTTTTTAATCTACTAGAGTGCTTTATGAAGAAAAAATGTACAGCTAAATATATAGCCCAGTGCTTAGCACATCCTAACTACCTAGAAAAACTATTCATTGATGAATTAATGAGTACATACATAAATAAATAATTTATGACTTTTAAAACTACAGCCTTTTTTAGGAAAAGATATAAAGCAAATTGAACTCCCTTACCTTTCTGGTGAAATGTAAAATGGTACATAAAGTTTGGAAAATGAAATTGGAAACTTTTAAGTATATACTTAGCATATGACCTGACAGGTCTACTTCTACATATTTAGTCAAAGAAAAGAAAACATATATTCACACAGATTAAATGGATGACTATATGGATGATTATTATGGGTATATGACCATTCCTTGCAATTTTATTCATAATAGCTCCAAACTAGAGTTATACATCATATTCATACAATAAAATTCTACTCACAGTAAAAAGGAAGAAAGTACTGATAAATGCCACAGGGTGAATGAATCTCAGTGAAACAGAGTACATACTGCATGATTCCATTTATATGAAATAAGAAAAGGAACATATCAACACTAAAATAAAGCAGATCATTGGTTCCCTGGGGCCAGGAGGGAGTGAGGAATTGGCTGCAAAGACAAATGAGAGAAGGTTCTGGAGTGCTGGGATATTTTAGATCTTGATAGGGGTGGTAGTGAAACTACATTTCAACAAGTGCATTTTATTATATGTAAAGTGTATCTCAGTCAATCCCTTTGACAATGTTCTATAACACAGGCTTTTCAAATTTAATTACTAAAATATTTGGCTTTATATACATCAAACTATTCAAGGACTAGAAACAAAGAGCATAGCAAAATAGGTTCTAATTAGAGAATAAATTTATAAAACAGTGGGATCCTACAAAAATAAGGTTTGTAAATATTTAACATCTTTAGAAATTACCTGGAAGAGGGTGTATAGAATACATAAATCTAAGCATATGGGGGAAACAAAGGTAGTGACACATCTATGTAAGTGGGCAGTAAAGTAACAAATGAAAATCTCAAGTGTTTGAGCTTAACATGTAATAGAAACCATCTTATCCGATGTGGCCAGAATCAATACTTGTTCATTAATTTTAAAAGTCTGTTAAAATAGGGAATCAATTTTAAAAATAAAAATAATAAACATTTTAATTAAATAAATTTTAGAACCAAGTCCTTTTCTTTGGAGTGGAGCTACCAATTGAAATTACTTATTTTTCTGTATAAGTATACTGATAATCTGTCATCTACACTTTTCAGTTTCATTTTCTCTAAAATGCAGCAAAAATGTAAAGATACTTGGAAGCAATCCTTCAAGATTTTTAATTTTCCCACCCCTTACAGTCTTACCCTAAGTAATTAAGTAGCGAATTTTTAGCAGTGTGCCTTTATCACACAACTCTTAAGTATTCCTCTCACTTTTTTACTGAAATAACTCTTTCAGACTCATTTTTCACTGATGTATTTGCATTGTTTATAGTGGGCTACAAATAGTCAGGAAAAGACTGAAAAAACACAAAGTTATCCTGTATTTAACCTAGGCTCATAACAACGCATCAAGGTGGCCACCAGAACAGGAACAGATAAAGGATATCTCATCACAACTTACTGACATTGCAGAGTTTCCAGTGGGGACCAGCAGCTGCAGGTGATACTATGTTCTCATATTTAGGGTCTTGCCAGATCTAAGAGAGAGGAATTTTAAGCTTTTATATTTGGAGTTTGTATCATCATTCAGGAAACAGTTTACACAAACAATCTCTATGCTTATTTAATTCTTTCATTTCTCTCTTTTCTGGTTTTTTAACCAAATTCATTTGTCTTTGAAGCTATATCCACACCTAGGCCAACAAAAGAAGACCAATGTCCCAGTGTCCTCAAGTAATTAACTTCTATCTCCAACTTTCTGGTGTTTTCAGAACCCCATTACTTCACAGTAATATTGAATAAGATTAAGTAATTACAACTACAATAAGCATAATTGGTTTGGAAATACAAAAGACATAGCAAAATTAAACTCAACTGCCAAGTATATGTGAGCCTGCTTTAGACAGGCTAATTATTATGGGTATATGATCAGCTTTCTGTGAGCATCTATCATGAAATTCTACAGAGGGAATAGGGACCATTGATTAACCTGAATTAGTTATGGAGAGGCCAGGGAAGATGCTTTGCTACATTTCATTTGGAAAAAGAATCCAGTATACAATTTGAGGAAATAAAATTCTGAAATATTTAGGAGAGAATGGATTCAGGCATATTTGTAGATTACCCTCAAAGTTTTAGCCTTGTATGTTACTGTAAAATTCTAGAAAGGTATCCTAAAAAAACTTAGAAGACACACCCTCACACCAAAACAGAGATTTGAGTTTTTGTATGTTAGGTGTGCTTCATGAAGCACATTTAGAAAAGGTTCAAAAAAGTGAACAGTTGAAATAAGGGGGGGGGGAGGTAAGAGGCTTCTGCATGAGGACCTGTCTTAAAAATAGGACTATGGAAAGACAAATACTGTATATGACCTCACCTATATGTGGAATTAAACCAAACTCAAAGAAAAAGATCAAATTTGTGATTATCAGAGGCAGGAAATGGAAGAGGAGGCTAAAAGGTGCAAACTTCCAGTTATAAGTAAGTACTAGGGACGTAACTGCTTGGTGACTATAGCTAACACTGCTGTGTGGCATATAGGACAGTTGTTTCCAAAGTAAATCCTAACAGTTCTCATTACAGGGGAAAATTTTTTCACTGCTGTGAGGAGAAATCAGGAGGAAGTTAACTGTAATGGTGATAATTGCACTTCAGTGTTCTAAAGTTCATCTCGACACAGTCTGAAAGGTGAATTAAAAGAGGAGAGATTGGAGGCAAGGAGACTCCTTAGGCTATTGCAGTAGTCCAGTTTACAACTATGAATTAAAAGTAGAAAATTACTACAGAATAGACTGTGTGGAACCTGGTTTCCAGTTGGATTAGAGAAATGAGAGAAGTGGAGAAATCAGTGGTCACTCCTTTCTCCAGCTGCCTGACTAGGAATAATGATAGTACTGACTGATTAAAGAGAAAAGAAGACTGGTTCTTACTGAGGACTGGTTATGTCCCACATAGATGTTAGATTATTGAATTCTTACCACAACCTACAAAATAAGTAGTAGTGTCCCTACTTAAAGAGGAGAAAATTGGTATGCAGTCAGTATTGCAGCAGTGGTTGTATTCCAACTTCAACTTCATCCAATTCTAGATCCCTTCTCTTTCATCCATGTCAGCTTGCCTCATTTGAAGGAGGATTCAAGGGAGAGCTCTAAGTTGAAAAAAAATCTCAGTTCTGAGTATGGAAATGTTGAACCTGATAACTGCAGGACATCCCTGTAGAGATAGACAAGTGTAGCAAGCCAACTGTTGGAGACCAAATATGTATTTAAACAGGATTAGAAAGCATGCTAATAGAGGTGACCATTAAGTCATGAGAATATATGAGCTCAAAGAGACAGAATGTCAACTGAAGGGGAATAAGACTACAGTTGGAAATAGTTTCATTAAAGAGGTCAAGCTGACCCTGAATAGCCAAAGCAATCCTGAGAAGGAAGAATAAAGCAGAGGGGATTACACTCCCAGACTTCAAGCTCTACTACAAAGCCACGGTAAACAAGACAATTTGGTTCTGGCACAAGAACAGACCCATGGACCAATGAAACAGACTAGAGAGCACAGATATAAACCCAAGCATATATGGTCAATTAATATACGATAAAGGAGCCAAGGATATACAGTGGGGAAATGACAGCCTCTTCAACAACTGGTGTTGGCAAAACTGGACAGCTACATGCAAGAGAATGAAACTGGATTATTGTCCAACCCCATACATAAAAGTAAACTCAAAATGGATCAAAGACCTGAATGTAAGTCATGAAACCATAAAACTCTTAGAAGAAAACATAGGCAAAAATATCTTGAATATAAACATGAGCAACTTTTTCCTGAGTGCATCTCCTCAGGCAAAGGAAACAAAATAAAAAATGAACAAATGGAACTACATCATGCTAAAAAGCTGTACAGAAAAGGACACCATCAGCAGAACAAAAAGGCATTCTACAGTATGGCAGAATATATTTGTAAATGACATATCCGACAAGGGGTTAACATCCAAAATATATAAGGAACTCACATGTCTTAACAACCAAAAAGCAAATAACCCTATTAAAAAATGGGCAGAGGATATGAACAGACACTTCTCCAAAGAAGAAATTCAGATGGCCAACAGACACTTGAAAAGATGCTCCACATAGCTAATTATCAGGGAAATGCAAATTAAAGCCACAATAAGGTATCACCTCATACCAGTTAGGATGGCCAACATCAAAAAGACAAACAACAACAAATGTTGGCAAGGATGTGGAGAAAGGGGAACCCTCCTACACTGCTGGTGGCAATGTAAACTAGTTCAACCATTGTGGAAAGCAGTATGGAGGTTCCTCCAAAAAGTAAAAATAGAAATACCATTTGACCCAGGAATTCCACTCCTAGGAATTTACCCTAAGTATGCAGCAGCACAGTGTGAAAAATACATATGCAGCCTATGTTTATTGCAGCACTATTTATAATAGCCAAGAAATGGAAGCAACCTAAGTGTCCCTCAGTAGATGAATGGATAAAGATGTGGTACACATACAGAATGGAGTATTATTCAGCCATAAGAAGAAAACAAATCCTACCATTTGCATAACATGGATGGAGCTAGAGGGTATTATGCTCAGTGAAATAAGCCAGGTGGAGAAAGACAAGTACCAAATGATTTCACTCATCTGTGGAGCATAAGAACAAAGCAAAAACTGAAGGAACAAAACAGCAGCAGACTCACAGAACCCAAGAATGGATTAACAGTTGTCAAAGGGAAAGGGACTAAGGAGGGTCGGGGAGAAGGGGAATAAAGGGCATTATGATTAGCACATATAACGTAGGGGGGTCACGGGGAAGGCCGTATAGCACAGAGAAGACAAGTAATGACTCTAGCATCTTACTATGCTGATGGACAGTGACTGTAGGTATGTGGTAGGAACTTGATAATGGAGGGAATCTAGTAAACACAATGTTGCTTATTTGATTGTATATTAATTATATCAAAAAAAAGAGGTCAAGCTGAGGTTGAGAAGCCAAATAATGAAATTAAGAAGAATCAGAATACCAAAGAAGACAGAAGAAAGTCAAGACAGTATAAGATATTGAAATCTTAGGAAGAAGACTAACTATGAGGGGATATTTAATACCAAACTCTTTAAAAAGTGGCCAAGTAGGATAGAGACTGAATAGAGGATTCCTTAAATTTTGCAGGTCATTAGGAAACATTACTGAAGCAGTTTCAAAACAATGGTAGTGACCAATGCCACAGAGCAAAAGGCTGAAAAGGAATGAATAAGAAATGCAAAATTGATGGCAGTAGATAAAAATTATTCTTCTGAAATGTTTGATGATAAGAGAAAGTTAACTTGAGATGAGTTTTAAGGAAGACAACCTATCTGTCTGCACAAGTAGGACCTGGAATACCCAGTGTCACAAGTCACAAGGTACTGTTATAGTCCAGCTCCCTCACTCTGCCTCAAGAACAAGAAAAGGATATATGAAGATTGTTATTCAAGCAGAGGTTAATAGTTCTCAATAATATGTAAGGTGAAATGATAGTATGTCAAGGAGCTGTTAGAGTTTGCACATACCACAATTCCCTCGAACCTAGATGAATTTCTGCTCTTATCACGGAGAGTCACATGGCATAGGGAGCCAATCTTAAAAGAATCATATCCACTATAGTACGCATGTCCCTGGATTAGTTAGGTTGTAGGTAATTTTATAAAAATGGACATAGTTAAGCCCCTGGTAATACCACTGTCATACTTACCAAAACCAGTTTTGATGTACTATAGTAATGTTTTTTGGTAACCCGAGGTCAAACGACAAAACCTGTAGCTAAAGGAGACACTGAACATGAGACAAGAAAGGCAGTTTAGTGCATATGGGTGTTGCCTCTTTTTCTTCTCCCAGTCTCCTCTCAACAGTGAAACACAGAGCCTCCTGCTGCAAGATGCCGTGCTAGTCTCTTCTGCTGTATATACAGCCTCTACTCCTGAAAATGCTGAGCATACCTGCTTTAAAAGTTATTCAAATACTTTTTTTTAACATAACAGTTCAGCATGCTGAATTTATGGGCTACTTTCTGAATACTACAATTTTTTCCTTAAATGTTTGGGAAAATCTTGATAGATCAATCCATGAATTAAGAAAACAAGAAAAAGGGTATGTTAGAATATGTCACTGATTTTTTTTTATTGAGTTTAAGGTTATAAAGGACAACCTCCTAAATCTATAAAAGATTTTAAGCTAATCATAGAAATAAAACACAAAACTCATTAACTCACGAAGCATGATAAATTATGTCAATTTAAAATAACAGATGGTGGTGTAGGAAGACCATGAATCCACCTCCTCCCACTGACACACCAAATTTATGGCTACATATAGAACAGTTCTCTCTGAAAAAAGACTAAAAGCTAGCAGAATAGCTCCTCCACAGCATAAGATAAAAGGGCCACATGGTGTCGAGTAGAGACACGGTTTTGCCAAAAACACTACCCCTGGTGCAGTAACCCACGAGCAGGAGGGATCTCACAAATACAGACCTTATCCCTGAGGAGCAAGTGATTCAAGAACTACATCAAACACTCTAATCCTTGGGACCCGCACAGGAAAGACAAACCCCAAAAATATCTGGCTTTGAAAACCAACAGGGCTTACATCCAGGAGACACAAAGAGCTATAGGAAACAGAGAATACTCTTGAAGAACTTGTACACAGACTCACTCACCTAACGTCGTAGTACAAAAGCAGAAGATTGCACTTAGATTAACTGAATGTCAGTTGGAGGGTAAGGGGTCTAACAACTCTCTCAGTGCACGGAGGCACTGGTGGGCACCATTTTTTCACTCTCCTTATAACCTGCTAACACCATCACTGGAAAGCGAAAATTTTGCACACTCCCTCTACCTTGCTACCAGTGCTTATCCCACCCCTGTGCTCTCCCATACATAGCAGAGCCAACTAAATCTGGCATGTGGATTTGTGCTGGTCTGGCAGCCCCAACAGCCACACCCCACTAAACCTGATCGGCAGGCTTGGCCTGGCCCAGCACCGCCCTGAAGCCTAAGCCCTCTAACCTGGTGGACAGGCTTGCACCAGCCTGGTGTCTCTCCCATGACTCCACCATACTAAACCCAGCAGGCCTCAGCAATTAGACAAGAAAAAGAAATAAAAGGCATCCAAATTGGAAAGAAAGAAGTAAAACTGTCACTATTTGTGTAATATTTTATATAGAGAAACTCCTAAATACTCCCAAAGTATTTATGGAACTTATAAATAAATTCAGTAAAGTTGTAAGATATAAAATCAATATACAAGAATCTGTTGTGTTTTTACACACTAACAACAAACTATCAGGAAGAGAAACTAAGAAAACGATGAATAAAATACCTATACATTTGGCTAAGGAGGCAAATGACCTATTCTCTGAAAACTACAAAACACTGATGAAAGAAACTGAAGAATATATGAATAATGAAAAGATATTCTGTGATCATGGATTATAAGAATTAATACTGTTACCACGCTATCCAAAGTAATCTGCAGATTTTGTACAATCTCTATCAAAATCCCAATGACATTTTTCACAGAAGTAGAACAATTCAAAAATTTGTATGAAACCACAAAAGACCCCAAATAGCTAAAGCAATCTTGAGAAAGAAGAACAAACCTGGAGGCATCGTGCTCCCTGGCTTCAAACTATATTGCACAGCTACAATACTCAAAACAGTATGGTATTGGCATAAAAACAGACCCAGGTATCAAACACAGTAGAGAGCCCAGATATAAACTCATACACATATGGTCAATTAATTTACAACAAACAAAGCAAGAATATAAAATAAGGTGAGGACAGTCTGTTCAATAAATGGTGTTGAGAAAACTAGACAGCTACATACAAAAAGAATGAAATTGTACCACTTTCATAGCATACATAAAAGTTAACTCAGAATTGATTAAAAACTTGAATATAAAACCAAAAACCATAAAACTTCTACAAGGAAACAGGTGGTAAGCTCCTTAACATTGCTTTTGATGATATTTGTTTGTAACTGAATCCAAAGGTAATGGCAACAAAAGCGTAAATACACAAATGGGAGTACATCAAATTAAAAAACATCTACACAGCAAAGGAAATCTTCAACAAAATAAAAGGCAAACATGCTGAATGAAAGAACAAATATATCCAATAAGGGATTAACATTCAAAATATATAAAGACTCAGACAACTCAATAACAAAACAAAATCCTATTAAAAAAACTGGGAAGAGGATCTGAGTAGACAGTTTTTCCAAAGAAGATACAGATGGCCAACAGTCATATAAAAAGATGCTCAATATCACTAATCATCAGGGAAATGCTAGTCAAAACCATAAGGAAATAATACCTCACATCAGTCAGAGTGGCTACTACCCACAAGACAAGAAATAGCAAGTGTTGATGAGGATGTGGAGAAAAGGGAACCCTCCTGCACTGTTGGTGGGAATGTAAATTTGTGCAGCCACTATGGAAAACAGCATGGAGGTTCCTCAAAAAAGTGAAAATAGAATATGATCCAGCAATTCCACTTCTGGGTATTTTTCTGAAGAAAACAAAAACACTAATTCAAAAAGATATATGCATCCCTGTGTTCATTGCAGCATTATTCACAGTAGCCAAGATATGGAAACAAAGTGTCCATGGATGGATAAGTAGCTAAAGAAGATGCATATTTTTTCTTCTTTACATATGTATTTTACATATATACATATACACATACACAATACAATACTAGTTGGCTATAAAAAAGGAGGAAATTGCCATTTCCAACAACATGGATGGATCTTGAGGGTATTATGCTAAGTG
This sequence comes from Smutsia gigantea, assembly GCA_032199065.1. NCBI lineage: Eukaryota > Metazoa > Chordata > Mammalia > Pholidota > Manidae > Smutsia > Smutsia gigantea. Next base: position 11,636 of record JAVSCE010022102.1, on the reverse strand, counting down.
AAATAAAACAAATACAAACACCATATGATTTTACTTACATGTGGAATCTACAAAACAAAACAAGTGAACAAACAAAACTCATAGATGCAGAGAACAGATTGGTAGTTGCCAGAGGGGAGGAGGGGGTTTGTGCGGTATGTGAAATGGGAGATGGGAGTCCAGCGGTAAAGACTTCCAAATATAAAATAAGTAAGCCATGGGGGTGTAATATATAACGTGGTGACTATAGTCAATATTTTATTGCACATTATGTAACTAAATGGTGACGGGGAAACTAGATCTATTTGTGGTGATCATTTAACAGTGTATACAAATATTGAATCATTATGTCATAACCTGAAACTAATATAATCTTGGATCTTAGTTATACCTCAATAAAAAATAAGCATAGAGGAGAGAAAACTACATTTACATTAGTTATTGAATAATTATTTCCATGGTCATTGCATTGTATTAGGAAACCTTAAGTATGTAGCATCTTATATTTGAGATTTTATTCAAAGAACCTAACAGTTCTTTTCAGATCAGAAAAGCATATTGAAGGGAAAGGGAGTTTTGGTTTGCTTTTGGTTTGAGCTTATGAATGTTTTCACAGTATAAACTTTATTTATTGCTGTTCCTACCATAAGTGCTAATGAACAATAAGTAATGAGAATTACTTTAATGCCCAGAACACAAATATAACAGTGATTTGAAAAGCAAAAACAAAAGCAATGATAAGATATATTAGTATAAAGTCTTGAAAATATCTTACAATGTAAATTGCCTCAGTTTTTTACCTTTGTTTTGTGGTACATTCATGTTTTATTAAAGCCCAAATCTAGAAACTGTGTTGGTTAGCATATTACTTACTTCTGTGTCTCCAGAGGTAAAATGCAACTATCTATATAAGCTCTTCTTTCTCAGATAATAATAAACAATACCAGCAGCAGTCAAAGCCAGTAATAGTTAATCCATTTAATCTTTACCTTGACATATGGCAATGTGTACTTATTTGGGATAGTGCCAGAGTTTTAGTGTAATTTCTTTAAGCAGTAGATTAATGACAAGTCGGTTTACTAGTATAAATTTTTCTTTAGGTCATCCTTTATTTTCACATTGCTTTCATATTGCTCTTAATATAACAGTGTTATAATTTTATTGTGCTAAATATACCTGCTAGAATTATTATTAAATAATATAAAAGCCTTCAAAAGTAGAATTTATTCTTCGTTTTGGAATAGTGTTCTTTTTCCAGAATTTGAATTATCATGATCCTAAAGGCAAAAATAAATCAACTGTATACTTTTTTCATTTGATAATTTTCATTAATAATTAAAAATATCAATCAATATAAATTTAAATAGTCGATTTGGCAGTACTTTTTTAAACATTCAGAATTTGTATTTGGTGACTGGGTCCAGCTTCCTTTTTTTTACCACTTAGGTACAACCACTTTACCTTTTCTCTGTTTCTCTAACAAAACACCTGTATTTCTACCAGAAACTTTGCTCTTCTCTCTGCTTAGAATGTCCTTTCTCCAATCCTTTGGTAACTTTTAATCATTTTGTTCTCAGCCCAGATATCATGTCCTCAAAGAGAACTCCCCAGAATAAGCCCATCTAACAGTAACCCCTCCCCTTCAGTCTCTGAATCCTGTTAACTATTTTATTCTAGTCACAGCACTTGACATTATCTGAAATTCTCTTATTTATTTTTCACTTGTTTGTTATATCCAGCCCATTAGAATGTAAGTTCCTAAGAGCAAGTACATTATCTGTCCTGTATTTTCAACACTTAGCACAGCACTCTATCACATGATCGGTACTTAGTACATTGCTATAATGAATCAGGGTCACATAAAGCCATTTTGGAAAATGTCTCAGTAGACCAGAGAGTCTTTCTGGCATAAGAGAATATTTAGCACAAAATGTTTATGTTCTTTCAAATGGAGCTATTACTATAGAATTAATGTACAGCACTATAATCTTCAAAGTACACTAGAACCTGCTACAACCCCTTTCCCTGAAAACCAAAATTATTTAGGTAAGATTCTAACATGACAAGTTTTTCTGGCACTAAACCCACTTGGATAAACTGTAGGACAAACCCTCATTCCAAATTACACATCATATTGGAATAAACCAATATTATAATAAGCTTCCTTAAAAAATTCTTATCTCAGTCAACTAATCCTATTTGCTTTTTTTGTTTTGTTTGTAACTATTTGAAAATGACTATGTGAAGGTTATAACAACTATATTAAATATCTTAAGAAAGAAAAATAAGTTTCCTACAAAAATTTTCTTCAAAAATTTATAATCATTTTAATGAATAACATCTATTGTTTAAATTGTTATCTCCATGGTAATTTTTTATTAATTTTCAGTATTTGATCTAGAAAAGAAACAAAAATACAATATTCAAATGACCACTATTAGGAATGAAAGGAGATATCACAACAGATCCTACAGATATCAAAAGGATTAAAATGAAATATTGTGAACAGCTGATTCATATGTGACTATAAATTTGATAACTCAGATGAACTGTATAAATGACTTAAACAAAACTTACCAAAACTAACAAGAGATAGAATACAAAATCTAAAAAGCTCTTTATCAAAGGAATTTAAATTTTTTATAAAAAAATTTCCCACAAACAAATGTCCATACCCAGATGGTTTAACTGGTGAAATCTGCCAAATTTGCACAAACTCATTCAGAAAAACAAAAGAAAAAGAACATTTCCTTCTCATGTTGTGAAACCAACATATCCCTTATAACTAAAACTTGGCAAAGACCTAACAAGAAAAGGAAATTGTATACTAACTTTCGTCATTAATAAAGATACAAAAAATACTTAATCAGAAAGAGCAAAACAGAGTACATCACAACCAAGTGACACTTATTCTAGGAATATAAAATTTGTGTAATGGTTGAAAATCAGTTTCATCAGGCATATTAACAGAATATCTTCATCACCTTGATTTTGGTGATGTATCACTGGTAAATGCATCCAAATTCATCAAAATGTATGTATATGCAGTTTTTTGTATATTAAGTGTACCTCAATAAAGCTGGAAAAAAGAAAAGAGAAAGTTTATTCAGCTTCATTCCCAGTAGCCAAAAACTGAAGGCAATGCAAACATCTGTCAAAAGATTAATGAATAAATTGTGGTATCTTCATACAACTCAACAATAAATAAGAACAAGCTACAGATATGCAAATAAGATGGATAACTCAGAACCATTATGCAGAATGAAAGATGGCAGACACAAAAGAATACATACTATTTGATGTGATTTATTTTAATTTCTAAACTAAGTGAAACTAATTTAGGTGTTGGGGTGGGAGTATCAGAACTCTTTGATTCTCCCTCTGGGGGGATGAAGAAAGAAAGGATTGACTGGGAAGAGACACAAAAAAACGGCCTGAGAAGATGGAAATGTTCTGTCCTGTGATAGAACTGTGGGTTACTCAGGTGTACCCATTTGTTAAGATTGTATGGCTGAGATTTGTACATTTCAATATCTGTAAATTTTTCCTGAAGTCCTGTAAATAATAATAATAGAGAAGGGAACAGGGAGTGGGTAGAAAAATAGGTGAACCAAGAATGGCAAAATTTTGATAACTGTTGAAGCTGAATAATATGTATATAGTGATCTATTATAGAATTTTCTCTACTCTGCTATATGTAGCTCCTGGAGGAAGGTAGGTGCCCCACCCGGGGCAAGTTCACTATGAATCTGGTAAGACCAAAGGAAAACAAGGGTGAGAGATTGAGGATTAAAGGTTTTCATTCTCATGGCACAGTCTCTCCTCACTCCAAACCCCAGCTGCTTGGCTCACTCTCTCCAAGTGTGCTCCACTCCAAACCCCCTTACCTCAGAGAGAACTCTGTAGGCGGGTCCCTGGTGACTGACAGGTGCCTGCCCAATTAAGTACAGGAACTCAGGAGAGGATGGCCTCTCCACCCACCCCAGGGCCGGAATTTCTGTGACTGACTAGTGGCTCTGCCACTGGTAAACATCCCATTGATGTGCAGACAGGCTCTTATATGTATATACTTTCAAAGCCACTTCTGGTCAAAAACCCATTTTCTTCACACTATGTTTGAAATTTTCCACCATAGAAAGTTTAAAAGGATATGCAGTAAAACAAAGGGAGAAATGGTGGGTATTGAACTTGGTGTTACACTCTTTGTCCACTTAAAAAAATAAAAGATCAAACAAATATAAAGCTTTTCAACTTTTTTCTCTACAGTAAGAATGGGGTGGGGGAAGTTTGAAAAGTTTAGGATTTAGAGAACGAGATAAACGATTGTAAAAACCAACATAAGCAGCTAAATTTGAGATAATTAATTTAGAATTTAGTTGCAGCAGTTTTCAAACTATTAACAAGAACTAGCCTAGAAAAAAAAATAGGTGCTTTGTCTCCTAATTGATTTTGAATCCATAGTTTGGGTTTTTGTCTACATTTAATTTTGTTTTAAACTTCTTTTGAATTTGCTTTCCATATGAGGATTGGTAAAAATGACTTGGAAAGGTAGGTAGGTTTTTTACTGTACACAACTCAAGATAATATTGACAGTTTTATACTTGGTAGAAATGTAGATGTTTAAATTATTTTAATGCAAGTAAGAACATTTATATTACATAAATAGCTTTAAAGAGCTATATACTTGAAAATGTGGCCATAAACTATTAATGATACCAAAAAATTTTTTCTCTTGAAGAATGAGGATAAAGTTTTTATACAGTGATGCCTTCACAGTATGTATATTTTAAGTAAGCTAACTTTCATAGAAAAAAAAATCCAAGTTATAATAATAATGTTAATACTTGCATATCTATTTCTCCTTTGATTTTTACAGGATCTAAGAAAAAATAAATAACAATATTAGGAGTTATAATGCAGAAAGAATTTCAGGCAATATTTAACAAGTAACTTGTATGTATATATTTTATAATAAAAACTTAGCATCTGTTTTTTAGGTTGTTTTGAAAAATCCAGTAGACACACATCTTAATATTTGCAATCTTTTTAGCTGCAGAAGATCATAAGTAAAGAAGATGATTTGAAGACAGTAACTAAAGAAACAGAATTCCAGGTATGTGCAAATAAGCTAAATATTTCCAAAGGTATTATATTTGTCATAGCTTCTCTGTTCTGTTTGTTTAAATAAGTAGTCTCAAATAGCTGGAAAAATTATCAGGAAAAAACTTTATTTTTCTGCATATTTTAAATAGATGTACTACATGGTCCAGACTTTAAGAGGTTCACAATAGTACAAATAGATGGCAAAATTTTCCTCCCAGTCACCCAGTTCTTCTCCCTGAGCCACGAGTGCTATCAGTATCCTGTGTATTTGCCCAGAAATATTTCATGAATTTTCAGCATATATGTACAGGAATACCTAAATATATCTATATATTCTTTTTCCCATTGTTATACAAGTGTGGTATACTATACTTTATTCCAGTCTCCCATTTTTCCTTAATATGTCTGAATACCATTTTCTTTTTCTTCTTTTTTTTTTTACTGAGATATACTTGATAATACTATTTTATATTGGTTTCAAGTATACAACACAGTATTCAACAGTTACACACATTATTAAGTCCTCACCACAAGTAGAGCAATTACTGACAACATAAAAAGATGTTGCAAAACCACTGACTTTTCCATGCTGTACTTCCATCCCCATGACCAGTGTATATTATGATTGAGATTTTGTGCCTCTTCGTCCTCCTCACCCACTCACCGCAGCCCCTCCCTGATGGCAACCACCATCACTTCTCAGTGTCTGTGAGTCTACTGCTGTTTTGTTTATTTTGTTTTTATACGCCACATGTAAGTGAAATCACATAGTATTTGTCTTTCTCCACTTGGCTTTTTCACTTAGTTTAATACCCTCTAGGTCCATCCATGTTGTGACAAATGGGAGGCTTGCTTATTTTTTTTACAGCTGAATAATAATCCATTGGTGTATACATACCACCCCTTCTTTACCATTCATCTGTTGATGGACACTTTGGTTGCTTCCATATTTTGGTTATTATAAATAATGAGGCAGTAAACATAGGCATGCATATATCTTTTCAAATCAGAGATTTTATTCTCTTTGGGTAAATTCCTAGAATTGCAGTTACTGGGTCATACGGTATTTCTATTTTAAGGAACCTGCATACTGCTTTCCTTAGTGGCTGCACTAATTACATTGCCACCAATAGTGTAGGAGGGTTCCGTTTTCTCCACATTCTCCTCAACGCTTGTTACTTCTTGTCTTTTGGATATGGCCATTCTGACTGGTGTGAGGTGATATCTCATTGTGGTTTGGATTTGCATTTCCCTGCTGATTAGCAATGTAGGGCATCTATTCATGTGCCTATTGGCCATTTCTTTTTCTTCTTTGGAAAATTGTGTATTCAGATCCTCTGCCCATTTTTTAATCAGGTTATTTGGTTTTCTTGGTGTTAAGAAGGAGTATGAATTCTTAATTTTGGATATTAACCGCTTAGCAGATAAATAATTTATGAATATATTCTCCCATACTGCCTTTTTCTGTTGATGGTGTCCTTTGCTGTACAGAAGCTTTTTAGTTTGGTGTAGTCCCACTGGTTCATTGTTGATTTTGTTTTCCTTGCCAGGGGAGATGTGTCCAGAAAAAACTTGCTCGTGCTTATGTTCAAGAGATTTTTACCTTTGTTTTCTTCTAAGAGTTTTATGGTTTCATGTCTCATATTTAGATCTTTAATCTGTTTTGGTTAAATACTTCTGTGTATAGATTTAGACAGTAGCCCAGTTTCATTCTCTTGCATGTAGCTGTCCAGTTTTACCAACACCAGTTATTGAAGAGGTTGTCTTTTCCCCACTGTATATTTATGACTCCCTTATTATATATTAATTGACCATATACACATAAATTTATTTCTGGGCTCTTTATTCTGTTCCATTTATCTACAGGTCTGTTCTTGTGCCATGTCATACTGTTTTGATTACTGTAGCTTTGTAATATAGCCTGAAGTCAAGGAACATAATACCTCCAACATTGTTCTTTCTCAAGATTGCTTTGGCTCTTCAGGATCTTTTGTGGTTCCATATGGCTTTTAGGATTATTTATTCTTGTTCATTGAAAAATGTTAGTATTTTGATAGGGATTGCATTGAATCTGTAAATTGCTTTGGGCAGGATGGCCATTTTGGCAATATTCTTTCTACCCATGAGCATGGGATAAATTTCTATTTTTTTTTTGTTTCCTTAATTTCTTTCATCAGTGTCTTACAGTTTTCTGAGTACAGGTCTTTCACCTCCTTGGTTAGGTTTATTCCTAGGTATTTTTTTCTTTTTGATGGAATTGTTTTCCCAGTTTCTCTTTCTGCTAGTTCTTTGTTAGTATATAGGAATGCAACAGATTTCTGTATATTGATTTTATATCCTGCAACTTGGCTGAATCCAGTTATTAGTTCTAATAATTTTTGGTGGAATCTTTAGGGTTTTCTATATATAGTATCATTTCATATGTAAACAGTGACATTTTTACTTCTTCCTTACCAACTGGCATGCCTTTTATCTCTGTGTTGTCTGATTGTTGTGGCTAGGACCTCCAGTTCTATGCTGAATAAAAAATGAGAGTGGACATCCTTGTCTTGTTCCTGATCTTAGAGGAAAAGCTTACAGCTTTTCATCATTGAGCATATTAGCTGTGGGTTTGTCCTATATATGGCCTTTATTATGTTGAGCTATGTTCTCTATATGCCCATTTTGTTGAGAGTTTTTATCATGAATGGATGTTGAATTTTGTCAAATGCTTTTTCAGCACCTGTTAAGATGATCATATGGTTTTTTTTTTCCTTTTGTTAATATTGTATATCACTGTGAGGTAGAAGTGCAAAATTTCCAGAATCCCCCACCTGGCTTTTACATACACCACTGTTTCCCTCTGAGATAAGAGATGGAGATAAGCTGTTCTCTTCTCCCCTCTGTAGTATAATTGTTCTGGCTCATGTCAGTCTCTGGGGCTTCCCCATTGGAGTTCCTCCCAGAAGGGGTGGTGGCAACAGGTGAGTGCAGGCCAAGATGGGAACGAAGGGGAGAGTGAGAGTGGCAGCTAAGGTGTTAAATGGAACCAGGCCTCTTGCGAGCAAATAAAAGGTTTTTCCCATCTAGCTTTTCCCTTGAGTGATTTCAGCTTCACCAGTTTCAGTGGTTTATTTGCCCCAGGCTGGAAACACACTTCCCCCTTGAGCTGCAAATCAAATCAATTTATGATTATTTACCATTCTAGCATCCCTGGAAAAAATCCCACTTGGTCATGGTGAATAATCCTTTTGATGTATTTTTAATTCAGTTTACTACAGTTTTATTGAGTATTTTTTCATCTGTATATCCATCAGGGATATTGGTCTACAATTTTCTTTTCCTATAGTTTCTTGGTCTGGTTTTGTTATTAGAGTGATGCTGGCCTTATAGTATGAGTTTTTGGAAGTATTCTTTTCTCTTCTATTTTTTGGAATACTTTAAGTAGGATTGGTATTAGCTCTTCTTTAAATATTTGGTAGAATTCAGATGTGAAGCCATCTGCTCCTGGATTTGTTTGTTGAGAGTTTATTGATTACCGATTCAATTTTTTTACTGGTAATTGGCCTGTTCAGATTTTCTCTTCCTGTGTCATTCTTGGAAGGTTGTACTTTTCTAGAAATTTGTCCATTTCTTCTAGGTTCTCCTATTGGCATTTCATTTTTCATTTCTGATTTTGTTTGTGTACTCTTTTTTTCTTAACAAGTCTGGCTAGAGGTTTGTCTATTTTGTTTATTTTCTCATAGAACCAGTTATTGGTTTAATTGCCTTTTCCTGTTTTTGTTTTATTCCTATTTTATTTATTTCTGCTCTATTCTTTATTATGTCTCTCCTACTAACCTTGGGTTTTTGTTCTATTATAAAATTTTCTTTAGTTGTGAGCTTAGACTTTGAAATTGTTGTTCTTTCTTGAGGTAGGCCTGTATTGCTATGTATTTCCCCCTTAGAATCACTTTTGCTACACCTCACATATTTTGAGCTGTGTTTCTGTTTTTATTTGTCTCCATGTACTGTTTGATTTCCTTTGTTCACTGATCCATTGATTATTTAGAAGCATGTTGTTTAGCATCCTTGTGTTTGTGGGGTTTTTTGGTTTCTTCATGCAGTTGATTTCCAGTGTCATACCATTGTGATCTGAAAAGATGCTTGATACAGTATCAATCTTTTTTAATTTATTGAGGCTCTCTTTGTGTCCTAACATGATCTATTGTGGAAAACATTCTATGTGCACTTGAGAAAAATGTGTATCCCAGTGTTTTGGAGTGGAGCGTTCTGTATGTATCTGTCACATCTATCTGGTCTAACATGTCATTCAGTGCCTCTGTTAACTTATTTTTGTCTGGTTGTCTGTCTTGTGATGTAAGTAGGTTGTTAAAGTCTCCTAATATGATGATGTGCTATTTCCCGCTTTGGTTCTCTTAGTATTTGTTTTATATATTTAGGTGCTCCTACATTGGGTGCATAGATATTTACAATTGTTATATCCCCTTGTTGAGCTAATCCCTTTATCATTATGTAATGCCCTTTTTTGTCTTGTTACTCTATTTGTTTTGAAATGTTTTGTCTCATATAAGTACTGACATTCCTACTTTTTTCTCCCTTTTCATTGCATGAAATACCATTTTTCATCCCTCACCTTCAGTCTATGTATGTCTTTAGGCCTGAAATAAGTCTCTTGTAACTAGCATATAGATGCGCCTTGTTTCTTTATCCATTCTGCCACATTATATCATTTGATTGGTGCATTCAGTCTGTTTACATTTAAGGTAATTATTGGTAGGTATGTGCTTCCACTTTATTGTTTTCTTGGTGTTTTTGTAGTTCCTCTCTGTTTCTTTCTCTCTTATACTCTTCTCTTGTTGCTTGGTCGTTTTCTCTAGTGTAACATGTTTGGGTTTGGTTTTGTTTTTATAGGCTTTAGATTTGTAGTTACCTTAAGGGTCATAGTTTCCTAAATATATAACAGTCTATCTTAAGTTGATGGTCACTCTATTTGGGATACTGTCTAAAAGTACTATTTTTTATTCTTTCTCCTGCACACTTTACATACAAGATGTCATAATCTACATCGTTGTGTGTCCCTTGACTGATTTTGCGTATAGTTGATTTTGCCGCTTTTGGTTTTTTTAACTTCATACTTGCCTAATAATTAATTGGTCTACTACCTTTACTGTAGGTTTGTTTTCACTTATGAAAAATATTTAGGCTTAAGAATATTTCCATCTACAGAAGTCCTTTTAACATATCTTGTAAGGCAGATTTAGTGGTGGTGAATTCTTTTAACTTTCATTTATCTGGGAAACTTTTAATCTCTCCTTCAATTCTAAATGATAACTTTGCTGAATAGAGGATTCTTGGTTCTTCCCTTTCAATACATTAAATATTTCATGTGACTCCCTTCTGGCCTATAAAGTTTCTGCTGGAACATCTGATAGTTTTATGACTTTACCTTATAGGTAACTGTCTGCCTCTCTCTTGCTCCTTTTAAGATCCTCTCTTTATCTTTAATCTTTTCCTTTTTAATTACTGTATGTCTTGGTGTTGTTTTCCTGGGGTTCCTTTTGTTAGGGGCTCTCTGTGCTTCCAGGACCTGTGTGTCTATTTTCTCTTTCAGATTGGTGTTTTCAGCAATTATTTCTCCAAGGAGACTACCTACTCTTCTGTCTCTCTCTTCTTTTTCTGTGACCTGCATTATGCAAATATTGTTTCATTTGGAATTGTCACACAGCTCTCTTAGCATCTTCTCATTTTTAGAAATTCATTTTTCTCTCTGTTTCTCAGCTTGGTTGTTTGTCCATTCTCTATTTTACATCTTATTGTTTGCTGTACTTCCAGCAGTCAACTATCCATTCCCTCCATTGTATTCTTCAGCTCTGAGTATCTTTTTCAACTCTTTGTCTCTTTAAGATATCTCTGAGATCATCAATTCTTTTCCCAGGTCATTGAGCATCTTTATGACTGTTACTTTGAAATCTTTATCAAAGAAGATTGTTAATCTCCAGTTCATTTAACCCGCTTTAACGTGTCTTATCTTGTTCTTTTGTTTGGGACATATTCCTCTGTCCCCTCATTTTATCTGGGTTTCTGTGTTTCTTTGTTTGTATTAGATCCACTATGCCTCCTGGTCTAGAAAGTAATGGCTTTATGAAGGCATCCTGTCATGCCGAGCAACTCAAGACTCTTTGCTTAGCAGTGCCTGGTTCTCCTTTGCAGTGTAGCCCTAGTTGTTATTGGTGGGTTGTGGGCAGGGCCACCTTTTTGCCTGCCTGCCTGGCTGATCTCTATCTGCAGATGCTGACAGATAGTCTCAGCATGCCCTTTGTGTGCTCTGCAGTGTTTCTGCTGGGATCATTGTGGGAGGAGCCACCCTCTGCCTACTGAACAGCAATGGGACCCACTGATGGGCCAATGGGGTGAGTGGGTGGGTGTGCAGGGGAGTGCAGTGTGGAGCTGAGCTGCTAGTGAGGGAGAAGGAGCGTTTGGAGCTGGCTCCTGCAAAAGCCTGAACAATTAAGCTGAGTGAGGGCTGGGAAAGTGTTGTTCCCCTGGCCTTTCTCCTCTAGGGAGAGCTCCCT
>JAVSCE010022101.1:0-116495 GCA_032199065.1 Smutsia gigantea | reverse complement strand
AGTTTTTGTTTATTTGTTTGCTTTCAGGATTTCATTATATAAGCAAGACTAAGTCATTGGCCCCTTGAGTTGAACTCAGTCTCTAGCCCCTCTCTCCCCAGAGGTCAAGCAGCTGAAAGTTCCATCCCTCTGATCTTGTGGAAGGTTCTTCTGGTGACCAGCCACCATCTAGAAGCTACCTAGGGGCTGGGTGTGAGACACCTCATTAGCATCACAAAATAATTCTATCACTGAGTAGATTCCAAAGGTTTTCAAAGTTCTATACCAAGAAACAGGGACAAAGAAGGAAGAGAGATTGATTTTAAGTTGTTATCATCCCACAGCCACAGCCCCCCAAAGATATCTTCATCCCAGTCCCCCAAAACCTGTGAATATGTTATGTTGCATGCCCAGGTAGAATTATGATTGCTGATCAGCTGGCCTTAAAGAGATTATCCTGCATTATCCAGGTAAGCCCAGTGTAAATGCAAGAGCCCTTCACAGAGAAAGAGGGAGGCAGAAGAGTCAGAACCAGAAGGTGGCCTTGAGAAAGACTCAGGAGGCATTGAAGATGGAAGGAGGCTGTCCACCAAGGAATGGGGGCAGCCTCTAGCAGCTGGAGAAGATAAGAAAATGGGTTATCTCTGAGAGCCTCCAGAAAATAACAGTCCTGCTGACACCTTGATTTTTAGCCCAGTGAGATCTGTAGGTAAAATTGTAACATTTCCAGAGTATCTTGCCTGGCTTTAGTGCATTTGCATATCCTCAGGGGTGGAGAGAAGTTCATCTCCATGTCAATGGGTAATTACCTGGGCACCCGAGGGTATGTCTGAATCTGAGAGTTTAAAGGGAGGGGCTGGCTTGCTTGCTTGCTTCTTCAGGAGCAGAGGAGAGAAGACAGCCCTGGACTGCAGTTTGTAAGCAATAAACGGGTTGTAAACTTTATTTCTCTCTTTGACTGATTTTGGTTTTTAGAGGTATTTTGCCCCTGGATTTCCTCTCCCCGGACTTACAGCGGCAGTCAGCAGGGTGTCTCTGAACCCAAAATCTGCCATAATGGGTGCGACCTTTAGGAGGGCTGCTCCTGTGGATGGTAAGGAGGCCCCAGTGGATGCAGCGGCAGAAGGTGCCACTTCACCTGTTATTATCCCCCCAGCTGTGGGGCTTCCAAGTTGGGAACCCCTAGTGGGAATTGGTCTAGGATAAAGTACCTCTTAGAGGGGTGGGGCCTTCCCCAGAACTGGGGAGGAGTGGAAACACTGGAAGCTGCAGAATTAGCCCTCTGTGAGTTGAAGACTGCTTGGAGACTTTAGGGGTCCGTGTAGCAGCTGGCATTGTAGGGTCTCTTTTCATCAAGATAGTGGAAAATGTCGTACAGGAGAAAGAGAGGATTATCATGGGACTTAGGCGGGAGGGAGACACACTTCAGCATCACTTGGAGGAGCTGGGTGATAACCTATGGGATGCTGTTAAAGAAGAGAGACAGGTACTGAAAAGGCAGGTCACACTCCTAGAAGATTCCTTGGCAGTGGGAAGCAAGGAGACAACAGGAAAAGATGCATTGCAGGGGGCTGTGGAGGAGGGGGACGAAAGAGTGGAGCCTTCAGCCCTGGAAATGGTGGAGGAGCCCGAGGGAGAAGAGGAGGAGGCGGGGCCATTGGCAGATCTGCTACCCAGGCCACCGCTGGAGGCACCATCTTCTCCTGTTTTAAAGGCCCACCCAGCTGTAATTAAGAAAATAAAAATGATACAACCATGGGCTCCTCAGGGGGAGCAGCCCCCTCCCCAGGTTGTGGAGCATTCCATGCTCTGCCCCTATACCCAGGATGAGCTGGTGGACATGAGTGTCTGGTATAGGCAGAGGCCATCGGAATCGCTTTTACGTCTCTGGGATATGGGGGTGGAAAACGTTGTTGTGTTGGCTACTGAGATGAGTAGAATGGCTTCCCTGACGACTCACACTCCCTCCGGCAGCGGTTGCAAAATGCCCATCATGCCTCAGGGAATCAGACACTCCTGGAATGGCTGACAGCTGCCATCAGGGTAGTTTGCCTAATCAGGGTGATTTACCATATTACCCCAGTAGTTGGAAAATGTATGCAGAGCTCCAACAGGTACTGTGGAAATTGGGTATGAAAAACATCATCTATAATATGGACACCCAGGGCCCTGATGAGGAGGTGTTCACTATAGGAATGAGAAACCTGGTGCTGCATACAGCTCCCACATCTCTCTTTGGGTCCCTAGTGAATACTCTTGCCCCCCACATAGGGTAACCCGTAAGTGAGGCTACTCATATTTTAGCAGATCTGGGGGAGGTTGAAACAATAAGGGCATGGAGGGAAGTTTGGGCCATGACTGAAAGGAGAAGTGCAAAAGGCCCCATAAAGGTCTTGAGGACCCAAATGTGGGTTGATTTGATAAAGGCCAGAGTAGTGAAAGAAAAATTTGATGGGCAGCCCAATAGAATACTGTTAGAACTGTGGCACCAATTAAAGCCAGAGCAGCAGTTCCAGCCACTGAGGTCCAGGACACGGAAACCAGAGTCAAGGCCTCATGCCCGGCCTGTGTCCCTGCAAAACTTCATGGGAGACAGTACTCAGGATTCACCTGGGCCCTCACCCCCACAGGAGGATGATTGGGCATCATGGTTCAACTGGGGGGTGGGGGGTCAAAGTCCCTGCCTTGGGGGACATGATGGGGACCAGAGGCCACATGTAGAACTAGCAATTCATTGGTCCCCTTTGAATGTACAACGTGTCCTGGTGCTGGTGGACACAGGAGCTGAGTGTTCTTTGATTCATGGCAACCCTGAGTGTTTTCCCAGGACCCCTGCTATGATAGATGGTTATGGGGCTAAGGCAATTAGAGTAAAGAAAGCCCAAATCTCATTGGGGATAGGGCATTTACCCCCCAAAAAGTACACTGTGTACATGTCTCCCATCCCCGAATACATTTTGGAGGTAGATATCCTGCAGGGCCTGTGGTTACAGACCACTGCAGGTGAGCTCAGCCTGAGGGTACATGTGGTAAAGGCAGTTCTGAGGGGACATGCTAAACACCCATCTGTAGCTCTGCCTGTACCTCGGCAGGTGACAAATATTAAGCAGTATAAATTGCCTGGGAGGCAGAAGGAAATTGGAGAAACTTTATAGGAGCTGGAGAGGGTGGGCATCATAAAGACCACTCATAGTTCTTTTAATTCCCCTGTGTGGCCAGTGAGAAAGCCAGACGGCCCCTGACGTGTGACTGTAGACTACAGGGAATTGAATAAAGTCACACCCCCTTTGCATGCTGCTGTCCCCTCTGTAGCAGACATTCTGGACAACCTCAGCCATGAACTGGGAACATATCATTATATAGTAGACCTTGTTAATGCTTTCTTCTCTATTGACATAGCACAGGAAAGCCAAGAACAGTTTGCCTTCACGTGGGAAGGCCGGCAGTGGACATTCAGTCTCCTTCCACAGGGATATCTCCACAGTCCCACCATCTGTCATGGACTTGTAGCGCAGGACTTGGCCACATGGAGGAAACCGCAAACAGTGCGGTTGTATCACTACATTGGTGATATTATACTCATGTCTGATTGTCTTTCAGATTTAGAAGGGGCAGTTCCTAGACTGGTGTAACATCTACAGGAGAAAGGATGGGCTGTGAACAGTACCAAGGTTCATGGACCTGGTTTGTGTGTGAAATTCTTGGGGACTGTCTAGTCGGGTAAAACTAAAGTTGTTCCTGAAGCAGTCATAGACAAGGTCCAGGTTTTTCCCACCCCTACCACTGTGGCAGTATTAAAAGAGGTTTGGGGTCTTTTGGGCTCCTGGAGAGTGTTTATCCTGCACTTGGCACAAATTCTGAAGCCCATATACTGGTTGGTATGAAAGGGCATCAGGTGGGACTGGGGTGAGACGTGCAGCTGCTTTTACTGCTGCCAAGCGGGCAGTCAAGGCCGTACAGGCCTTGAAAGTAATGGACTCATCAAGGCCCTGTGAGCTAGATGTTCATGTAACCGAAGATGGTTATGGATGGGGTCTTTGGCAGCAGCTTGAACAGACACGCCAACCTATTGGATCCTGGTCACAACTATGGAAAGGAGCAGAGGTCTGGTACACCTTGACAGAGAAGCAACTGGCTGCTGTGTACCACACCTTTCTGGCTACGGAGCCCATCACCAGAACAGCTCTGACCAAGGTAATAACCACCTATCCCATCGTGGGTGGTTACGAGACTGGCCCCAAAGGCCACGGAGTGGCGTGACACAGACTCCTACCCTGGCCAAATGGGGTGCATATTTACAGCAGCTCAGCGCCCTTTCTACTAGCTCCTTAAGTGAAGAACTCCAACACTTATTGGGGCCAGTGACCTATAGCAGTGGAAAGCAGGAAGAACTTGCTTTCAGCCCTTGGTAGCCAAGACTCCTTATCAGGAGGGAAAAGCCCCTATACCTGAAGACGCTCAGTACAGAGATGGCTCCAGTCATGGGCAGCCCCTGAAGTGGAGGGCTGTGGCTTTCCATCCTAAGACTGAGACAATATGGATGGAGGATGGAGAGGCGAAGAGCAGTCAATGGGCTGAGTTGCAGGCAGTATGGCTCGTGATCACCCAGGAGCCTTCCCCCATAGTTGTCTGCACTGACAGCTGGGCCTCCTATTAGGTTTTGACCCTGTGGCTACCAGCATGGTATCATGCCAACTGGATGGTTGATCACCGGCCCCTTCGGGGGCAAGAGTTGTGGCAAGACCTATGGGCCTCTGGTCAGACTAAGACTGTTACTGTACATCATGTTACTGGCCATTTGCCTTTGGCATCCCCAGGGAATGATGAAGCAGATACATTGGCCCAGGTGCACTGGCTAGAAGGAAAGCCTGCCTCTGATGTGGCCCAATGGCTACACCAGCATTTGTTTCGTGCAGGGCAAAAAACAATGTGGACTATAGCCCGTTGGTGGGGCTTGCCATTGACCTTTGAAGAAATCAGCAAAGCCTGAAAAGAGTGCCTTGTTGTGCTCTAAAAGGGACTTACACCGAGTCCCACAGCAACATAGGACAATAGTAAGGGGGCCAGTACCCCTTGTCAGGTGGCAAATAGACTATATTGGGCCTCTGCCCATATCAGAAGGACATAGGTATGCCATGACTTGTGTGGACATGGCTCCTGGACTATTGGTTGCTTTTCCTGCACGTTGTGCAGATCAGCAAACCACCAAGAGGGGCCTGGAGTGTCTCTTTGCCGCAGATGATTGAGAGCAATCAAGGCACCCACTCTACTGGACATGCATTACAAGAATGGATGCAGCAATTAGGAATAAAGTGTAAATTTCATGTACCATATAATCCTACCAGGGCAGGCATGATAGAGAGGTACAATGGTTTGTTGAAATCTGGCCTGAGGTCAAACACCAATAGTCTACAGAGTTGGTCAGCTCGCCTGTGGACGGTGCTGCGGCATTTGAATGAGAAGCCACATAAAGGAGCTTTGAGCCCTGTGGATATGCTCACACACCTTGCTACCTCTCCTATACAATTGTACGTCCAAACAAAGAAGAGCTATTGAAGCCAGGATATGGCCAACAGAGCAACATCCTGCTGCCAGCCCCTACTGCATTAAGCCCTGGAGACACTGTTGAATGGACTTGACCCTGGATATTTCGACACATGGACCAGCGATGGCTGGCCCTTCTGGCACCTTGGGGGAAAGGCCTGGAAGCTGGCCTCATGTGTATTCCTGGAGTAACAGCTGAATGGCCCCCAAAGGTCACTGTAGTGTACCCAAAACGTCCAGGAGGTAAGAGCATCTGACGGGGAAGTTTTGTTTTATCTTCATGGCCAGTGCATGTACCTCCCGTAGCCCTATATATTGATGCATCTGTAACTCCCACAGGGAGGGGGGGTAAAAGTCTGGTATACTAGACCAGGACGAGATCCCGTTTCTGCCACTGTTTTATCACAAGACCATTCTCTTGCATGTATCCTACCTGATAGACAAGATTTGCCTGTGCTGGTGTCATTAAAACATGTATCTTATTGCCCTTAAGGTTATTTTCTTCTACATAACAGTCCTTGTGGCCTGAATGCGCCCCTGGCTGCACCTGCCGCATGATGATTGCTCTGAACCCTCAGCTACTGCCTGCCTGTGGGATGGACGAGCTATGGACTTAATCTGCATAAGATTTTGAACCTAGCTGAATCCTCTGGCTTGAGGATTGTCATGATTTTATTGCTGTTGCTCTTGTTATGTCATTAGTCTGGTCACATTACTCCAGTTTTCTCGCCCAGGGACCATTGCAGAAGAAGGGGAACAAGTAGATTGTAAGGCGAGATTTCTGGAGGGGTGGCCTGTGGGTAAAATTGTAACATTTCCAGAATATCTTGCCTGGCTTTAGTGCATTTGCGTATCCTCAGGGGTGGAGAGAAGTTCATCTCCATATCAGTGGGTAGTTACCTGGGCAACCGAGGGCGTCTCTGAACCTGAGAGTTTAAAGGGAAGGGTTGGCTTGCTGGCTTGCTTGCTTCTTCAGGAGCAGAGGAGAGAGATGGTCCTGGACTGCAGTTTGTAAGCAACAAACGGGTTTTAAACTTTATTTCTCGCTTTGACTGATTTCAGTTTTTAGAGGTATTTTGCCCTGGGATTTCCTCTTCCTTGACTTACAGATCCCTCTGGGACTGCTGACCTCCAGAACCATAAGAGAATAAATTTGTATTGTTTCAAACCACCAAGTTTGTAGTAATTGCTACAGCAGCAATAGGAAACCCATATAGCGGGGCCTAGAAAAAGGAAGAAAACGGCATTACTTTTCACCATGGAAATCAGCATGATAAATTCATACTTGGAGCTTCCTGTTTAGATGTTGAAAACTGTTATTCTGTTCAAAATACAAGTAAATTCACATTCTTCAGCTCTCTCCTACTTCTTAAATTATTTGCTACTTTTTACCTCTAGCCCTCAGTGGTGCTCAGAACTGCCTAATTTAGCTACAGATGACTCTATCTCATAATTAAAGTGTGTCTGATAGATAATAGATCAGAGAAGGGAAAATAACTCTTTACACTGATTAGTTGGATACTTTTGACCTCATTGATTCATCCAGTGATCATTTGTTATCTTCAGAGTACCAGGATCTATGCCAAGCACAGTTTTATGTTTAAAAGTTTAAATGTTTAAAAGTTATGTTATGATCTAATGCATGGTACAAAACTTAATTGGCACAGAAGGAAGGATTTTTTGCCCTTTCTTAGTCACTGACACCTTCAGGGAGTGTGTGATCATAAGTCTAATCACATGCCCAAGCGGGTGAGGTGTAATGGGAAAGGGTTCAAGAGACCCGGGAAAAGACCTGTAAACACCATATGAAGGATGACATACATGGGGTTCCAAGAGTGGCTGGCTGGACGAGGTTATGCACCGCTATCATGGACAGGGAGGGAACTGCTTATATGGGGTGAGGAGACAGACCATGTGTGTGCCAGGGTTAAGGGAACAGAGACTCTGTGTGTGCAAAGAAAGTAGCAATTTATGACCATACTCGGTGTTACACTAGAAGGAGTCATTCTTGTGTGCCTAGTGCCCCAATGAGTGAAACCTTCCACAGAGGGGTCTACATTCCAATAAGATGTGTCCATGGATAAGGTGAGCCTGGCTTGGCCAGCCCCAGGCCATCAGTCACCTAGCATACCACCCAGAAGAGGGGCCATGTGGACACATGGTTATTCTGGAACAGCAGACAGTGCTTGCCCCCACAGGGGGTTTTGTAACCTCTCTACTTACTCATAAATTTTCATCTCTTTTTCAAAAGCACAAACTAATGCAATATAATAATAATAATAATAATAATAATAATAATAATAATAATAATAGTGGCTAACACTTATGGAGCACTTACTGTGTTCCCGGGCTGTGCTTAATATTTATCATCACAGTTCATCTTTACTGTATAGTTCCATACTTTCTATTAAATCATTCCTTCTGTTACTTTTTAACCATGTTTTCATAAATATGCAAAAACTCTATATTTACATATCTCAATTACTCCCTAGTTTTGTCCCCTACTATTCCTAATGAATCCTAAAGTATAATAAAACAAAGTTTTAGCTGAATGCCTGAGAGCTTCCAACCTTGAATTGAAGGGAAAGAAAGAAAAACTATTCACAAGTACATGCCTGAGAAATTAGAGGCACAGAGTGTAATTTGACACAGTTAACACTAACTGTATGTTAGTGTCCTTAGTTTGGGATTTTTCTCCAGGGAAACTTATCATTTGCTGATTTATTTCTTTAGGAACCATATTATGTACGTTGCATCAAACCCAATGACAAGAAGTCCCCACAGGTGTTTGATGATGAACGCTGCCGGCATCAAGTAGAGTATCTTGGACTGCTGGAGAATGTGAGAGTGCGTCGGGCAGGCTTTGCCTTCCGCCAGACATATGAGAAGTTTCTTCACAGGTGAGAACAGACAGGACAAAGCAACAACACTGAGAGTGACAGCCCTTCCATGTGTGACAGTGAATCAGTACGTGTTAGACAATCAAAGTGTCTGTTGAATGACCAAGAGTCAGGGAAACAGCACATATGAAAGACTTTCCCAGACTCAGTAGGAATCTCCCTGAATTCATGGTTTATGGACCATGGAAAAAGGCTCATTCTTTGGGGGGGAAAATGCAGACATCATAGTATGGTAGACAGAACGTGGATTCGGAACATCACATCTGGGTTGGAATCTTGGCTGTGCCATTCATGTGCTGTGTGATCCTGGGCCAGAAAGTTAACATGTTAGACTCTGTTTCTGTGTCTGTAAAATGAGCATAACACTACCTCATAAGGCTATTGTGGTGAGGATTAAATCAACCCGAGTAAAAAGGCTAGGTGCCTAACACATAATAGATGTTCAGTTAATGCTGCTTATCAATGCTGCTATTAGTAATTATAATAATAACAAAATATGAAGTAGTTAATCATGGAAGCTCTAAAATTTAGTCCACCTGGTTTGAATCATAACTTCACCATCTCTTAGCCTTTGAACCTTGAGTGAATCACATAGTGTTTCTATGCCTCATATTCCTCATGTGGAAAATGGGGATAATAATAGTATCTACTTTGTAGGGTTGCTGGGAGAGTAAATGAGATAATACATACAAAGCACTTAGAATAGTGCCTGGCATACAGTAAACACTCAATAAATGTGAGGTCTCATTGCTGTTATTTACTATTAATAATGATAGTTGACTACAAGGACTCATAGGAATAATGCTTTAAATTTTGGTCATTTAAAGTATTTATTGAACATTTCCTATGTCCTAGACTTCGGATTCCACAAGGATATAAATAAATAAATACATAAAATACTGGTTGGTCAAAAGAGTATCTAAGGAGAACATAATGACAAGAAGTAGCCTGCCATACAAAGATCAGACAAAAAGAACAGGTGGGACAGAGGAAACAGTGGGGGAAGTGCTCCATTGCTGTACTAGATGTGGCATTTTAGGTATCAGATATAGCCCAATGTGGCTGGAGGATGCTAAGCGACAGGGCAGTGGTGTGAGATGAGATCAGAGAGATGGGCAGGATCCTGAACATGTTGAATTTTGTAATCCACAGTAAGCAAGTTAGGCCTTGGCTAAATGTGGTTGAAAACCATTGGTGGATTTTAAGCAGGGAGTGACACAATCTGAAGTATGTTTGGAGAGATCACCATGAATGACTGCCATATGAATAGGGAGCAAGGAGATGGTCAGGGATGTTATTGCAGGAGTCTAGAACAGGTAGCTTAATGGTAGTTCCTTAAACATGGGGTTATTGTAAATCAAAGAGTAGTGGACAGACAGATTCAGAATAGGTTTTGGGGAAACATTGACAAACTGGCTCCTGGACTGGCTACATGAGAGGGTAGTAGAAAGGAATGAAGAATGACTAAGTAGATTTTGGCTTGAGCATCTGGGTAAGCATGGTACTCTTTGCTAAGATAAGGAAGATTGGGTAAGAGCCGGGGGGGCATGGAACAGGAGTGAAGATGGAACCAAGATTTGTCGCTTGACTGTGCTAGGTTTGAAATAGTTACTGAACATCTAGGTAGAAATATTAAGTACATTATTATATACACATATGTGGAGTTCTGGGAAGAAGACCTGGCTGGAGGTGGAGATTTTGGAGTCTATTTGTATGTATATGATGTCTTGGAACTGGACAGAGAATAGGAGGAGGCCCGTGACAGCATTTAAGTTCGTGGTCTGACATAAAGGAACCAGCAAAAAGAAGAGAAACAGCAACCAATCAGATAGAAGAAATACCAGAAGGGAGTTACATCACGGAAGCCAAGAGAAGGTGACATTTCAGGAAGAAAAGTTTTGTCATCATACTGAATGTTGCTGCGCCACGTGCCATCAAGTAAGATAAAGGCAGAGACTTAACCATTCTATTTGGCAACATAGAGGTCAAAGGAGAAAGGACTCGTTTGGGCAGAGCCCAGTTTGAGCAGGATGGGAAAGTGAAGTGAGGAGCTGGAGGCCTATAGACAACTGAAGAATGTGTGCCATGGTGAGGGATGTGAGTCAGGAGATAGTAGAAAATGTTTGTATGCAGGTGGGGATGATTCAGAAGGAGAAACCAGTGACGCAGGAGAAAGGGAGATAATTATAATAATAACACCCTTGAAAAGGCAAGAGATGGAATCCCAGGCATAAGTGGAAGGTTGTCAGCTTTAGAGAGGAGCCAGGAACAGTTCCCCGATAGCAGCAGAACAAAGGGAAAGACCAGGGATGCAGGTGCAGGAGGCCCAAAGGTTGGCCGATGACAGGTGATATTCCTATCTGATTTGCTTCTCTTTCCTCGGTGCACTCTGAGGCAACGTCGTGAGCTGAGAGAGGATTAGGAAAGTCATGTACGAGGACTGAAGGAAAATGAGAGTTCTCATTTTGGAGAGTGAGAAAGCGTAGGTTTGTATAGTAGGATTTTCACCAAGAACATCTTGAGAGTCCATCAGAGATCTGAGGTTATAAAGGTACAGTGAGACCACTCAGGGCAGTGTTTACTTCAACCAGAGTTCAGCTACTTGTGCATGGAAGTGAACAGGATTGCCCTAATGGAGGCTCTGAGAGTGAATAAACTGTATAGCATAATAACCCGGAAAATTGAGATTTAATTTTACATTGATGAGAAGATCATGCTCAAAACTGACCATTTTCCTTATTAAAATCTTCTTTTAATTTGGTTTTTCATTTTTTTAATTGAAACTGTATAGTAGGAATGTTTTCATGAGCAGAGATGTGTTCATTCTGAGTCTTGATTTCAAACAGTGTTAAATGATTAGATTGCTAGTCTATTGTTATCACTCATAGAATTCTAGCAATTGCTTAGTCATAGAATTTGTTTTTGTATTATCACCTGTCAAAACTTAGCAGAAGTTAAATATTAAAGTGAATAGGGTGCATCTGAGTAACTGTAGGATGGGGCTGAACAGGAGACATGAGACAGAGTGGAAGCCACGGAGAGCAGTTATAGTAAGAGAACAATAAGGAAGTTTGCTTTGGAAGGGACAAGGAATTTTGCAAATGCATATCTTTACCAACTTTTGCTTTTAATTCAGGAGGTTTTGGTGTTTTGTTCTATGGTATAGAAGACATGTATAATGATAGGAGTGTGTTTTCTAACACTCATGTAAAAATAGAAAAGATTAAAAAGAACCTGTGAATTTCAAAAACAGTGGTCTAGTGGTACAAGCTTAAATCTCTTATTTCCACTCCATGAACATCCCCAAATAACATAAAATACACTGTATTTAAAGCCAAGAAAATGCACAGCCACACCATGGAATCAAGAAGGGGGGTTCTCAGTGAACCTTGATAATATGAAAATATGACTGTCTCCTGAATATGAAGCAGATATGAAGACCAGGATCTCAGTTCTCAGGAAACGCTGCCTTATGAGGCCTGAGCTGCCATTCAGGAGGCCATCCTGGCCGCTGTCCTGGAGCTTGCCACAGTGCAGCCCCAGGAGCCTGCCAACACGGCCGGGACAAGCCACCACCTCAGCAGCTGCAAAGGGGAATCAGAGGCCTCATGACTAAGACCGGGAAGCAAGAGTAGCCACCTTGCAGGAGGCCTTACACCCAACAGATGCCAGGACGTACACAGAAGGGCTCTATGGAGGTAGACGATTTAACAAACATCTGAGAAAAAACAGACCATGAGAAAGAAATAGTGCTCAATAAATGCAAAACCTTATCCACCAGGAACCGGATCACGGAGTCAAGGGCATTAGAATAAGACTATTTCATATGTTTAGAGAGATGAAGGAGATAAACTTATAGTCCTGAAATAGGAATATGAAATTAGGAACAAGAACAGGTAATTAGTGAGTTAGAAAATGAAAATCAGATGGAACACAACTTTAGAGTGAGTTGTCCTTCAGTAGGAGAATGGGTCAACAGCTTGTAAGATCATCATAACAGTGGTTAATCAGCCTTAAGGAGAATGAACACAACTGATGATTCATGTGGGAACTCTCTGAGATTTTAGAGATATTCTGCATCTTGACTGGGGTGTCAGTTTCAGGTGTATACATTTTTCAAAACTTATACTAATTAGATATTTAAATGCACATTTTGCTATATGTAAATTTTACCACAATTTTACAATTTTTAACTTTTTTTAAAAAAGCAAATTATTGAGCTAGAAGGGCAAACTGAAGACTTCTTCCAGTTCTTATCACAAAGAAGAAGAGATGGGATGTACTAAAGAAAGGTCAAGCAGCATGTAAGATGGACCCAGGAGTGCCCAAACCCCCGAACAATAGCACCACGAGGAAAGAAGGAAAAGAACAGGAGACAAGCACTGTTTGGACTAACAGTGGCCAGGAATTTTCCTGAACGGAAGAAAGACATACATATTCAGACTGAAAGACTACCCTGAGTGAAAAGCATATGAATTTTTTTAAATGAAACATAAGTACATTATGTTTGCTTTTAGAATGTTATAGATGAAGAAAAGTACTTAAAGCTCCCAAGAAAAAAGACAAACCACCTACCAGGGAATGAGAATCATACTGACACCAGACTTTTCATTAGTAACATTTGATGCAAATAGACAAAGACGCAATATCTTCACAGTGAAGGGAAGTGAACTTTATGCTTTGAATTTTATTCCATGCCGATTTCATTCAAGAGGGTGAGTAAAATAGAAAAATTTTCTGACATATCTAGGCTCAGAATGTTTACTATTCATCGGCCCTCTCTGAAAAATTCTCCAGGTCAAAAAGAAAAATAAATGCAGAAAGGGAACATGGAATGCAAAAAAGAAATACTGAACAAATAAATCAGTAAAAACTTTTTCTTATATCTAAACAAATATCAATTGTACAGGGAAAAAAAAGTCTTTAGTGATAATCTGGGACAGAAATGAAAATGGGAGTGAGACATATACAGAAGTAAAGGCTTTGGTACTGTTTATGGAAAGGATATAGTTGATAACTAGACAGAAAAATAGCAAGTATATATTTTCATATAAATATATTATTTTTATATATTAAAAATTTCAAGACAATAACAGTAGTAGTGGCTGACATTGTGAAGTGCTCACTGTATGTGTCGGGCACTCTTTTGATCGCTCTACCTGAAGTCAGTCACTGAAGCTGACACCGCAGAAGGAGAGGTTATTGCCCCCATTTTATGGAGATCAGGAAACTAAGGCAGAGAAAGGTTTAAGTAGCTTGCCGCACACCATGGAGCCAAGTAGTGGTGGAGCCATATTTGAACCCAGGCATTTGGTCCTGAGCCTATATTCTTGAACAGTGTATTGCCTCACAGCTGAATGGATGGCTTTCAGATCAAAGGAGAAAATAAAGTGGAATAAACAAAACTCATCTGTCCAAGAGGAAATAGGGTAGAAAACAAGAATAAGAAAGCACACCTAATAGAAAATAGAAAAATAAGTTGAGAAAATTAAAGCATATTAGTCACAATATATGTGTTAAACTTACCCTTTAAAAGAGAATTGTGGTGAAGATTCAAGATGGCAGCATGAGCGGTGAGACAGAGAACTCCTCCCAAAACCACATATAGAGTGAAAATATAGTTAATACAACTAGCCCTAAAACAGCAAAGGGAAAAAACGCTGCACCAGACTGCATAAGACCTCACGAACAGAGCAGACCTCATGAAACAGGGTAATGTATGAAAGCCTTGATCTGGCGAGACCCAAGCCCTTCCCCCACCCCAGCTCACTGGCGGGAGGAGGAGAAATGGAGCCGGGAGGGGGTGGAAGCCTAGAACTGCTGAACACCCAGCCCTGGAGGTCTGTTTTGGACCACAGACCTACATTGTGTGGTGCTCTGGAGGTTGCTGGCATTGGGGAGCTGGGACAGGCAGAGTGCTTGAAAGACTGAGATTCTGGCCATTTGTGGAGGATGGGGGTCCACATCTGGCCGCTCTGACACAAAGGAAAGGCAGGCGGTCTGAGAGGCTTCCTAGCAGCGAGAGGGCTGCTGAAGGGGTGGGGTTTGCACAGAGCTTGCTATCAGGGAGAAGGGATAGGTGGACAAGGTTGTCTGGGCACACTCTGCCCAGTGGGTTGGGAACTTTGAGGAGTTTCAGGTGCCCCACCCCCCTGGCTGCCTACTCAGCTCCGAGGCCCCACACTGTAACAAGTAGCCTGCTGCACCTTTCTTCTGGCCTGCCGGAACCTGCTCACAAACCGGCAGTCACTGCACTGGCATCAGGCCAGCCGGAGGCCCCACCTACAACAGCTAGAGACACCCAAGTACAGAGGCTTACACCTGTGTGCTTGGCCCACTAGCTCTGACTGATACTGGACACAGGCACAGGAGCGGGAATCAGGAAACAGATCTTTCCTGCTCCAAGACACCAGTGCCGCTCCCCTACAACCCCAAACCTCACTCTAGGGGCTGAGCAGCTCCAGAGACTGGAGCTTCTGGGCACTAGAGGGCAACACATGGAAATATGAAACGTCAAAGGAAACTGATTCAGACCAAAATATCACAAACCCCAGAAAAAGGACCAAATGAAACTGAACTCACCAATCTTCCTCAAAGTGAGTTTAAAATAAAAATTGTAAACATGCTCATGGAGGTACAGAAAAACATTCAAGAACTCAGGGATGAATTTAAGATGGAGATTCAATCATTAAGAAATTCCATATCTGAAATGAAACATACAATGGAGGGATTTAAAAGCAGATTAGATGGAGTAGAAGAGATGGTAAATGGAATAGAAATTAGAGAAGAGGAATACAAAGAAGCTGAGGCACAGAGAGAAAAAAGGATCTCTAAGAATGAAAGAATATTGAGAGAACTGTGTGACCAATCCAAATGGAACAATATCTGCGTTAAAGGGGCACCAGAAGAAGAAGAGAGAAAAAGGGATAGAAAGTGTTATTGAGGAGGTAATTGCTGAAAACTTCCCCAGTCTGGGGAAGGAGATAGTTTCTCAAGCCATGGAGGTGCACAGATCTCCCAACACAAGGGACCCAAGGAAGACAACATCAAGACATATAATAATTAAAATGGCAAAGATCAAGGATAAAGACAGACTTTTAAAAGCAGCTAGAGAGAGAAAAAAGATCACATACAAAGGAAAACCCATCAGGCTATCATCAGATTTCTAAACAGAAACCTTACAGGCCAGAAGGGAGTGGAATGATATATTTAATGCAATGAAGCAGAAGGGCCTCAGACCAAGAATACGCTACCCGGCAAGGTTATCATTTAAATTTGAAAGAGGGATTAAACAATTTTGAGATAGGCAAAAGCTGAGAGAATTTATCTCCCACAAACCCACCTCTACAGTGCATTTTGGAGGGACTCCTATACACAGAAGTATTCCTAAGGCTAAATAGATGTCACCAGGGGAAGTAAAACCACAGCAAAGTAGAACAATTAATTACTAAGCAGATGCAAAATCAGATCAACTACCCCCAAAGTCAATCAAGGGATAGACAAAGAGTACAGATTATGATAACTAACATACAAAGAATGGAGGAGAAAGAAAAAGGAGTTAAAAAAAAGAACCTTTAGGTTGTGTTTGTAATAGCATACAAAGTGAGTTAAATTAGACTGATAGTAGGGGAATTACCCTTGAACCTTTGGTAACCACGAATCTAAAGCCTGCAGTGGCAGTAAGTACATACCTATCGATAATCATCCTAAATGTAAACGGTCTGAATGCACCAATCAAAAGACATAGAGTCACTGAATGGATAAAAAACCAAGACCCATCTATATGCTGCCTACGAGAGACTCACTTCAAACCCAAAAACATACACAGACTGAAAGTGAAGGGATAGAAAAAGGCATTTCATGCAACTAATAGAAAAAAGCAGGAGTTGCAGTACTTGTATCAGACAAAATTGACTTCAAAACAAAGAAAGTCACAAGAGACAAAGAAGGACATTACATAATGATAAAGGGGTCAGTCCAACAAGAGGATATAACTATTATAAATATCTATGCACCCAACACAGGATCACCTACATATATGAAACAAATACTAACAGGATTAAAGGGGGAAATAGAATGCAATGCATTCATTTTAGAAGACTTCAACACACCACTCACTCCAAAGGACAGATCAACCAGACAGAAAATAAGTAAGGACACAGAGGCACTGAGCAATGTGTTAGAACAGATGGACCTAACGGACATCTACAGAACACTTCATCCAAAAGGAACAGGATACACATTCTTCTCAAATGCACATGGAACATTTTCAAGAATAGATCATATATTAGGCCACAAAAAGAACCTCAGTAAATTCAAAAAGATTGAAATTGTACCAACCAGCTTCTCAGATCACAAAGGTATGAAACTAGAAATAAATTACACAGAGAAAACGAAAAAGCCCACAAACACATAATAACATGCTCCTAAATAATCAATGGATCAATGACCAAATAAAAACAGAGATCAAGTAATATATGG
The DNA here is from genome assembly GCA_032199065.1 of Smutsia gigantea. NCBI lineage: Eukaryota > Metazoa > Chordata > Mammalia > Pholidota > Manidae > Smutsia > Smutsia gigantea. The sequence goes on along the minus strand of JAVSCE010022101.1, from coordinate 99,591 downwards.
AGACAAATGACAAAAATAATTCAACACCGCAAAATCTGTGGGATGCAGCGAAGGCCGTGCTAAGAGGGAAGTATATTGCAGTACAGGCCTACCTCAGGAAAGAAGAACAATCCCAAATGAACAGTCTAAACTCACAATTAATGAAACTAGAAAAGGAAGAACAAATGAGGCCCAAAGTCAGTAGAAGGAGGGACATAATAAAGATGAGAGCAGAAATAAATAAAATTGAGAAGAATAAAACAATAGAAAGAATCAATGAAAGCAAGAGCTGGTTCTTCAAGAAAATAAACAAAATAGATAAACCCCTAGCCAGACTTATCAAGAAAAAAAGAGAGTCTACTCACATAAACAGAATCAGAAATGAGAAAGGAAAAATCACTATGGACACCACAGAGATACAAAGAATTATTAGGGAATACTATGAAAAATTATATGCTAACAAACTGGATAACCTAGAAGAAATGGACAAATTTCTAGAAAAATACAACCTTCCAAGGCTGACCCAGGGAGAAACAGAAAATCTGAATAGACCAATTACCAGCAAGGAAATTAAATTGGTAATCCTAAAACTACCTAAGAACAAAAGTCCTGGACCAGATGGTTTCACTGCTGAATTTTATCAAACATTTAGTGAAGACCTAATACCCATCCTCGTTAAAGTTTTCCAAAAAGTAGAAGAGGAGGGAATACCCCCAAACTCATTCTATGAGGCCAACATCACTCTAATACCAAAACCAGGCAAAGACCTCACCAAAAAAGAAAATTACAGACCAATATCCCTCATGAACATAGATGCAAAAATACTCAACAAAATGTTAGCAAACAGAATTCAAAAATACATCAAAAAGATCAAATCCACCACCTTTAGGATTTTCTGTAGGTAGTATAATGTCATCTGTAAATAGAGTTTTATTTCTTCTTTCCCAATTTGGATGCCTTTTTTCTCTTTTTCTTGTCTGATTGACATGGCTAGGACTTCCAGTACTATGCTGAAAAGTGGTGAGAATGGGCATCCTTGTCTTGTTCCTGGTCTTTCAGCTTTTTGCCATTGAGTATGATGTTAGCTGTAGGTTTATCATATATGGCCTTTATTATGTTGAGGTACATACCCTCTATACCCATTTTATTGAGATTTTTTATCATGAATAGATATTGAATTTTGTCTGATGCTTTTTCAGCAACTATTAAGATGATCATATGGTTTTTATCCTTTCTTTTGTTAATGTGGTATATGATATTGATTAATTTACAAATATTGTACCATCCTTGCATCCCTGGAATAAGTCCCACTTGGTTTTCATGGGTAATCCTTTTAATCTATTTTTAAATTTGATTTGTTTATATTTTGAGGATTTTTACATCTTATGTTCATCAGGGATATTGGTCTGTAATTTTTGTTCTTTGTATTGGCTTTGTCTGGTTTTGTATTAGAGTGATGTCGGCCTCACAGAATGAGTTTGGAAGTATTCCCTCCTCTTCTATTGTTTGGAATACTTTAAAAAGGATGGGTATTAGCTCTTTAAATGTTTGGTAGAATTCACCTGTGAAGCCACCTGGTTGTGGACTTACATTTGTTGGGAGTTTTTTTATTAACAATTCAATTTCATTACTGGTAATCTGTCCAGATTTTCTATTTCTTCCTGTGTCAGTCATGGAAGATTATACATTTCTAGAAGTTGTCCATTTCTTCTAGGTTGTCCAATTTGTTGGCATGTAATTTTTCATAGAATTGTCTTATAATTCTTTAAATTTCTGTGGTGTCAGTTGTAACTTCTCCTTTTTCATTTCTGATTTGTTTATTTCTGTCCTCTTTTCTTGATAAGTCTGGCTTGATGCTTTTGTCTATTGTGTTGATTTTATTTTCTCAAAGTACTAGCTCTTGGATTCATTGATTTTTTCTATTGTTTTCTTATTCTCTCTTTATTTCTGTGCTGATCTTTATTATGTCCCTCCTTCTACTAACATTGGGCTTCGTTCTACTTTTTCTCATTCCTTTAGTTGTGAGTTTAGATTGAGATTGTTTTTGTTTCTCAAAGTAGGCCTGTATTGCTATGTACTTCCCTCTTAGAATCACTTTTGCTGCATCCCACATATTTTGAGCCATTGTGTTTCTGTTTTCATTTGCCCCCATGTATTGTTTGATTTTCTCTTTGATTTGTTCATTGATCCGTTGATTATTTAGAAGCATGTTGTTTAGCCTCCATGTGTTTGTGGGGTTTTTTGGTTTTCTTCATGTAATTGATTTCTAGTTTCATACCATTGTGGCCTAAAAAAATGTTTGATATCATTTCAGTCTTTTTGAATTTATTGAAGCTCTTTTTGTGTCCTAATAATGTGATCTATTCTGGAGAACATTCCATGTGCACTTCAAAAAATGTGTATCCCACTGTTTTGGGGTAGAATGTTCTGTATATATCTGTTAAGTCCATCTCATCTAATGTGTTGTTCAGTGCCTGTGTTTACTTACTTATTTTCTGTCTGGATAATCTAGCCACTGATGTATGTGGGGTATTAAAATCCCTAATATGACTGAGTTGTTATCTATTTCTCCCTTTAGGTCTGTTAGTATTTGTTTTATATATTTTGATGCTCCCATGCTAGATGCATAAATATTTACAATTGTTATATCCTCTTGTTGAACTGACCCCTTTATCATTATGTAATGTCCTTCTTTGTCTCTTTTTACTTCCTTTATTTTGAAGTCTATTTTGTTTGATATAAGTACTGTTACTCCTGTTTTTTTCTCCCTTTTATTTGCATGAAATATCTTTTTCCATCCCTTCACTTTCAGTCTATGTATGTGTTAGGTCTGAAATGAATCTGTTGTAGGCAGCATAAAGATGGGTCTTGTTTCTTTATCTTTTCTGCTACCCTGTGTCTTTCCATTGGTGCATACAGTCCATTTCCATTTAAGATAATTACTGACAGGTATATACTTATTTCCATTTTATTAATCATTTTCTGGCTGTTTTTGTTGTTCTTCCCTGTTCCTTTCTCCTTCTCTTATACACTTCTCTTGTTACTTGATGGTTTTCTTTAGTTTTATGCTTGGATTCCTGTCTGTTTTGTTTTTAAATCTGTGTGTGTCTATTATAGGCTTTAGGCTTATGGTTATCATAAGGTTCATGGATAGTTTCCCAAATATATAAGTTTATATTACATTGATGATTACTCAATTTCAAACACATTATAAAAATACTACTTTTTTATTCTTCTTCCTCCTCCACACTTTATGTATAAGATGTCATAATCTACATCTTTAGGTATCCCTTGACTAATTTTGTGTATAGTTGATTTTACCACTTTTATATTTTTAACTTCTTACTTGCTTTGTAAATAATTGGTCTGCTACCTTTACTGTAGGTTAATTTTCACAGATGAAAAAATTTAGACTTAACATTTCCATCTAAAGAACTCCCCCACTTAGTGGTGGTGAATTCTTTTACCCTTCATTTATATGGGAAACTTTTCATCTCTCCTTCAATTCTGAATGATAACCTCGCTGGGTAGAGAATTCTTGGTTGTAGGTTCTTCCCTTTCAATACATTAAATGTTTCATTCCACTCCTTTCTGACCTGTACAGTTTCTGCTGAGAAATGTGCTGATAGCCTTATGGCATTTCCCTTATAGTTAACTGTCTCTTTTTGCTTTTAATATTCTCCCCTTATCTTTAATCTTTGCCATTTTAATCACTATATGTCTTGGTGTTGTCTTTGTGGGATTCATCTTCTTAAGGGCTGTACTTCCAGGACCTGGATGTCTATTTCTTTCCCCATATTGGGGAAGTTTTCAGCTATTTTTTCTTCAAATAGACTTTCTACTCCTTTGTCTCTTTCTTCTCCTTTTGGGATGCCTATTTTGTGAATATTGTTTCATTTGGAGTTGTCATACAGCTCTCTTAGCATCTTCTCATTTTTAGAAATTCTTTTTTCTCTCTGTTCCTCAGCTTGGTTACTTTCCTGTTCTCTATCTTGCATCACATTGATTCTTTCCTCTGATCCCAGCAGTTTGCCATCCATTCCCTCTGCTGTATTTTTTATTTCAGTTATTTTATTCCTCAGCTCTGAGTGGCCTTTTCATATTTTCTCTCTCTGTTGAAATCCTGAGATCATCAGTTCTTTTCCCCAGTTCAGTGAGCATATTTATGACTGTTACTTTGAATTCTTTATCAAGAAGATTGCTAATCTTCATTTCCTTTAGCCCTTTTTCTGCTTTTTTACCTTGTTTCTTTGTTTAAACATATTTGTCTACCTTCTCATTTTATCTGGGTGTCTGTGTTTCTTCTTTTGTATTAGATAGATCAACTATGCCTTTGAGTCTTAAAAATAATGGCTTTATAAAGTGGGTGTCCTGTGGTGTCCAGAAGCTCAAGACTCACTGCTCACCAGTGCCTGGTTCTCTTTTGTGGCTGAGCTGCAGTTGCTGTTGGTGGCTGTGGGCATGGCCCACGTTTCTGCTTGTCTGCTGACAATGGCTGATCTCCACAGCTAGCCTCCCTGTGATGCGAGGTGCTTCTTCTGAGATTCATTGTGTTTGGCCCATCCTCTGCCTGCCAGTCAGCAATGGCAGACCACTGCTGGGCCAAGTGTGCTGGGCAGGCAGGCACACTATGGAGGGCTGGGGTTTAGCCAATGGGGCAAGTGGAGAGCTTAAACCTGGCTCCTGAAAGCATCTGGCCAGTTGAGCTGAGGGAGGGCCAGGAGAACCAGCGAAGTGCAGTCTGTCGTCTGCCTGCCAGTCTGCAAAATTGGGCCGCCGCTGGGCCACGTGTGCTGAGCAGGGCAGGTTCACAGGGGAGCGCCACTGTGTGGCTGAGCCTTTCAGAGCTGGCTCCCACAAACCCCTGACCAGCTGGGCTGAGGGATGACTGGGAAAGCCAGGAAAGTGTTGTCTGCCTTTCACAGCCAGTCAACATCAGACCACTGCTGGACTGAGCGGGCCAGGTGGGGCGGGGATGCAGGAAAGTGCCTTCATGGAGTTGAGCCTCCAGTGAGGAAGATGGAGCATTTGGAACTGGCTCCCATAAGAGCCTGACCAACTGGGGCTAAGGGAGGGCTGGGAAGGTGTCGTCTGCCTGCCCTTTCTCCTCCAGAGAGAGCTCCCTCCAACCCCCGCCAGCCCCTCTGGCACACTTCCTGCTGCTGGTAAATCTTACAAACTGTTGCCTCTGTGTTGGGTCTCAGTGGAACCAACAGAGCATGCCTGTTTTCCACAAGTGACAGGAGCCTCAGGCCCCCAAAGTGCTCCAACTCTCCCTGGTGTCCAGCCCCATTAATCACTGAAGCCCAGTGCAATGTGGGCTCGTATTCTGGGAGCAGATCTCCAGGGCCAGGTGTGCCAGGTTCCTGAGTGTGTATCCCCTCCCCACTCAGTTCCTCTCCCTCCTGCTTGTGGGCTGGTGTGCGGGAAGCGTTTGGGTCCTTTACCCTTCCTGATGGCGTCCTCTCTTCACCAGGTGTAGATGGTCTGTTCTGCAGTCTTCAGGCTGTTTTGGGGGTTAATTGTGTTCGTTGTAATTGCTTCCTCGGTGTGTACATTTTTGCCTTGCCATCCTGCTCAGCCATCTTTTTGCCGCCTCCTCAAGAAGAATTTTAAATGTTTTGATAGTCTTCCAGGGAGGTAAAACTACTTGTCTGAAAACAGATGAGTTCAGCTTTTTAATTCACAAGTTCAGGATACTGGTTTGCTGGAGAACTAGGGTCATGCCCTTTACCACGGAGAAAAAAGGAAATGCCTTTTCCCTGATGTTGTAGCTGAGCAGTGTGGCACTAGGGTTGCTTACAGTTTCTGCAATATGCCTAAAACTTCAAACACACCGTGACTACTTGCATTATGGCCCAAATTTGTAATGAACTTGGAAGGTTTCTGATTTTGTTTCCTTTTTTCATGTGACATTACCTTTCTCTTGACATTAAAACTGTTTCATTTGGTTTCTGTTTCTGCCCCTGTCTGGCAAGTGAATAGGCTTTTAAATGAGAGGAATAGGGTGGGAGTTGATGATTGACGAAGGAAGAACTAGAATGAGAAGGAGCCAGCCTTCCAAGGAATAGATTTAAAAGTATCGTGGGCAGTGGGAACAGCATATGCAAAGGTTCTAAAACAAGAAAGGCACGACTCCATGACAGAACCCAAAAAAGATTGGAGAATAGCAATTGGAGAATACTGGTGAAGGAAGGAAGCAGTAAAACATAAAAATGATGTAAAGCTTTTTAAAAAACACCTCTGGCAGCTGAGTATGCAGAATGGATTGGAGAGGAAATGGAATACAATTCATGAGTCTATTGTAGTAAAGGTGGCTTGGATTAGGATTGTGGCAGTAAAAATGAGAATGGTCAAATTTTAAGTATACTTTTGGAAGTAGAGCTAATAGGATATGATGATGGATTAGAAAGAATGCTAGAGAAAGGATCAAATACAATTCTCAGGATTCTGGCTTTAGTAACTGCGGGCACTGAACAGGTGGGAAAGACTGAAAGATTTATGAGTGTGAAGTCAGAACTGAAGGCTGGGCTAGGGATTATAAATTCGTGAATTGAAAAACAAAACGGATGGAATAGATGAGATGATGTGGGGAGGATGTACGCAGAAGAGGGCCTGCTAGGAGCCCTGGGGCATTCCAACATTTGGGGTCCAGTAATGGAGGAACAATAACCAGAAAATGAGATCTAGAAGAAATACCAAAAGAGAGAGAAGGACACCAGGGAGAGCATGCTGTCACAGAGGCTAAGAACGCACCAGGTGCCACTGGTCATCTATTACAGTAACAAGAAATGTGTAAAGCCCTAGGAGGAAAATTTAGACTCCCAAAGGGACAAAACTAGACTTGAACAGTGCAAAGACATCCCTTGTTATTATATAGAACAATACAATATCATAGATAAACTTTATGAATTTAATGTAGGAATCCAGTAAACACCAACAAGGATTTATTTGTTTGGTGGTGGTTTTCCCCTGGAACTATGCAAATTGATTCTAAAGTTCATGTAGAAAAATAAACATGCAGGAATAGCTAGAAAAACCTTTAAAGAAAGAAAGAAAGAGGAGAGTCCACCAGATAGTGAAATATAATCTCTATAATTAAAACCATGTGGTACTGATGCACAGATGGACAGAGCAATGAAACAGACCAGGAAGTCCAGAAATAAACTGAAGTACGTAGGAAAACTTAGTATATGATAAAAATGGCATATTAAATCATAGGGAGAAAGATGGACTTTTTAGTAAATAGTGTTGGAACAACTTGGGTAACCATTTGTCAGAAGATAAAATTGGATCCATACCTTACATCATATACCAAAATAAACTCCAAATGGATCAAAGATCTACATATAAAAAATGAAAACATGAGTTCTAAAAAAATACATGATTGAATTACTCTATAACCTGAGTGTGAGGAGAGCCTTTCTCACTATGGCTTAAAATTCAGATGCAATATATGAAAAACATTGTTAAATTTAACTACATGTATTAAACAACTTTGCATAAAGGAAAAAATGGCACTGTGGTAGGTCAGCCTTGTAAGATGGCCTCAGTGATCCCCACCTCCTGGTACTCATGCATTATACAAGGTGTAATCCCCCTCCCTTGAGCGTGGGATGGCCTTAGTGATTTCCTTCTAGTAAAGTGGAAATTGGCAAAAGAGATAGTATGTTTCTTTTGAGATTAGGCTACAAAAGGCTGTGGCTCTGACTTGCATCTTGCTTGCTCATACAAATAAAGATGCTGGGGTGCAGGAAACTGGCTTATGACAAACCAGCATGGCAAGAACTATTGGCGCCTTGTATATAGAAATGCAGGTAATTTTTGTGTGTTGCTCTTATATGCAGAACACTGCTTAGTTTTCTTTTAATGATAGTTTATATGAAAATCTGGACTTCCTTTGAAGCAAGTCATATTGTTTGTAAGGTAATTTAGTTTTATTCCTTCCCCAATCATTTAACAATTTATTTATTGGTCTCACTATGCCGGCTAGAAAACCCATGATAGAAGCATCCTTGTTTCTGTTTATATAAAGAATGCTTCCAAGGGTGCCCCTTTACTAATGATATTTGCTGTAAGTTTTGGGTAAATAACCTTTATTAAATGAAGGAAGTACCCATCTATTCCTAGTTTAGTAAGAGTTGTATCATGAAGTATTTTATTTTATATAAGGTTTTTCTGCATCTCTTATCAGATTAATTAAATTCACTTTTATTCCTAGTTTGCCAAGAAATTTTGTTTTATTTCTGTCTATGAAGCATCTTGAATTTTACTGAGAAATCTTGAAATCTGTTGAGACCCTATGGTTTTTGTCCGTTAATCTGTGCCTTGTTCTTTTTTCACCCAGATACAAGATGATCTCTGAATTCACTTGGCCCAACCATGACCTTCCTTCGGACAAAGAGGCTGTCAAGAAACTGATAGAACGTTGCAGTTTTCAGGATGATGTAGCTTATGGGAAGACCAAAATTTTCATTCGAACACCCCGAACATTGTTTACCTTGGAAGAACTTCGCTCCCAGATGCTTGTGAGGATTGTCCTCTTTCTACAAAAGGTAATTTTATATTTCATACATAAGGTTAAGATCTTGCTTTTATGTTCTTAAAAATTTGTAGAACATTTTCTTGGATTCAAGAGTGATCATGTATTCTTTGAATCTGCATATATCCTAGGATGTTTTCTGTTGCCTTCACACATGGACAATTTATTTGACGGCCTGAGTTCAAAATTATTTTATCCTGAAAACTCAAGACATTTTGTCTTCTGTTACTTAAAGTTGGAAAGACATCTGAAGCAGCTTACTTTTTCTCTTAGATAACTGAGTTTATTTTCCCTCAACTAAGCTACATAAAATAAAGGAAAGACTGAAAGATTTATGAGTGTGAAGTCAGAACTGAAGGCTGGGCTAGGGATTATAAATTCATGAATCTAAAAACAAAATGGATGGAATAGATGAGATGATGTGGGGAAGATGTACATAGAAGAGGGCCTGCTAGGAGCCCTGGGGCATTCCAACATTTGGGGTCCAGTAATTTTATCTTGTAATTTGAAAATTTTGCCAACATGTTTGAAATCACCTCCCTCCCCCATCATTACCCGCTACCAACCCTTGACCGAGGTGTTGGCTGAATGATGCCCTTTGGATCATGGTCCCTGTCATCATTACTCTGCGGGGCCTTTTCTCATTGCATTCCCTCATGTTTCCCCTTTATCCTCCATACTGTTTCCATACCCTCCATATAAAGTACTTGAATGTAAAAAAATATAATGTATATTTTTAAAAATCATGTGTCTCATGAGAATGTCCTTGGGTTATATATGAGGAGAAAAGTTGTCGGGTCCTAGGTATATGGAAACCTAATTGTATAAGTAGTGCAAGGTTTCTCTCCAGAACAACTCTTCCAGTCGTATTACTGTGTCGCCCACATCCTTACCGGTATCATCCAGCTACCTAAATTTTGCCAGACTAATAGGCAGAATGGTGTCTTGTTTTACTTTGTATTTGCCTGATTACCCTTGAATCTAAGCATCTCATTAAATACTTGCCCACTTTTGTTTTTTGAGTTTCACTGTGAACTGCCAGTTCATATCCTTTGTTCATTTTTCTACTGGAATTGGTATTATTTTCTTGTTGATAAGCAGTTATTCCTTGAATATTTTAGACATTAATCTCTTATTTTCTCAGACATTATCAATATAACTTTACCCATAATATGTTTTGTTGAAAAGAATCCTAATTTTGACATAATCAGATTCTTTGATTCTTTGCCTCATATTTTGTGCTTTGGAATTTTAAGACGGCTTTCCTTGTCTCTAGATCACAAGGATACTATTCTGTATTTTTGTCTATTAACATATACAGTTGACCCTTAAACAACACAGTTTGAATGCGCTGGTCCACTTGCAGGCATTTTTTTCAGGAAGTATGTTGGAAAATGTGGGGGAAATTTGTGACAATTTGAGAAAACATTTTCCTGTCTCTAGCTTACTTTATTGTAAGAATACAGTATATAGTACATATAAGATAGAAAATACGTGTTAATCAACTGTTGATGTTATCGGTAAGTCTCCCAGTCTACTTATTAATTGTTAAATTTGGGAGAGTCAAAATTATAAGCAGACCTTCAACTGTGCAGGGGTTCTGCACCCCTAACCCTCACATTGCTCAGGGGTCAGCTCTGGTTACCTTTCACATTGGGTCTTTAATCCATTTAGAACCACCTGTGTGTCTGATTTTATTTTAGAATCCAGCTTCATTTTCTTATATATGATGAGTCAGTTATCTCAGAACCATTACTAAACAATCTCTCCTTTACCCATTGATTTATGATACCACTTTTATCATGTACTGTCACATATATATATAAAATACATATCTCCAAGTTTTTCTGTTTGCCCATTTTTGAACTGATACCACTTATTTTTACTATAGTATGTCTTAGTGGTACTGTGTCTTACATGCTAGGATAAGTTGTCTTCTCTATTCTTCTATGTTCAGGTTGATCAACCTATATATAGACCTTTATTCTGCAATATAAAATTTTAATGTGTGCTTATTGTGTTCATAAATTCAATAATAATTTTAATTGGATTGCTTTGAATTTAAAGATTAATTTGAAAGGATTAACATTTCTACAATATTAAGTCATCTTAAGAATATGGAATAGGCTTATTTTAATCAGTTCTTCGAACTTTATACTTAGCCTTATGAATCCGTGGTTAATTCCTAGATATGATTATTTTTGTTACTGCTGTGAATAATTTCTATATGGCAGTGTTGGTACAGAGAAATAACACTGGTTTATGTTCCATATGTATCCAGCATGAACCCTTTCTTAATTCATATTTGTGATTCTGTTAGTTTTTCTGGAGAAATGTTTATCACCTGCAAATAATGAAGGTTTCTCTTCCCTTTCATTGGTGAGATATTTTAAGTGTTGGTCTCTTTCATTTATTTTGTCTAGAACTTAGTAAAGTCTGTGAATACTAAATTGTCTCATTCTAAACCCATTTCCCCCTATTGTTTTTTATATTGCTTTTACTCAGTTCTGTTTTCTTTCCCCAGACTGCTTGTAAATTTGCAAGTTGGATCTGTTTTCTGTCTGCCATGGTAAATTCTGGTCTTGCACCTGTTCTTCTGTATATTCAAATCCTTTCTTTTGATCTTCAGTTACTTACTAGCAGTTCCTTGTTGTAAATATGGTACTTTGTTTCTCTTCTTCATATCTCCCCAGAAGATTGAGGCTCAGGCTTTGGCCCTGAGCCACAGTAACCCTGCCTCTCATTTTGGTTAGTACAGTCCTGTCCTGTTGTCTGTTGAAATAATCAGCAATATCCCCTTCACTCTCCAGAGTGTCTCAGTATGAATAATAAACTGTGTAGTCACCCTGCCCTGAACTGACTCCTTGGTGGCCGGTAAAATCCTCTTAAATCTGCAGTAGAAGTTTGTTGACAACAACAATTGTCAGCATCCCACAGACTTTAGTCTCCTACAGCTCTGCTAGCCAAAGATAGAGCCACCCTTCCCCCTCAGAGCCCCATGGCCTAGCTTGTACATAAACAGTTACAATTCCAGGTATACACCCCTACCACAGCTCCCCCTTTCTCGGTCCTCTCTAAAGCACCACTGCATTCTTCCTGGTCAGAAATTATAATTTTGCCTAAGAGAGAGAGATTCTAAAAGACAAGGAATGGCTTCCTCCAAAACCATCCCTCACGCTGTGGAGGAATGCTGTCCCATCTTCTCTGTGATGTAGATCTTGCATTTCCTAACCATGAGGCAGTGGAGTAGGGAATAAGGGTCTTCCTCTGAATTCTTATGCAGACCATTTTAGGCTATGATATATGTAATCTACTGATTATGTTCTTTCAACCAACTCCACAGGACATAAAATAAGTGGAAATTTCTCTCAACCTCAGGGAATATGGGAATAGGGCATCAGTCACCTAACTTTCCATGTAGTGTGTGTTTTTATTTTTTTCTGTATCCTTACAGGAATGTACTTGGAAGTTAGGAGAGCAGCATCAGGAGATGCTATTTTTTTCTTTTTTAAAATTATTTTTTATATTGAGTTACATACAATAAATTGCACAAATGTTAAGGGTACAACTTGATGAATTTGGCATGTGTATACACTCATGTAACTATTGCCCAGATCAAGATATTGAACATTCTCACTAATATTTTTCCCCCTTCACTTATTTTCCCCATTCCCCACCCTTTCCCCTATGACAACCACCAGTCTGTTCTCTGGGCCTGTGAGTCTATTTGTTTGATTTCTTAGGTCCCACATATATGTGAAATCATATGGTATTTGTCTTTATCTGACTTATTTTACTTATCTTAATACCTTCTTCATGCTGTTGCAGATGGCAAGGTTTCATTGTTTTTTATGGCTGAGTAATATTCCATTGTGTGTGTGTGTGTGTGTACTGCATCTTCTTTATCCATTTATCTATCCAATAATTTTTCCATATTTTGGCTATTGTAAACAATGCTGTGATAATCATAGGAGTGCATATACATTTTCAAATTAATGATTTTGTTTTCTTCACTAAATTCCCTGAAGTGGAATTTTGGGTCATATAGTATTTCTATTTTTAGTATTTTGGGGAACTTCCATACTGCTTTCCATAGTGGCTGCACCAGTTTGCAACCCCGCCAAGTAGGCAGGAGGGTTCCCTTTTCTCCACATCCTTGTCAACACTTGTTATTTCTTGTCTTATCCATATTAGCCATTCCAAATGGTATGAGGTAATATCCCACTGTGGTTTTGATTTGCATGTCCCTGATGATGACTGATGCTGAGCATCTTTTCATGTACCTGTTGGCTATCAGTATCTCTTCTTAAATGTCCATTCAAGTCCTTTGACCATTTTTAATTGGATTACTTGGGTTTTCCTTGTGTTGAGTTGTTTGAGTTCTTTATATATCGTGGGCATTAGGCCCTTGTCAGATATATCACTTGCAAATATTTTCTCCCATGCAGTAGGTTGCCATTTTGTTTTGTTTCTGTTTCCTTTGCTATGCAGAAACTTTTTACTTTGAAGTAGTCCCACTTATTCATTTTTGCTTTTGTTTCTCTTGCTTAAGGGTACATATCCAGAAAAAAATTGCTAATGCTGATGTTCAAGAATTTACTGCCCATGTTTTCTTTTAGTTTTATGGCTTTAGGTCTTATATATAGGTCTTTAATCCATTTTGAGTTTATTTTTGCATATGGTGTAAGACAGTGATCCAGTTTCATTCTTTTGCATGTAGCTGTCCAGTTTATTGAAGAGACTATAAATGGTATATATATAGTCTTGCCTCCTTTACATATGTTGATTGACCATTTAAGTATGGGTTTATTTCTGGACTCTATATTCTGTTCCTTTGGTCTTTGTGTCTGTTTTTGTGCCAGTACCATCCTGTTTTGATTACTGTAGCTTTGTAATATAGTTTGAAATGAGGGAGAGTTACAGTTTTATATGTGGTTTGATTTACAGGTCCAAGTCAGTTTTGTTCCAGGTGAATAACCAGCTGTTCTAATTCCATTTATTTAAAAATTCCTCTTTTTTCCACTAAATTAAAATTCCACCTTTGTCTAATATTAAATTCCCCTATATTATTGAATCTTTCTCAGAACTCACTATTTTATTCCATAGTCAATTACTATGCCAATATCATACTGTGTCTATTATAGTATATCATAGTAAGTTTTAACATATGAGAACCTGGCTTTGCTTACAGTGTATTTTCATACCTTTTCTGTACCTTAATAGAGTTAGGCAAGTTAGAAGAGAAGGAATCAATAATATTGTCTAAAACCAGAACCTCCAAAGTTGGTTTTTCTTAAAGAAATAAACTGCATAAACACAAAGATTGCAAAAGAGGTAAAGAATACATTGCTTTCTGATTCATAAAAAAGTTTGTAGCTCCTCGCTGTCACTGTCTAAACCATTAAGTACTCAGTATCAAGAATTACTGATAATCGCTTGACATTTTAGGAGATTTTTGAAATTGCTAGGAATAATCTTCTTTTAAGAAATAACCATTTAGAGTTCAAAGACTTTTATTGGTTTTATAGTACATAAGTAATAGCAATACAAGTTCATATAGAATAATGAAAATATGTAATTTTAACTTTTAAAATATAACTTTTTTATATTAAATATAAATTTAAATTATATCATACTGCTGTTGTATAATAATTTTTGTTTTATCTTCATATGTGCAAACACTTATTTGCATACTTATAATAGCTGACTTAGTCCTTAATGTGATTTACTGCAGTTTCCTCAATCTATTACTGGATGTTTAGGTATTTCCAATGTTTGCTCTTACAGTGCACATCTCTGCTTACTTATAGCAGTGCTTGACATGGAGTTCAACAAATGTTAGCTATTGTTATTACTGTTAGTATTTGTAAACATGCTTGAGTATTTTCTTATAATAAATTCTCAGTCGCAAAATTTTTGCTTTTAAAGATACACACTTAAAAATTTTTCTGTACCCATTGTCAAATGGATTCCAGAAAGATTGTGCCAGTTTATGCTTCCACCAACTCATGTTTGAAAAAATTTGACTCACTGAAGCACTAAACATTTTTATGCTCATAAACACCCTCTCTGAATGACCGAAAACCTGAAAGTTTTGCCTGAATATTAAAAAAAAGCAGTTTATAAAAAGGACCAGTTGAGTATACACATTTTTGCATCATGAAAGGGTATATAGCCAGAAAGACTTTTTTTAAAGGTCATTCTTCTCTTCCTTTCATAGTACACAATTGCTTCACTTACCCACATAACTCTATACATTTGAGTTTGTGTGTGTGTTCTTTGCATCACTTTTGAAAGAGAAATGATATTTCCAGACACCACTGAAGAAACTATTTAAAGTTTTTAGAATTAGAGCTTTCAGCAAGGAGGTACAGGGAGATAAGTAAAGTCAGCTCAGCAGCAAACACATGGGGCTGAGTTGAAGTGTATAGTGATTGTTATTAAGTGTATTGTAAGGCAAGCCTGTCCAAGTTAATTCTGTTGTCTTAGATTTTTTCCTTCTTCAGCCTGGACCTTTCTGGTTTTGGGTTTCTTATCATTCATCCTCTATGTTTTTATTCATTAATTCCCAGAAAATAAGACATATATTTGTTGCACAGTTGGGGAAATCCTGAAAGAAGACTACAGTTTCAATGGATAATTAATAATTAACAGTTTTTAATGAAAATATCACACCAAATGCATTACAAAGAGTTGTGATTCTCTAAAATTCTGAATCCATTTAATTTAAAATATGTTGCTGTCTTAGAAGAGGAATGGGGTATAGAACCGCTCAAGAAACTCCCTTATTTTTTTGGTGCATGTATAGTCTTAAATATATGTTCATTCTAGGGAATCATGGGCAAGATCAAAATTGTCATAAAAAGTGATAGATGATACTGAAGATGGGTTCTCAAAGGGAGGTGGAAAAGTAATTGGGGAAGTTTATCTTTGTGTGGCCATTAACAGTAAATTTGGAATAGGTTGATGGATTTGAAAAGTGGATCTCTGGACCCACCTATAAGATAGATGAGTACTTTTGTGAGTTGTGCCTTCATTTAGGGGAATTAGCCCCTTCTTAAAGGACATCTGTAGTTGATTATAGACAGAGATCTTAATTAGTCACTATGTCATATACTTGGACCATTTCAGATGGCACAGCTTTGATCCTAGCCTTAGGAATGGAATTACCCTTTCCAATGTGCCATGGTGTCATTCAGAGGCCTTTCCTGTGTCATATAGTGAAGGCTGCTAAACATATGCCTTCTTTCTTAATAATATCTTAAAGCTTGAATCATTTTCCTCCAAGCAATTTGTTGGTACTCTGGGGTAATAGATATAGCTCATGAATTCCACAGCAGCAAGAGCTGCCCATCCTTTGGAAATTTAAATCATGCTAGCCCCTGCCCCACTCCACACTGTATGCCATGAGTTTTCTGGGTTTTATTTCAGTCCTAAATGTGGCTTGTAGTTTATAGCACCTGCGATAAAATGAGCTGTGGGGTGCACGATCAAGCTTTAACTAAAGCCATTTGATTATGTTCTGTTACAGTTATGTGAAACTACAGGCATATTTATATACAAAACGACAGAAGCCCCATTGTGATAGAATCCGGACAGGAGTACCACATTTTGAATAAGCCCACCCACCGTCTCAGAGAGACCTAGGTGTCATTTACCTAGGCTACAAGCATCCTCCAGAGGACACGTCAGCAAGCCACAAGCCCACCTTTCCCCTGACCCCTCCCCTCAAAGAGCCCCCTAAAATCCCTGGCCGTAAAAACCTCTTGGCCTGTTAGAGACCCCTTTTTCCTTTGTTCTGCGGGCCAGGACAGAAGGGTTCCTCTCAGGTTTAGCAATAAACCTGCTTAGACTGTTGAGTTCACATCCCATCTTTTCCTTATATCAGTCCCCTCTTTTCTGTCACATTGGGTCCTAGGGTCAGTTGGCTCCTAGAATTTTATTTTTGCTTGTCTCACAGCTTCCCGATTAGACAATGATAGTGGTTTGATTATTAAGTAATAGCAAAATTGGTACAATCTCTGAAGCAGCATGAGGAGAACAAAGGGTTGAGTAGAGAAGAAACTGTGGAACGATGTGAAAGAGAAAAGGAGGTAATGGTGAAGCTGAGGAAGGAAGAAAAAGACCTCAAGCTAGTGAAATAAGAGTCTAAATGTGGGCTAAAATCATATGGGAGTGCTGTTTCTAATTTTCTGTGGTTTCCATAAATGTGGAATTGTAAGTTAGTTGGTGGTCTTTTCTTTTTTAATTCAGAATAATAATTATTTGGTATTCTACTACTAAACTGATTTTGTGAGGATATTATACAAAAATACCCAATTTTATCAATAAAGAAGCAGTGTTTAAGTACACAATGTATAATGTTTAGAAAACGTAAAAAGGCACGTAAGATCCAGGGTCCTTTTGAGATGGCACATGGGAAAATCTCCTTCAGTTCTTCAGGATTAGCGGTGCTTCTCCTGGGCCACTGCCCTCAAGCTGCCATGTAATGGGGAGGGGGCACAACGCTGCAGAGCCCCTTTATGAAGTTTCCTGGAGTGGTGATATTGGGCAGCCTTGAAATCTTCCTGAATTTAATGGGAATGCTTCTAGTGGTTTCTATTTATACATGGTACTGATTGAGATAGATATATTTGAGCATGTTAAGGAGGCATCCGTCTATTCCAGTTGTGTTGGGTACTTCTAAAATCAAGAATAGACATTGGACAAAATCAAATTACTTCTTAGCAGTTATCAGGATGGTCATGTAATTTTTTTCTCTTCTGAGCTAACAATGCAGAGAATTCAACTAGTAGGTGCAGTGTCGCTATTATGTTTGCCTCACCAAGATAACATAGTCGCTTTTCCTTCTCCATATTTTGGAACAGTCCAGAGAGCACTGAAGTTGATCTCTTCAGGTTGAATTCTCCTGTGAAGACATCTGAAAGGCGGCACTTGGAGCATAGCCCTTTAAACAACTCTCTCTAGTTCTTTGTAATAATTGGTCTGTTCTTATTGTATATCCTTTGTAGGATCAGTTTACAAAAATTTATATTTTTCTAGGAAATCATCTAGGTTCTCAAATTTAATTGACTAGAACTGAACAAAGTCATATCTTAATGTTTCTTTTCATTTCCTTTGTATCTTTAGTCATTCCCTCTTTAATTTTTTATTTTGTGTATTTGATTTGTGCTCATTCTCTTTTTTATCAACAATATATTTCACTACTTTTTCTCAAAGACCCAACCCTCTGATTTGTTTACTAATTCTATCATTTTCTTATGTCTAAGTTATTAATCTTTCTCTATATCTTCATGAATTCCTTCTTTTTGAGCAGAAGCAAGCAAGAGATTATCTTTCTCCGACTCCTGGAGCTGAGTGTTTAATGCATATTTTTTCTTTCACATTTATTAATAATGGACTGTGGAATTTGTTCTGAGAATTATTTTTGCTGTATATAAAGGCCCCAATACATTATCATTTAATTATTTTTTTATGTTTAGATTTGCTTCTTCCCTAAAAGTTGTTTAAAAATATTTTCCAAGTTATTTACAAGTGATCCATGTTTTGTGTTGTGTGTTTTGTTTCATTTTTTAATTCTGTTAGAAATTTTAGTTTTATTGCATTATGATCATGGAATGTTACACATACTATTTCTAGCTCCTGGAATTTACTGAATTGGGGGCTGAGTATATACTTATTTTCTTAGTATAACTTGAAAGAAGGAATATTTTCTTTTTTCCTTTTGGATATTTTATCATGAAAAATTGCAAATATTCACAAAAGTAGAAAAATAGGAATAAGAGTTCTCATGTTCCCATCCATCAACTTCAACAATTATCAATATTTTGCCATTCTTATTTTATCTTGATTCACCTCATGCTTGTATGTGTGTTTTGTTTGGTTTGGTTTGGTTGGTATTTTGAAAGTAAATCCCAGATACATTATCATTTATCCCTTATAAACCAGTCTAGTCTGGACAGGTAAGGGTTTTAGAATACTATCATCATACCATATAAAATTAATAACTCCTTAGCATCACCTGACATGTAGTTAGTGTACATTATTCCCAGGTGACTCAGGAATGTCTTTCCGCAGATGGTTGAGGTTAGGAGCTGTGAGCTGAGACCTTTTGAGAATAGAACACACTAGTCTGATCATATTAACTGATTTAATTTCAGTGACATATCACTACATCCTTAAAAATTTCATGTTTTAAAGGTGGTTTATGTTTCACAAGGACTGCCCTGGCTGGTGTGTTCTCATTAACATTTGATACAATTTGTATGTTCCTGTATCTATTTGCTAAGTTTGCTGGGCTGTATTATAGCACCAATCATAAGAAGGGTCTTTTAATGGCTTAAAAGTCACTGACTAAAAAATAAACATATGGGAAAAAAATAATAAACATATAGGGAAAATAGTAAATTCTGAAGCTGAGAATAATATAACTATTAATTATAAGTAGTCTCAAAGGTTAATATAGACTTGAGTGTAATAATTTCGTAAACCAGCCAAAAGAAAAAGTGTGAATAGAATCATTATATGAAAATTGGATTTTATTTGCTTAGTTATTTATTTGCCCCCATTCCCTGATGTATTGTTTATTGTGAAATCTTATCAAGTAGTGGCATGAAGCCCCTGGGGAATTTCACATCACTTTAAAACAAAGTCCACTGCTTCTTTGTGAAACCAGTCAAGTGTTTTATTTCTCAGACTAAAAGCAAAATAATCATCTCTCATATCAAATCAATTACTTTGCCCTCAAAGTAATAAAAAAACAAAAACAGAAAACTAATATAATAGCTCGTTTTTACTGTGACAGACAGTATTTACATATATTATCTAGGTTTTTGCAACAATCCTGTGAATGAGTATCCAATATTTTCATTTACTAGGAAAGAGAATTAAAGCCACTGAGGAGCTGAGTAACTTGCTAAAGGTCACACAGGTGGTCCATGCCAGAACTGGGATTTGAACCCAGTCATCCAGCCTTTTAACCACTATTCATTTATATCATGGAGGTATCATTTAGCATGTAGTTCTTGTAGAACAAACAGGTATGACTCACACTATTGAAGAAAAGTTTGTAGAACTTGTAAAACTTGCTGCAAAGGTGGTGATGACATCATGCTCAGAGAGAAGGAAGAATAAATTCCTTTATTAAATGATCTTGGTAGACAGCCAATGATGTCTGAGTCATTTACTCTTGACTTTGTGAACTAAGATACATTTCTACTACAGTTGGAAAGAAACCCTTATGTTGAAAGTATGAATCAGTTCATGACATATGTACAGTAATGAAAAGTGATCAATGACTTTTTTTTTTAACTGAGGATACATGCTCCAAGAGAAGAGTTTTTTGTTTTTTGTTTTTTTTTTGGTAAAAGTGACTTTTGAGCCATAAGTGGGTTGGGAAAGGTATGCTTGGGTGACCACAAAGCATGAAATGAATTACAGGAAGGGAGGACAGGGTATTGCTATGTGATGACAGAGGTTGCTCCCAATGCCAGTCCATTCATTGCTTTATTCAAGGGGAATATTTATGGTCAAAAATATGCCACTTGCCCTTGATTAAGTGTTGGAAGAAATAAAGAAAAATGGGCCTTTAATCAAGTGATGGAAATTGGAAATTGACCATATGTCCTTTAAGTATTCTGTGAGAAGAAACATGTGACAAGTGTTCTTTCCAACACTGTGGTATGTGGCTGTGTGGGAGAAAGTTGCTCATATGCATTTTTAAATAAGTAATAAACATGGATTTGTTCATTCATTACTGAATAGGGACATAAAAATGAAGAAGACAAGGTTTCACCCAGAAGAAGTTAATAACCCAGTCAGGAGGAAGATGTGTTAGCACTCACACCAGTGAGGTAGAGTACCCGCAAGGGTGATTCTCGGGTCGGTGATGACTACCATTTGGCTCAGAGAAGAGGCCCCGACCTGAGCTGGGTAGAGAAGGCTTTCTGGAAGAAGAAATGCCAGAAAGTTTGAGAACCATTCTGTTAGATTTATATTTTACTTGAAAATATATCTGCAGGGAAGACAGATCTTGATCCGTATTTCATAAACCATTTATGTGGACTGAGTTCATTAGAGCTGGGTCATTGATGTCACAGTGGGTTAATTGTCATTAAGGTTAGTGGCTAAAATAAACTCTGTCAAGTATAAGGAGCAACATTTTCTACAAAAATATTCAAACATTCTCCATGATAAATGTAGTCTAGTCCTAGCCCTTGGAATTACTAAAACAGCCCTTTCAGTGTTACAGGAAAGTTCTTTGGCCTTCCTGGAAAACAGCCATATGGATAATTATGAAATAAACATACATGGCAGCAGTGCAATACAGTGACACAGAATTAAATTTGGATTTAATTTAAATTTTATAACAAGTATGTAAATATTTACTATATTTACTAACTTTTCCCTTATTTATTTAACAAGATGTAAAGATTTAGCCCAGGGTTTGTCTTCTCAAATCACCTAGGTCACGAGCTCCCATTCTATCATGTCCTTACTAGTAACTGCCAGTCAAGGCTGGTGGTCACCTGATTTGACTATACTTTTGTTGTCATGGTTTATAAAACTCTTCCTGCACTGTACAAAGTCTTCTGCAACTTGGTTTTTTCACCTGACATGTTTTTTAAATTTCACCAGGTCCATGATTGTAGCTCTAATTTATTTTCTTTTACTTCTTTATGCTACTTCATTATTTAAAAGTTAATTTTACTGATAACAGTTACTTAGTTTTTCAACTTTTTGTCATTCCAAGTAATGCTACAATGAACATTATTGTACATGTGTCCTTGTCTCCAAGTGAGTAAGTCTGTGGGGGGCAGTTACTCTCAATTTTTGAGGACCCCAAAGAGCTTACCTTAGAAAATTCTAGAAAATTCAAGAATGTACAAACACACATTCTGTTAGCTGTCAGAGTGATCATGTCCTCACTGGTAGTGTAACCTCTGGAAAACTCCACTGTACACTCACAAGAAGATGAGAATCACAAAGGCAAATAACCTGATGGTATTATTATGAAATTAGTTTTTATCTTGAGGATCCCCTAAAGGGGCTCGATAATGCTCAGGGTTCCCCAGATGAGACGTTGAGAACTGCTGCTCTAGGGAATATACTTCAGATATTTATTCATATTTCTTCAGATAAAATTTCACCCAGAAATGAAATTGCTAGATCATATGGTATTTCTGTTTTTAATTTTTTAAGGAGCCTCCATACTGCTTTCCACAGTGGCTATACCAATTTACATTCCCACCAACAGTGCATGAGGGCTCCCTTTTCTTCACATCCATGCCAAGGCTTATTATTTCTTGTCTTATGATCCTGTTCTGACAGGTGTGAGGTAATATCTCATTGTGTTTTTGATTTGCATTTCCCTGATAATTAGTGATGTTGAGCATGTGTCTGTTGGCCATCTGTACATCTTCTTTACAAAAATGTCTATTCAGGTCTTCTGCCCATTTTTTTAACTGAATCACTTGGGGTGTTTGTTTGTTTTGTTTTGGTGTTGAATTTTATGAGTTCTTTATATATATTTTGGATATTAACCCCTTATCAGATATATCATTTGCAAATATCTTCTCCCTCTTAGTAGTTTGCCTTTTTGTCCTGTTGATGGTTTCCTTTGCTACGCAAAGGCTTTTTGTCTGATGTAGTCCCAATTATTTATTTTTGCTTTCATTTCCCTTGCCTGAGGATACAGATCAAAAAAATATTGCCAGAATTTTAAATATTGACCAACCTAATATTGACCTGTGAGTAGGTCCTTTACTTCCTTGTAAGTTCAGCTATACTGAGGGATGTTTGTTACACTTCTCTAGCAGAAGGGAAATCATGATATCTATTCCACCTCCCTCCTGCCATATTCAATGCAATTCCCTTTGAATGGTTTAATAGAAGTTATGTGTCTATTTTCAGGTTTTAAATAGATCTGTGTCAGGGGGAGGTTAGAGGTCAGCGAGACTGGAGGCAGGATGGCCAAGTAGGAGCTTTGTTGCTATAATCTGGAAGAAATCTAATGGGGGCCTATGTCATAGTGATAGTTGAAATGGGGAGAAATTTGAGAAGTGGGAGGTGAAATTGGCAGACCATGATAGTTATTTGGATGGGAGAATGCCAAAAGTCAGGAATTAATGATTCCCAGGTTTCCAATCCAGGTTCCTGGACAGCTGGTGTCCCTAACAGCTGAGATGGAGATAGAAGGTGCAGAAGCAGGGGCATATTTGGGGAAAATTAATAGTTTGGGGCAGTATGTGTTCAAGATACCTATGAAACATTCAAGTCAGGATGTTGGGTAATGGATAATTGAAGTCAAGGTGTGGCAGGCAGTTGATACGGTGTCGGGAAGCAAATGAAATAGCAAATCTCAAGAAGGAAAGACCAGCATCAAACAGAAAAATCAACAAAATAAGGACTGGGAAGTGCCCACTTCATCTGGCAATTAGGAGATCATGGTTTATTCATAATAACCAGCATGTTAAAGTTGGTCAGGGTGAAACCAGAATACAGGAGGAGAAGAAAGACAAACCAAAAGCCAGAATCCTCCAGCGAGGAAGTATATCCAACATTCACTGGTAAATAATGGTGATAAAAATAGGTATGGGAAAGGATTATGTTCTTAATGAAGAAACCAAGGAGTTTTTTTCATCTACAAGACATTTAGTAAAATGAGTATCAAATGTTGAAACCTTACCTCTACATATGTTACTAAGCCGTGCCATTACAATAACATTCACCTATCAAATACTCGTTGATTTTACTGTTAGGAAGAAAGTTTCTGTTAATTTATAAGGCAATATCTGATACCATTTAGTATTTGCATTTGACAGATGCAAAGCTTGGAACCATAAAAATGCTTCAGCTAAAATTTGACACTGGAACAGCGGAGCATCCTTTCTCTCTCGTCCTTTCTTTCCCTCTCTCTCTCTCTCTCTCTACCCCACCCCCTTCCTTTCTCTTTGTCTCTTTTGGCCCCCCTTTTCCTCCTGCTACCCAACTAATAAATAAAAAAGATGAAAGCATATTTGGAAAGTAATGGTGACATGTCAAAAATAATTTGTTTCTTATTTGTCTCCTCTCAGATACTGCCAGTAAGAAACCCCCACCACCCCTTGCCCAGCCCCTTCCCCCGTAACTTGGAAGCAGATGCTCTGTTCTCCTGAAAGAGCAGCAAATCCGTTGCCCGGGTGATATCTCATTACTAAGGCAACCAATTTGGTGCATCAGTGTGAATCCCAATTTTTAAATGTAATTATGCCAAGATATGTACATATGCTTGAGATTTGCTTAAAAGGAATCTGTTCCCCCTTCAGAAGGAAAACATTTTTCTATGTTAGATGAAAGGAAAAGGGAAATACTGCTTTTATTCTTTGCTATCTTAGATACACCTTTCAAATGAGCTCCCCCACTATGCTTAGTAAAATAACTTGCACTGGTTTCTCTCTCACCACGTGTTTTTTTGTTTTGTTTTGTTTTGTTTTAACATGAGATGTTCCCTTTCCAAGACACCTCTCTCTCCTGAGACCTGTCTGTCATAACGCAGCAGATGTTGTCTCCATGACAACACTTTCTGGTCCCTATATGGGGTGGCAGGAAAAAACCATAGCTACGTTTTTATTGCATTTTTTTTAATTGCTGGAAGCTCAAGAGATTGACTCTTTGTAAGGAATTAATTAGTGAAGAGGAAGTGATTTGGTGAGTAGATGCTTTCATTAAATTACAGAACTTCTGAACAATTCAGTGACAATTGCTACCCCAGACTCAAATGAAGAATCTTATATAGATGGGGGGGGGGGTGCTTGTCTGGAGGAAGACTGTGTTACACAAGCAGCTGAAGATGTGCACAGCCAAGCCAAACAAAGTACCATTGAACCACTGCTGAGCAATTAATTTTTCTTCCTCCTCAACAAAAACTACTGTTTCAAAATAAAATGCATATTTAGGTTCAGGGAGTACTTACTTTAATTACCAACGTTACTAAATAATGAAATCCATTCAACTCATGAAGTTTGCCATTTCCTATGGCTGCCAGGAAGCTCCAGGCTCACATGTGTACTCACACCTGGGAACCATTCTCAGCTGGGGATTTCAGTGGTGACTTCCTTCCTTCCCACCTGAACTCTGACCCCTGACCCCAGCACCTAGCTGTCCTTCTGTGCTTGCTTGAGTGACTCCATTGTGTGTAAGTTTTACTGTAAGGTTCCTCCAATCCTTTTAGAAATCACTAGGTAATGAATATTAAGGCACTTACTACTTAGTGACTATGCTTATATTTCATATAAGATGATTTTTAAAACAGACTTTTCAAAAAAAGACTTTTCTGAAGTACATACTTTTGCCACGTACAATTGACCCTTGAACACCATAGTGGTTGAGGCACTGACTCCCTGGGTAGTCAAAAAAATGCATATAACTTTTGACTGCCCCAAAGCTTAATTGCCAATAGCCTACTGTTGATTTTATGGTAGTAAATGATAAGATAAACTAGTATCTACATATATTTTAGGCATTCATGACATACCTGACTTTTCCTTAATTTTTTCAATATTTCTAAGCTATGTTTCTAGTTTATCTACAAGTTTGTTCAAACTGTTACAAATCTCAAAAAAATTTTTCTAATGTATTTATTTATTGGAAAAAATTCACATATAAGAGAACCTGTGCCGTTCAAAGCCATGTTGCTCAAGAGTCATCTGTATTTTACTAAGCTAAGACCCTTTATAGATGATAAAATACATCCTGGTTACCAAATTAGGTATATAGTATAGAATGCATGTGGTTTAGGTGTGAGGTTTAAATGCTAAGGTTTATTCTTTTTTTCTTACTATAGCAAATGTATATAACTAGTACCAAGAAATCTAAGTGTATCAGAAGTTGCTCAGATTCTTTGTCATGGCACATTTAAACACAGTCTGCTTAGACCATTAAATTTTGCTAACCAAAAAAAATGTTTATGAAATATTCAGCGTGCTCTGGGAAACATACCATTATTTATTGCACATATTTAAAGCATTCAACTTCTCTTTGTGGGAGACATTTAGAGGCTTTAAATTCTATTGTTTTAATTCCAACAAGTGCAGAGTATAAATACCTTTACTATATAAAAGGCCCTTCCAATTAAATTAAATAAATAACTCACTAAAAAACTGAGCAAAAATATGGATAATCAGTCCATAAAGAAAAATGGCCAGCAGCCATGTTTTCACCTATCAAATACTCAGGTTTTTTTTTTTAATCACACACAGTGTTGCTGAAGATATGCATACTCCTGGCATATGAGTAAATTGGTGAGAGCTTTCTGGAAGGTACTTGAGCAATGTATTTCCAAAAAAATTTAGAAATTGGGTTTGCCTCTAATCTAGCAATTACACTTTCAGAAAGTTTTACTAAGGCAATTCTTAAGAATTTATGTAAAAATTAAGTTGTAAGAATTTTATTTTCAGTATTTCTCATGAAAGGAAATAATGGAGAAAAAGGCTCTGAAATTAGTTACGTAAAGTTGATATCCATACAGCAGGAAACTAAGCAGCCATTAACAATGACATTGTAAAAAAAATTAGTAACATTGAAAGTATTCATGATAAATGTTAAGTGAAAATATGTGTCACAAAACAGGGCGTTCAATAGGATCCCTTTTTAACCACATTGTTAATTCTAGAAATACCTGTGCACGCATACATGCACACAAACACACCCGTTTTGTATACTGAGGAGCAACTGATGAGTCATTCTTTTGGGGGGTCTTCATTCATTATTGAAGAAAATTTAGGAATATTTATATTCTATGGTTTTTGTCAAAAAATCTTAATGTTGCTAGACATTGCTATCTATTCAGATTCACTCCAGTGAAGGTCTATATTTTTAAGAAAATTTAATTTCAAAATAAGGTGTTTCCTAGTCAGCTGTCTTTGGTTGGTTTTTTTGCATTTGTGTAGATACCAAACTCAAAGAAACCACATTGTCATAGAAAATATGTTGGTGACCATCTTGGGGAATGAAAAATACAAAGACTTGTAATTTAAATGCAGGTACTTTATTCACAAGTTTATTGTACTTTAAATAGATTTTAAATAGGAACAACATACAGCTGTACACACATTGGTCCATCTAAAATTTTAATGAACAGTTTTTATTATAAAATAACACATTTTCATTGTGAAATATTTAAGTTACATAAACGAGGCAGTAACATCACCATATCTCACCACCAAAAGGTCACTACTATTAACGTTTTGGAATGTCTCATTCCAGTCCTTGTCCTACTCTTTCTTACACACACACAGGCACGCACAATTTTTAAAGTCAAAGGCATGTTGTGTACACCGTAAGGGGCTATTCCAGTATAAAAATCAGCAGCATGATGGTAATGGTTGGGTGCTCTGCCCCCAAACCACTTCCATGGGGTCTTCCTGGCTCCCCTCCTTGACCCTCATCTGCACAATATCAGAGTCTTAGTGTTAATGATGAGGTTTGTCTGTTCAGAAACCCTTTGGTCACCTACAGAATTAAGACCGGACTCTTCCAGAGTCTGGCTCCAGCCAGCTACGTCTTCCACTATTATACTGGCAATGCTATTGTTTTTCATTGAACTCCAAAACATGTCTTTCTTTTCTACCTGTATACTTTAATACATACGGTTTGCCTTGCCTTTCACGTTCTAATTAGATTCCACCGCCTCCCTAAAACCCTCCTGGCCATACCAGTCTAAATGAAGTCATCTTTCCTTCCTTCCCCAGAATCCATGTCAGTTCCCTGCGGCTCTCTGACGCACCACGTGCATTGGGAGGCAAGACCACGGGCCTTCTGTTGGTTTCAGGTTTACGTAAGGTTTTAGGTTCATCACTTCTTTCATCTGTAAAATATAGGTTTGGATATGGGTACACGTATCACAATCAGGTATGAGGTGCATTAGGAGTAATTTGTTACTAATAAGTTATCAAAGACAATGAATTATTTTGTAAGTGAGAGCTGATTCAAGGTTATTTTTATAACATTTATACTTGCTTTCTTGAGTGGGTGAGAAAGGCACATCTCAGGGATTGTACAACCACTGGGAGTGTGTTGCACGTATGAATGTCCATAAGGTGTGCCATGGAGGTGTCAGGGCAGGGAACCTCTCAGCTAGATGATCTATAGGATGTCTGCAGCTCAGAAATTACTGTTGGATTCTCCAATTTCTGTAGTCTGTAGATCATCTATTAATTTTGTATAATTCTCCTATCTCCTCAACTAGATTATAAACTGTTGAGGAAAGCAGCGTCCTTATACTTGTTTGTATTCTACCCAGAGTCCCAACATAATGCCCTGTGTACACAGTGGCACTGGGTGGCATTTTATCAATGGTATAATTATATTATCATGACTCAATACTAGGTGTTCAGGATTTATAAAGTTTTGTATTAGTTATGTTATATATGAAAGAAAAGATACTCATTAATACCTAAGAGTTATTTATGTGCATTTAAATGAGCTATCTTCATAATACCAAGCAAATGAAGTAACTAGTAGGTATGAGTTATTCCCAACTGGGAAAGAAGCCTTTAAGTTTTAACTCTGTTGCCAGAATTGAAGAATCACTAACTTCTGTATAATTTCTAGACTCTACTACTGCCTAACCAGCAGAAAGTTCTTGGCTTCTGTCAACCATAAGAACTTGTGTTCCAATCCCAACTCCAATACTTACGGGATGATACTTTTAGGCCTCTCTGTGCATCAGTTCCCACCTTATAGTATAGTTGTGAGTATTAAATGAGTTACTATAGCCAGCATACTTTGAATAGTGCCTAGCACGTGGCAGGTGTATGTGTTTGCTATTAACATTGCATTATTATATTAATGTTATTATTATTAACCTGGGTTTGTATCTATTAACTTGTCACACCTATACCACAAACCACCTGTATTAATTTCTTATGGCTGCTGTAAAAATTAGGGCAAGTGTAATGGCTTAAAATGACAGAAATTTATTCTATCAAAGTTCTGGAGGCCGGAAGTCTGAAATCAGTTTCACTGGGCCACAGTCACGGTGTCGTCAGGGCCATGCTCCCTCTGAAGATTGGAGAGGATAATCCACTACTTGCCTCTTCCAGCTTCTGCAGGCTGCCAGCATTCTGTGGCTTGTGGCTCCAATCTCTGCTAGATAGCCTCTCAAAAAGAGGAGGAAGCTGGAAGATACTATCAGCTGCTGAGTTAAAGCCAAAGCTAATTAATGACTGTATCTTTTCATGTCTTCTGTGGCTTATGAGCTTGAATAGCTAGTTCATTTCCGCTCGTCTTCACAGTTGTGTACTGGGAAGGATGAGCTGTTTCATCTAAATGCATCCAAGTAGTCTAACCAAGAACTGATTCCTATTTGGAATCTGATTTTTGTTCATTTGAGACCACAGTATGTAATATTTCTATATTTTTATTTGATAGAGTTTCCCAACCAGTTTTTTTTTCTCTTCCCTTTCATTGCAGTAATAGAGGAATTAAATCATTCTCACAGGCCTAGTGAGAAAAGGAGCGATATACAGTGAATGTTATGGACTCTTTCTCAGCCTCACTGACCTCAAGAGAGAGAATAAGGATGTACTGTGTCATATTTTCCTTGGTCGCTTGACAAAATCCAGTGACACTGAGGTGTTGACTTTTGCCCACAAAAGAAAAGGCAAAGGAGGATTTTTTTCATGAAAAATCTTTTTAACTGGAATTGACAGGGAAGTAGGAACTTAATTTAGAATATCCCTATTTTCATAGCTATAACAGAACCAACTTATTTGAGATGAAGATTTTACAGGGTTAGCTAACTTCTTTTCATGTACAAGGAATATTCACTGAAAACCAGGTTTTTTCATGCATCATGTTGTCATTGGCACACTGTCAACAGTTTTTTAAGTCGGTGTTTATTCATGCTAGACTGCTCTAGAACTATCCACCGTCAACACTGATTTTTAAATCCCCTTAGGACTTAAGAGCTGTGTGGCAGCTGCCATGTCTTTCTCCCTTGAGCGCTTTATAATTTGCTCGGCTCCTCTTCACAGGTGTGTGCCCAGATAAGCTGTCTGTCCCTTCTAAGTGAGCTCTTAAACCCTAAGATAACTGAGCCCTTCCTGGATGTTAAACATTCCATGGGGCCTTTTTTTTACAGGTTAACCAGTCATCTTTAAAACTTCTAATAAAGATCCTTAGTTTATTCAGGCCAATATGTTTTCATTCATTCAAAAATGTGTTTATTGCTAGGCACTCTGAAAATACAGTGATGAATATAATAGCAATAGTCCTTGTCTTCCTGGAGCACACATTTCTAATTGAAGAGTGAGGCAAAAAAGAATAAATCAACAAATAATTACAAATTGTGTAACAGTACCAAGGAAAGGAAGGGCCGAGTTGGGCCAGTCATGCAGAGGACAAGGGAAGTCTATCTTGGTCAGGGAGGACTGAGGAGGGGCCAATAAGCCGAGACGTGAAGAATGAAAAGGACTCAACCCTAGGAAACATCCAGGGAGAAAAAAAATTCAGGCAGAGGGGAATACACAAGCAAAGAGGGTGCAACAGGAAAGCACTTGAACATCGGAAGGCATTTAAGCAATAGTACTACAGTGTCTGTGCTTCTGTCCCTTTTTCCTGCGGGCGCACATCCATTTCTTTAAGGTTCGGGGCAGCAGGGTTTGTGTCTGTACAACTTTTCAGCTGGATGTTTGGGTTTGGGTTTTCTGGAAGGGCACCTGGAGGGCAGCTAGAAGGACACCTGGAGGCCAGCTAGAGCAGAGTCCCATGAAACCCTGATCACCAGCCAATTGAGATGAATGAAAAAGAAGGTAGATTTTGATGATCCTAAGACATTTACAAGGTTCACATACAGAAAGAACTGGTTAGAAGTCTAAATAAGGCTGGTGTTCATGTGGAAAACAGTTTGATATGTTCTCTGAAGATATGCTTGATTTTTGCATGGAACTGCTGATTTATTATGACTGGATCTTAAAATCTATCATTTATACCCTTTCACTATAGCTTATGCCTTTTGCTTTCAAGTAATTTTATGTATGTGTGTGTGTCCATTTGTGGGTGGGGGTATATATATATATTTTTTTCTCATGATTACTTGCTTTTTACAGCACTTTTTCAGAGGAGACATTCTCATAAAGATTTCCAATGTTAACTCTTGCTTAATGCCTGACCAGGTTAGGAGCTGACTTAGATCCAGGCCACTCACGTGAGTTTTATTCAAATAGAACATTTCTCCCGTCTTATTCATCAGCTGTAGCTGGTAACTCATTTGTATTTCAAACAATCTAGAGCTTTAGTGGGCATTTCGCACATCTTCAATTATGAATAATCTACTGAAATAGGCACAATCTCCTGGCTTTCATGAATTGATTATAAAATAAAGGCTGTCTCCTACTTGTGATTGAGTGTCCCCACCCTTGCCCCATAAAATTTATATTTTAACAAAATAAATTTGTTTTATGGGCACATGTTTGATTTTAAAGTAGAGAAGCCCTTAGCATAGCAGCAAAAGAATTCAAAAAGGCCAAGATAGATAGCCTAAACCTTTAAAACTTCTGTTTCTTAAGAAATAAGTTGTTGCCCAAAACAAAAGAAAGGGAGGAAGGGAGACAGACCTAATTCAAATTGGCACAGTGTATAATGGTGATTTATTTCCTACAACTGGAAGCCTCTCTAGTCAGCCATCTCAGATCATCCTAATCCCAAGTGTGGCTCCCCCTTGCGGTTGAAAGATGACTTCTAACCATTTCAGCATCCGGGTTTCTTCCATGTTCAAGGAGAGTCACTTCTAGAAGTTTTTGGACATTTTCTCATAAAAGTGATAATTATCTCTCTCATAACCACCTAGCAAAATTCCCGTCATTTTTTATTGGCCTGAACCAATAACTATGTCCAGGAGATGGTAAAGGCAAAATGCTAAGAAGTCCTTGTAAATGTAACAAAAAGTTACTTATTTCATACATAAGAAGCCCTTACCAATCATTATGTGAAATTATGCGTATGTGATGGTAAAAAAAAGAAGAGACAATTCACAAAAGAAAAAATTCAAATAGCCAGTGAGTTCTAAAAAGTTGAATAGCACTAATAATCAAAGTAATTTAATCATAGCAACAGTATATTATCCTATTAATCTAGTTGATTCTTTTTAACTGTTCACATGGTAGAATTTGGAAATTGGTAATTTATTATGTGGCAGTTGAAAACATAAATGGGCTACAACAGCAATGCTGTTTCTAGAACTTTGCCATAAATCATTTGTGTGCATAAATTTACATATAATGATACTATTAAAGTGATATTTATAATTGGAAAAAACAATAGAAATATCTTACAGTAGGGGGGTTGGTTAACTGAATTATATGCATCTAAACACTGTGAGGTCATTCAGAATCACACTATAGGAAGATACTTGATCACATGGGGAAATGTGCCTGATGTATCAAATAAAAAGCATTCCAAAGAATTTTATCATTATTATATGATTTCAGGTATGTATGTTAAATAAAGGAAAAGTAAATCCATTTGACTACATAAAATTAAAAAAAAACTTACACATGGCAGTGTACCCTAAACAGTATCAAAAGGTCATTGACATTCTAGAAAAAGATTTCAAACACCAATGACCAAAGGAGGGTATCCTTAATTTATAAAGAGCTCCTACAAGTTGATAAAAAAAAATGGATAAAATAGAAATATTCAGTTTACAAAAAAGAATTACAAATGACGGATAAAAATATAAATTTATTTTTTACATAGATTCTAGAGAAGTTAGTGGAAAAATTAATCATATTCTTGTTGACATCCATTTTATATCTGTTCTGACTTGACTGGTACATAACTAAGAAGCCTCAACTTTCAAATATTGTGTTATAAAACATTTCTTGGGGAACAAATAGATTAGGTAGTAGGATTTTTCAGATTTATAAGTATAAGATTATGTTTCTGGTAGGATTTTCAATTATAAAGATAATTACAGTTATATGCACAAATATAAAACCTCAACATCACTGAGAAAATCTAGCATTTTAATCTAGATTTTTCTCTAAATCATAACATTTCTTCATGTCACCACATTATTCTAGCATGATCTACTTACTAATCTGATCACATGTATCACCTGTTATGATAAATCTTGCATCCAAACAATGGAGTTGTACACTTTTTCTTTTTGTAATTGAGTTATGACCATGAATGGTAGTCATAGTTATTTAATCATATTATGTTCAATTCGTGTTGTGTAAACTTGAACTGTCGAAAAACTATCTGCCTTTAATTGTACATTTTCTTATCTTGCCATTCCCCTTTTTGCTAATCACAATCTAAGACAGGAAAATGAAAAGAGGAATTATTTGATGTTTACGCTGAGTAATCCAAGGGACCTCGTCCAGATTATTCCCTTCCCTCAAGATTCGGAAATTCCCCGCCATGGAAGCATCTCCACCCAGCATTGCTGTCCTAGTGCGCGCTGGTAACTAAGTGTCGGCATGTGGGGATGCAGGGGTACACTGAGGAAGACTGATCTAAACAAAGCCCTGCTAGCACCATCCTCCATTGCCTCCCACCAGAGTCAGTCTGCCAACAAGAGCTGTGAATTTTAATTGCTTTCCTCTGTAGAAGCAGTGTTCAGAGGTCCAGAGCTAAGCATTTGCCAACAAAAATACATTAATGCGTGACATGAAGAAACCCATGTTAAATATAGGCCCTGCTCTTTTTATGGTGAATTATTAATAAGGGAAATGTATAACACTATGGTACAAATATATATAAAAAATAAGAGCTTTTAAAGTACCTCTTTTTAATGCATGTCAAGTGTCTAGCACAAGGCCTCGCACATAAGAGTGAAATAATGTTTTCTCTCCCTTCCCCTAACGGTAATAACAGTAATCAGATGAACATCAGAGATAGTGGTTGTCAGCTCCATGTGCACATTGTATCAGAAAGAACCTTTGAAATAACTCTTAAAATGTTTGCTCATTATCAGATATTAGAATATTAGTGTGTGCTCTTATAAATCATCTAGTGTAACATCCTTGCTTTAAAGATGAAGGGCCTTCAGGCTATGAAGGTTGACTCCCCAGTGCCCCTTAGTAGTTGGGAAATGCTGGCCTCTCCCTCCAGGGCAGGACTCTTCACTCCACTGGACACCGTGCCAGCCAGGGAGCTGTCCCTCTGGGTGGTGCTGGACTTCCTTGAAACACCCTCACTCTGTAGCGGGGGAATTCAAGCTTTGTTACATGGAGATTTATGCTGTACTGGCGTTTGACCAGATCTTATTTCTTAAGGAATTGGAGTTCTTTCTCAGTCATCTCAACAACATTTTGTTTTTTTTCTAGGATATCATAGGTGTCTCCCGTTTTCCTCCACACTTCCTACAGAAACCACATGTACAGTAGGAATTTGGGAAACTCCTCAAAATAATGCTTAAACCAAAGTGACATATCTTACCCTCTTCGAAATGAGTAGTCTGTGTACAAAGAATTCTAATCAAATATGTTTTTTTTAATTCTGTTGAATAAAGTTAAAATTGGTTTATTTACATGGAGCTTCTCAGAGCATTTCATATGCTTCTGTGTGTCATAGATCTCCAAAAAGGAACTGCACTCACTATGCAGCTTTCCCAAACTTACTGAAAATGGAACTTTTTTTCAAAGCACACTTCCAAGGCCCTATGTCCCAGGATTCACCTTGGACCTCTGTAGAAGAGAGTGCTAGGATGCACCTTTGACTGGTCCTTTCCGATATCAGTTATTATCTGAATTTATTTGTAATCTAGGGAGCCATTCAAAATTGAGATCATTTGCAAGCATCTGAAGCATCGTTATGCAAGATAAAGGCCCAAGTGTACCGTGAGCAGGTGGTGAGCCACCTCAGTGTTAGATGGAGGTGGATCCGGGCCTGGAGAAGGCAATAGGTGGCTTCAGACAAAGCCAGAACATCCCTAGATGCCTCAGTGGATCTGCTGAAATGCTCAAACACTTGAGCAAAATGCTGTAATTCTATGTCAATAAGCAATTTTGAGACAGCCTTGACCTGAGAGATTTTAAAGATGAATAATCCATCTTTACCTCCCCCTCTTAAGCAAACAAAGCAAGCAATCACTTCAGCGCAGCCCCAGAGTGTTTACTTTTCAACAACACTGAGTCCTGAAAGTCCCATCAGAATTACTCAGCCCATTAGTGGGAGTAATGTTATTTTCATTTGTCTTCAAAATAATTGTAACTTTGGTTTTGATGGAGTTAATGCTGAGCTGTTCTTTTGACAGTAATTGACCAAGAGGTTCAGTTGCTTCTTGAGGTTAGAGTTGCAAGGAGGTTGTCAGATCATGGCATCATCATAGTAGAGACATCATTAATAGGTGGCAATCGTATGCACTAAAGAATTGCTAAGCTTATGGGTCTGGACAAGGCTACATGTAAAGTTTACGAGTCCGAAATGAAAGTTCATAGGTCAACTGAATCAGCAAGCTGGTGTACCAGACCAAGGTAGAGCAGCTCAGGGGTGATCGTGTCTAAAGTACACTCCCCCAGGCACGCACACCACCCTACACACATAATTAAGTTCATCGGGACAGCTTAGAATGATAGACTCACACGCACTCTTGTTTGTTTGGTCTCTGTCTTTATTTTAATGGTTTTACCTTTGGTTAGATTTGGTTATTTCATTGCTTCTTAATTTTCCCCTAGATCATCTCAAAATGCTACTAGTTTATCTGTAAAAGCAAGGAATTTTTGTGTCAAAACTTAAACTAAAAACCTAAAAATTATATCTGCTCTGTCTTCTTGGTATATATTAACCTGCTATTCTGGTAAAAACATGGGTACCAGCCTTTTAAAATAGTACATCAGGCTTTTATTCATTTTGTTCCTCATAGAAAGATTTGAGTTGAAGAGGAATAGCTCAGGAAGATCTTACTGCCTTTGAGTGTTCCTTTAAAATAACACCCAAAAGAGGCTACACCTTCATTAGTCAATCATGAAATATCCCAAATAGGACGCAGCTGTCATTCTGCAGTAGTCTCCCCTTATCCACTGGGAATATGTCCTGAAACCACAGATAATACTGAACACTCTATATACTATGCTTTTTTCCTATACAGTCACACCTGTGATAAAGTTTAACTTATAAATTAGGCACAGTAAGAGATTAACAACAATAATTAATAATTAAATAGAACAATCATAAATACTGTAATAGAAGTTATGTGAATGTGGTCCCTTCTCTCTGTCTCTAAAAATATCTTGTTGTCCAGCACTCACTCTTCAAGTACTTATGATGACGTGAGATGATAAAGTGCCTACGTGATGAGATGAAGGGAGGTGAACAACATAGGCATTGTGATGCAGTGTTAGGCTACTGCTGACCTTCTGACTATATGTCAGAAGGAGCAAAGTCTGCTTACAGACTGTAGTTGACTGCAAGAAACTGACACTACGGATAAGGGCATACTACTAAAGTTTGATGAGATATCAAATTATACCATGAATACCAAAGATAGGATTTGGGTGTTTTGCAATTTACTCAGAGTTCAACCTGGTACCTAAATAAATTACCCTCTACCTCAACTCTTTAACAACCATAAACTGTCAGAACTCTGCTAGGATTACTATATGAGGAACCCAAGGTTAGAAATAGAAGGTGCTTCTCTCAAAAGTTGTCCCTAGGCATGGAGGGCCTGGGAATCTGGGATCCTGCAATTTGGAAGGATTCCAATTATGGAAGCCATGAGAATATCCAATTTAGAGCACCAGGCAGCTGTTTGAAAACAGGACAGAAAGGGTCCAACACCCATAATTACTAGGAAACAAAAACAAAAACAAAAAAATCATGGAGAACTAGGGGGAAAAAGGAAAGAAGGAAAGCTGATCTGTGTTTCTGAAACTGAAGATATGTAATTGACCTACTTAACAGAGTGTAACCTAGAATCCTACATCTTTTGCAAAGTGTGTCTTGTACTGTAATGACTGCCAGATGTTGCTCTGAAACGCCGGACCACTAAGGAGGTATGCGCCAGAGGAAAACATGGCAGAGTTAGGACGGCAGTATAAAAACATCTGGTGAAACATGGCAGATCATGTTTATATCCAGTCCCTCTCAAAACCCCTAAATGAGCAGTAAGGGATAAAAATTGCAGAAACCCACAAGGACATATAGAACCATCATGGAAACAACAGCAGGCAAGAG
This sequence comes from Smutsia gigantea, assembly GCA_032199065.1. Taxonomy (NCBI): domain Eukaryota; kingdom Metazoa; phylum Chordata; class Mammalia; order Pholidota; family Manidae; genus Smutsia; species Smutsia gigantea. Next base: position 62,909 of record JAVSCE010022101.1, on the reverse strand, counting down.
GCATCAATAAAACTTTGGAAATAAGTGAACATGTGGTGACTCCCCCGAGCAAGTGGAGAAAGCTGAAAAATAAGTGCCTGTAGAGAAGAGGTCAGAGAAGCAAGCCAGCCCACTGACCAGAGGGCTGTACGAAGATTCAGGGGTGGGAAAGACTCGGTACCTGAGCAGGGACGGGTGAGGGGTGGAGCTGAAGGAGGAGGTTGATTGAAAATCTGTATAAAGCGCACTTAGGCGCTCAGGTCTCCTGATAGGCCTACAAAGCCGGCTGGCTACCTCAGTCTCATTCTGCTAGAAGACAAGAGTCTTACCTGAAGATACTGAACTGGAGAAGCTCTAGGCTTGGGGACACCAGCCACAGTCAGGAGCGGGTCCAGGCCACATTGAAACCAAGGAAATTAAATGAAAGTCCAGATACTGACAATTCCTTCCTTCCCTTCACTCCACGCTGGCAGCAAAGCAAAGGCACTTAGACACACTGACACTCCGGGGTCCCGCATGGCTGGTTGGTCCCCGCCTCTTCACCCTCTATGGTGAAGTCCACCGCGAAGCACATACACAGAATTTCCAAGTGGCATTTCGCTCTTTAGTGAATGGAACAGCCAAGGGTCCCCAAACGTTGGAGGAAGGCCTCTAACACAGAAGGTCAAGACCAAGACTAGTGGGGGAAGAACAAATACCGTGCAGAAAGCAGTGTAAAAAGTAAAACCATGATTTATATATTCAGAAAGGAAGGACAAGATGCTGCTTTTGTAAAACAAGAAGAAACATGCTTTTCAAAGGAATTTTTGGATAACAAGCTCTTGAAAATGGGACACACAACAGCTGAAATGAAAGATTCAGTATCAGGCCCACATGAAGTTGAAAACATTCCTTCAGCAAATACTGTTGAGTGGCTACTATGTCATTGGCCTTGTTCTAGGCGATGGAGATTCATCAGTGAGCAAAAGAGACGAAGATCTCTGGACTGTTAACTTCCAGTGTGGGAAGAGCAAAACATACACAGTGACATATAATTACGTGACGTGTTACGTGTTAAGCGCTGGAGGCAAGGGAAGAAAACAGAGCGTAGTAAGAATAGAGAGTCCCAGGAGGGGAGAGGAGGTAGGTTGGCTTTTTAAATAGGGTGGTCAGGGCTGGTCTCGTCGGGATGGTGACAGCTGGGCAGACAGAAAGAGTGAGGAGGTTAGCCATGTGGTGTCTGGGGCAGAACATTCCACGTGGAGGGAATAGCGAGCTCAGAGGCTGTGAGACAAGAGGGTACCGAAGGGACCCAGTGTGGCTGGAGTGAGCGAGGGAGAGGACGGTGGGAGGGGAGGCGGGCGGTAGCAGTGCCGGGGTGCAGGGGAGCCTGACGGGCTGCGGAGGGACTCTGGCCTTCACTCTGGAGAGCCACAACAGAGTGTTCAGCAGAGAAGTGACATGATTTGACTTTCACCTTAAAAGGATCACTCCAGCTGCTGTGCTGGGAATGACTAGACGGGGGTAAGGATACTGAAGAGGAACTGGACCCAAAACTTTGTAGCAAGGCGGTGAGCCTTGTGGCTCTGACTTTATACCTCAGGTGTTCTTCTGAGTCAGTCTCTCTTGTTTGTGTCTATCCTCTTTTCTAGCTAAGCAAGGACTTGCTGCCCTCCCCTCTGTCATCTTCTCTCTGCCCTTTATCTTCTGCTGACTTCCCCTTCCGGATCCTATTATGTCTCCTTCAACTGTCAGCTTCCAGTCTCTTGCGTCATATCATAAAGTGCGTAATATCTGGTTGGTTCCACTTTTAGTGTTAATGTTGTTTCATCGAGAGCCCCTTTGGCCACCTTGTTTTGTTGAGCCTCTATAGCATATGCAAATAAGCATTAGGCATATGCTTATTGAATATAACACCTATTTTTCTGCTTTCTGATATTCCATCATCAGGCAAAGCCCTTTACAGAGGTAAGCTTTGTATGACTCTTGAAAAACCCAGCACTTTAAGTTGCTTTAAACAAAGAGGGAAATGGAAAAATCTGTCTTATATCTTAAATTCCAGCCTGCAGACCACAGACACACAAACTTCTATAGATTGTAAAAAAAAAATGCATGAATCATTTTTTGCATAGAACCATTTTCCTTTGTAATTTCCCAGTGCTACTTTTTCTCTGACATTTAAAAAATAAAGCCTAAAGGACTTCTAATAAAGTTGATGCAGGGTCACAAAATTCCTTCTCCCAAGTTTTAGAAATTAATAATAAAAAGTAAAAAAATAGCATGCCATCAACCCTGAAACCAAGAAAAGATCCCAACTTCATATCGTAAGCTTTGAGAAGTGCCATACAGAAAAAGAAAAATGGGACCAAATTGAAAGAAGGTGCTAAAAAAAATGTATTTCCCAAAGAGAAGAACGGAATATAGACAAGCACAAGGAAGGAATTCTGAAAAGTCTCTTTATTTTTGAAAAATTGGCACTAAGTAAAAAGGTGTACCAGAGGGAAGGCTTGGAGTGACCTACACCCCCACTGGGGACTGATTCTTTCACCAAGAAGACTTTTCTCCCCCAGGCAAGAAGAGTCAAGAAAGGTTTACCATTTTTCCTGCCACTGATATAGCAATAAGTGGGCAAGGAATAGGGGAAGCATCTGCTAGCAGTAGTTATTACAGCTGAACCAAGAACAAGCTCCATAAAAAAAATAAAAATAAATGTTTTTGTCCTTAAAGGCAAAAGACTATAATACATCCCAGACTCAGCGAAGCAAAGCTCTGGTGTATTTATTTCACTCGGATTAAGGAAGGAACTCAGTGGCAGCTACCCAAACTCCGGCTCTCTTTCCATTCCTTTTGGGCAGCTGAAAGGCTGGATAGGACCTGTAAGTCATGCCATCCAGTCGGTATCATTGGTGGAAGAATAAAACAATTCCCAATCCAACACTATCGGGACAAACAGTGGGCTGAGAAAGACTGTCTCACATTCCTTAAAGAGTTTCCCGGTCACACTGACATGTGACTGAGGCAGAAAACCTGCACGTACAAAAAATTAGCAGAGCGTACTAAAGACAAAAAGAGAATAGACTTTCAGACAGTCATAACAACTAATGCTTACTGAGCACCAGCTACTCACCAGGCACTATTTTAAGGGTTTTGTGTATATGAACTCCTTCAGTCTTCACAACAACACTACAAGATAAGCACCATTATTGTCCCCATTTTGCAGGTAAGAAAACTAAGGCACGGAGGGATTAAGAAGCTTGGCCAAGGGGAATGGAGGTATGGGTGAAATAAGTAAAGGGGGAACAAAATCAGAAAGAAAGAAGAAGCTGTCCCAGATTTACCCAGCTGGTAAGAGTGGGGCCAGGATTTGAACACAGGCAACCTGAATCCAAAATCTGTTCTCAATCACCATGCTCTTGTTCCCCAAGAAACAATATTTTAAGCAACTGCTCTGATTCTCAAGGAAATTGAAGAGAATAGAAACTTACTGGCCATGTACTCTTTCATGAAAACTACTAGAGGGAGGAAAAACGAAGAAAAAGAAAGACTACAATACATCCCAGACTCAGTGAAGCAAACCTCTCATGCACTTATTTCGTCAGGAATCCAGTGTGGAAGAGTACTTTAAAAGGTCCCAGGATGGGACTGCGCTGTGAAAAGAGCATAAGAACACAGGGTACATCAAAGAAAAATATTTAATCGGTGTGCTGGACAATTGGAAAACTGCTGATCATTTGATGCATCTGTTAGAGCATTTGGCAACAATTAGCAGTTAGTATATAGGAAATAAAGCATATTTTTAAAAGTCAGTTATTAACTATAAGTAAAAACAAATTTATATGACAAAGTACAGGAAGTATAGTCAGGCTGTACTCCCTGGCACAGAGATAAACCAAATGTCTAAGTAAAGTATATATACATACATAAGTCACTTATAGATATAGGTAATATAACATGTAATCATGTAAACCCTATCGACTTAACATTTTTGATGTAATTATTCTTGGGATGATAGAGGAGAGGTAAGGGTAGTGGTGAGAGCTAAATCACCAACTTGTGTAATTTGGATAGTGTCTAAAATGATCAACCAGGAAATCACAGCATATGTGTGTCATTTGTAGATACCAGAAGAAGCAGTTAAGGTAGCTTGTGTGGAATGAGACTGCTGGGCAGGGTTAGGAGGGCACAAGGAAGCACTGCTGTCTGTTTTTAGAAGTATTTTGGTGCTGTTTGGTTTTCTCACCTATACAGAACTTAAGCCAACAGCATCTATGAAATTTTAAACATCAAAAAATAAAAACCCTACTCTTAAAGTATTTCCTTATAAAATACTTTTTTTTCAAGTTGCTAAGCATCTAACCAAAAAAACTTTATTAAAAGCTTTCTAAAACACTTCATGAAAATCAAAGATTGATTTTCTGTATCGATGTGGCTCCAGGGAGTCTTAATTTCTGTCCTCTTTAAAAAAAAAGAAAAGCAACAAACAGGCTAAACTTTTAAAATGTGTGCTGTTTAAGAAATTGAATCACAGACTTCCACCCTCAAATTGTATTTTTCTGTTTTCCAAGACACTAAAGAAGGGGCCTTTATTTTAGCACTTGGGTGGAGGCGTGACGAAGCCATCCGCACACTGGGTTCATCTGCAAGGAAGAGAGCCGTTTTGACTGAAGAGGGTCCCTGTGCTGGGCCACATGCACTAATGACCTATTGCTTTGCCTCATTGTCTTCATATATTCTGCTTATATGTGAGCCCTGGGTTCGCATCACAAGTTGCTCATATCTCATGTTTCCCTTACATATCCTGGCTTTCCTTGACCCATTAGATCTTCTTTGGGGTCTTGATAACTGCCTTGTGTGTAGTTTGCAAACAGACCTGTCTTTATTGTGCAGCAGGCTGAAGAAGGAGAACATTGTAAGCACGCAATGCCAGTGTAGGAGCCTGCACGAAGACAGACCTAGAATGACTGAATAAAAGAGGCGTTGTGCACGTTTTTCTGAGAAATTGTTGGGCACGGGTGGGATTTAAGAAGAAATAAAAGACACCTGAGGTAAATTAATTCAACCATTGTGGAAAGCAGTATGGAGGTTCCTCAAAAAACTCAAAATAGAAATACCATTTGACCCAGGAATTCCACTCCTAGGAATTTACCCTAAGAATGCAGCAGCCCAGTTTGAAAAAGACAGATGCACCCCTATGTTTATCGCAGCACTATTTACTATAGCCAAGAAATGGAAGCCACCTAAGTGTCCATCAGTAGATGAATGGATAAAGAAGATGTGGTACATATACACAATGGAATATTATTCAGCCATAAGAAGAAAACAAATCCTACCATTTGCAACAACATGGATGGAGCTAGAGGGTATTATGCTCAGTGAAATAAGCCAGGCGAGAAAGACAAGTATCAAATGATTTCACTCATCTGTGGAGTATAAGAACAAAGAAAAAAACTGAAGGAACAAAACAGCAGCAGACTCACAGAACCCAAGAACGGACTAACAGTTACCAAAGGGAAAGGGACTGGAGAAGATGGGTGGGAAGGGAGGAGTAAGGGGGAAAAAGGGCTATTACAATTAGCACACATAATGTGGCGGGCGCTGGGGGTGGGGTGGGGGGATACGGGGAAGGCAGTATAACACAGAGAAGACAAGTAGTGATTTTATAACATCCTACTACGCTGATGGACAGTGACTGCAATGGGGTATGTGGTGAGGACTTGATAATAGGGGGAGTCTAGTAACCATAATGTTGCTCATGTAATTGTATATTAATAATAGCAAAATAAATAAATAGATAAATAAATAAAAGACACCTGAGGGCATGTGGAGACTCCATACTGTGGCTTTTGACTAGAGGTTGAAAATCTTGGTCCTGAGAGGCCAGAGAAAAGGAGGGAAGTAATACCACCAACCCAAGAATTGGAATGGTTATTAAGTAACTGCAGTAACATATCAACTAGAGCATGATGCAGTCTGTACAAGGAGTTTATCCAAGAAAACAGAGTAGTTTAAGGTCTTGGAAACTGCAGTAGCAGAAAGGGGTTTATATTAGAAATGCTATGGAAGAAAGAGGAAGCTTGGTGGTAGCAAGGATATGTAGGGAAGAGCAGTAATGAAGTGACGATTACACCAAATTTCCTTTTCCTTGGGAGATAGAGAAGTACAGGAACCTGGACAAAGGATCCTGGAAAAAATGTAGGTATCTCTGACTTCACCAGGCTTGGATAAAATGAGCATTGAGACATTTATACATTGTCTGATTGATTTCTGAGCACTGAAAATTTTTTAACAAAGATTCACTTGCTATTACTCATCTGTTATACCTTTTCCCCAGGAATATATCTAACTTTGTGGGAGTTTATATAACACCTGCGGGGAGGGGCTGCACAGGGTGTGTATAAGTCAGTTTGTAAGTCCAGTGTGACATTATACTAGTGGCCAAGGTATATATTCTATATAAAGCTCGGTTTCATAAGATAACTGTAGATGTGGATGGCTTTTGGGTCTGGCTCATCTTGCGTCCTTTAAACATTCTTAAAATACTCTGGAGATATTTGTCTTTTGGTTTCTTCTTTTCATGACCATAAAGTTGAAACAGGACTCTGATTCAAAGTCAGCCCACCCTCCAGCGTACACAGTGATCCCCCAGACAGCTGGAACGGAAGGACGCCCGTGACTCCTGGCGCCACCTCGTGGTGGCGGGTAGAATGGACACACTTTGGCGCTCTCGATTTTGTTTGCACATCGAAGTTCCCCAGCTGGTATTTATAAGTAGAGGAACTCCTACAATTTCAAAATCATCTACTACTCAGTCAACCCACAACGTTTTCCTTTTTCTTTCTCTTCTGTTAAGGTGTGGCGGGGCACCCTGGCCCGCATGCGGTACCGGAGGACCCAGGCAGCTCTGACAATCATCAGATACTACCGGCGCTACAAAGTGAAGTCATACATCCATGAGGTGGCCAGGCGCTTCCACGGCATCAAGGCCATGAGAGACCATGGGAAGCATGTGAAGTGGCCAACCCCACCTAAAGTTCTCCGGCATTTCGAGGAAGCCCTACAGGCAATTTTTAATAGGTAAAAACTTGTTGGTATGCCCTACGTCCATTCGTGGCAGCGACTTAATATATCAAGTCACAAATCTGAGACCGTGATAGTAGCTGAGCTATTTGCTGTTATGACATTTACTTTTACCTTATGTCTAGATTTGTAGGTTTGGGATTCAAAGGGCATCTGCTTATCTCTCAAAAATAGTCTGTCCATGTGTTATTCCTGTAGTAGTTGACTGAAGTGTGCCCCAGCCCCTGGATCAAGCCGTAGTTAAGCTATTAGCATGCTGGCAAGAAATAACTACTTATTAAAATCATGACACATAACTCAAACCAGAAAGTCCGTTAATCTTTCCAAGCAGTGGGTCTCTTTCCTGCTGCCCCTTAGAATCACCAGGAGTTTATGAAATGTACCAATGCTCAAGCCCCACTCCAGAAAGCCCTGTTTAAGGGACCTGGGTAGGGCAGTCCAAGCAGAGGTCGTTTTTGAAATTCCCAGGTGATTTTAAAGTGCAAGGAGAAAAACAGCTGTTTTAGAGAAACCTATTTTTTTAAATATAAATAAACAAATGCCCATGTAAAATTTGATACCTTTCCAATTGATCTTCATTTTTTTATAAACTGCCCTGATTCTGAGTTTGTAGTTATTCATAGGTTCTTTCTCCTCATTTTTTGAGCTTATTTGTTACCAGTGTACACCAGATATATTTAGCAGTGTCTTAGATACAACCATCTAATCACATAACCTAAGCAAACAGTTTCAAATGTGGTCATTTGGCAGCATGGTATTCCACAAAGAACATTATGCAATAATTGGTATAATGAATGTAAAAGAACTAATTTATAATTCTGTGCTATATCAGATTTTATCTTCCTTAGATGTTGCTCTGTATAATTGGTGGCAGCTATCAGAAGATAAGAGTGCATAGCATGAAAATTCTTTAAGACGCATCTCATTTGTTTTGTGTTTAAAGAAATGATACCTCATTTTTAAAAAATCAAACAAATAGAATTATTGAAAGCAAAATAACTCACAGTTCTTAGATCTAGTACTATAAATTTTAGCTGTAAATCATGGCAGCCTTTTTCATGCACAGATATTTTTTTCGTGTATATCCTCTGTCACCTCCATTTTGACACAATTTAAAAAGCAAATTAAGCTATACATCAGTACAGGCTCATTGTTTTTTTAAAAATTGAAATTATATAAACATATGTAGGATATAAAGTTGAAATCCTCCCCACCTCCTCTCCTCTCTCCCATTTTATTTCTTGCCCCTGAGATATTACTTATTAACAATTAGTTCATATCCTTCTAAGTCTGTGTCTGTGCATTTACAGACACACACATGATAAGAGATGGCATGGCAGAGTAGCTGAAAACAACACAGACTCTGGAGCCTGTGTTCACATTCCAGCTCTGCCATTCTAACTAGCTGTGTAATCTTGGATAAAGTAGATAAGCTCTCTGTACCACAATTTCCTTATCTGTAAATGGCCAAAATAGCAGTACCTGATCATAGTGTTGTTGAAAGGATTATGAGTAAATACATATAAAGCATTTCAGATAGTGCCTGACACGTACAAAGCACTATGGGCAATATTTGCCACATGCTATGAGTGAATATGCATACCCAGTCATATTTGATTTGGGCTTTTTTTCCTGTCTCTTTTGGCACAAGCAGGATTATATGAATGATTATATGACTACTTTAAAATGTCTTGGAGGCCTGTCCAAGACAATAACAATAAATAAAGATCTGTGTAATATTTTTAGTGGCTGCAAACAATTATCAATTTTGATTATGTTGCCTTGTAGCCTGTATGGTCTTCTGTTTAGATTTTGAGGTTTACTTATGGCCTAGAATTGATTAATATTTGTAAAATCCAGTTCATTCCTTCAGCGAATATTTACTCAATGCCTGCTGTGTCGTGGGCACTGACCTGGGTTGCAGGGATCTGGGATCAAACAAGAAAGATGTGAAAGACAGTCCCAGCCTTCTGAAGGCTTATTGGCAATGAGCATTTTGAAAAGAATGCATTTGCACGTGCACACACACTGAATCAATCTTGGCAGTTGTGTTAATCTAGTCCAAAGGCAAACCTTTTCTGTTAAGGGCTATCTTGAGTTGTCTTCTTTGAAGATAGTAAATATTTTAGGCTTTGTGAGCTGCATTTGGTCTGTGTCACATATTTTACTTTGTTTTGTTTTCATTTTTGTTTAACATGTAAAGACTCTTCTTAGCCTATGAGAAGTACAAAACCGGGCCATGGGCTGGATTTGGCACAGGCCAAATCCTGTTCACCAACTCCTGATCTAGTCACTATATCCTGTTTAATTTATTCTTGAACTTTTTGATCTGTAGAATGCTAAGTGTGTTAAAGAATTCCCCTGTGATTGTGAGGTTTTTTTTTTTCCAGACTCTCAGTGTGTGTCCAGCTATAAAAAGCTCACTCCTGTTCCTCACAGTAATTCTTTTTATTCTGGGAAGGCTCGGAGGCTTCTTCATGCCCAGCTTTGTTACCCTTTTCATATTGTTGAGGCCAGTGATTTTTATGGCTGCAAGCTATTGTCACCAGCTACCCATATTTATAGGTGATGGTTGGCTTGATCAGGATGAGAAGCCTGTGTGGCTCCTCACCCTATGGCTTGCAGGCCAGGCTTCTGATTCCCCAGCATGCCTCTGTGCCATGGGTCTCTGAAGTCAGTCAGATATGGACCTTGTCCTTGACCACTGTGGGCAATGAGGAAGGGTGACCAGGCACATGGGCTGAACCAGACCAGCAGACAAAGCAAAGACCTCTCCCCATTGAGAATGAAATTTGGAGCCCAAGAGCTAAGTGGGGAGTGGTTCAGCAAGCCACTTAATGTTGCAGGCTGTGCCTGTCCCGAGTGGCCTTGACTTTGACCAACAACTGCTCCCAGCCTGTCACTCTTTCAGCATCTTCGGGAATGATCTTAGGACAGTCTGTCCAATTGGTATATTGGTTGGCCATACAACGAAGAGAAGAGAATTTCACTGTTTCGTTGAGCCTTTACTCAACGATAGCTCAACTTTGTTACTGTTTTTGCAACCTTCCCTCTCTGACCCTATCTCTGTGACACACGTCTCCTTCTCGCCATGGTGGCCATTCTGTGTGCAGGGAACTGACACAGCTCCCACCCTGAAATCCTTCCCCTCCTCAACTTCAGCCCCTGCTGCCTCAGGCTTAAGAGCTCTCGGGGCGTCTGGGCCAGAGGCTTCCTCTCCTTCCACTGAGCAGATCACTCAGCACTGGGCTGGTTCTCCACAGCTCCATCCCATCTGCTTCTGAGCTCCCAGGAAGTCCTCCCATCTTCCAGCTTATTGACATCATTCCCCTTTTCTGGTGTTACTATAGATTTTTCCTTATTTTTATATTTATTTGGTTATTTCTGTAGGAATTTAAGAGAGAGAAACAAACATTAGGCTCAAGTCACCATCTTGAAATAAGAATACATCTCAGGAAAACAGTCTCTCTGATGAATCATGTATGTCTGCAAACGGGAAAGAGCACTTCTCAATCTTAGTTGTATCTCCTTCTAGTACTCCACGGACGCACAGTCTGAGCACCGCTGGCCTTGATCATTTCATTGGCAGTAAGGAAGTTCTCAGTTTGCTTCTAATCCCCCTGTTTCGAGCTCCATGGCCTAAAAGAGGGCATAAGCACTGTGTAAGGCTGGATGTCACTAAGAAAATAAGAGACTTTGTGCTGGTTTTTCCCAAAATAGAATAAATTATTTTTAGTTTATGCTTTCTGTTGCTTAGACCAAAAAAATCCTTGGAGTAGTCTTTAATTAAATTCTCTTGTTCTCCTGCCCTCGCATCTAATCCATCAGCAGCTCTATTGGCACTTCCTTCAAAACATATCCAGAACCAACACCCGTCTCCACTCCACCACTTCCTCCCTGACCCAAGCCACCATCCTCTGCCACGTGCATCGTGGAAACGGCCACCTAACTGGCCGTCTTGTCCCTAGCCATCTTCAGCCTTCCCCACACAGCAATCACAATGGTCCCGTAAAGCAGGAGTCAGGCCATGTTTTTTGTTCAAAACCTTCCAATGGCTTTTCATCTCGTAGTAAAGGCCAGTAGTCCTGATAATGGCCTCTGTGCTCTATGGATTCTGGCCCTGGAGCTCCCTCTGACCTCCCCTCCCATCGCTCTCCCCCATGTTCCTTCTGCCCCAGCCTTACAGGGCTCCTGGCTGGTCCCCTAGCACACCAGTTAGAGCCTTTGCACCTGCTGTGTTCTCCTCCTGGAACACGGGAACACTCTTGCTCAAATATCCAGGCGACTCCTCACTTCCTGTGGGTCTCTAGTCATGTATCCGTCAGTGGTGCTTCCTGGACACCCCTACATAAGTAGCTGTGTTCCCTGTGCCTTCCCCCTGCCCCAACCACACTCCCATCCCCCTTTCTTTGCCTTATTTTCTCCATAGCACTTACCACATCTTACACACTTGTTGACTTGTTTATCAGCTGTCTCTGCTCTCAAGAATATAAGCACCTGGCAAAAAAGACCTTCCTCTGTGTTACTGTTTGTACCACCACTGCCTAGAACAGCACCTGGAGTATACAGCAGGTGCCTAGAAAGCATTTGTTGAATGAATGAATGGCAAATCCAAAATTTCTGTGCCCTAACTATAAATATTACAAGAATCCATCTATCTCTAAGTTCTAGTTGTTTTCAAAACATACAAATGACAAAGTAAGTTTTACAAAAATCTCTACCCACATAAAACTATGTGTATTTAACAAAGCTCTGTGTATATTTTGGAGACATTTTATTTTTTTAGGGTAGTATGCAAGTACTTTGGTTTAATTCTGCTTCATGGAAACTCAGTTATTTTTGAGAATGAATGGGATTGTGTTTTCAAAGTCTTGTACATTTTGTTTATTTACTTACAGATGGAGAGCATCCCAGCTTATCAAGAGCATACCTGCTTCAGACCTGCCCCAGGTCAGGGCAAAGGTCGCAGCCATGGAAATGTTGAAAGGACAAAGGGCTGACCTTGGGCTCCAGCGGGCCTGGGAAGGCAACTATCTTGCTTCAGTAAGTCTAGGAGAACAAAGTGGAATCTATCCTCCTCCCTTTACAAAGGAGAATTTCTCTCCAAGAATTTGTAGAAAGAATGAGACACCTCCAGAAACTAAATTTCTACAAGAGATACTAAACCAAAAGTTTTTATTGTCTCTAAGTATACAATAGTTGATGTTTCCCCCATTTTAAGAAGCGTTCTTATCTTATAACCATATGTGTTAGGTACACTCTCAAACCTAATTTTTGAGCATTTAAACCTTCCCTTGCATAATTCAGCAACTACTTTTAATTACCACCTTTATATTAATTATTCCCAAAGCTACATTTCATCTCTCTCCCGTTCCTTACTTTAAACATTGCGTGGGATCTTTGGTGTTCTAACAGCACTTCAGTAGCTTACGGTCTGGAATGGGAAGATAACTAGGAGCCTGGCCTGGTCAGGAAGCCACACACTAACAGGGCGCCGTCTCATCTATAACGCTGAGTACCCTCATTTCATCGTGTTTCCTTTTACTTTCAGAAGCCAGACATGCCTCAGACCTCAGGCACTTTCGTCCCTGTTGCTAATGAGCTGAAACGCAAGGATAAATACATGAACATCCTCTTTTCCTGTCATGTCCGCAAGGTAAGGCAAGCTTCAGGCAGACCTCTGTGGGAAGAAAACACTGATGCAGGCGACGCTTACTTAAACGTGACCACAGCAAAACATAACAATAGGTGTGTAACTCGCTGCGGCATCAATGAGCCATGCCTCTGTGGCAAGGCATTAGTGATGGAATGGCTGCAGAGTCCACAGGTTTATTAGAATTAGGCTGGAAAGCTTTCCTGTGGGAAGCCAATATTGTTGGTAACTGTTTCTTTTTAAAACAAGAGAATGGGGCCCTCCCGGAGGTGAGGGAGTTGTATTTTACTGCTGTGTAACTTGCCTAGCACCTGCTGGTCTGCCTTGTATTAAATGGTCAGTTAGTTCTTTTTTTTTCACAATTTTATTATTATTTTTAAAAAACAAGGGAAGAAGGAGAAAGGACATAGTTTGGAAAAGGGTGGACATAGTGGAGTGTGGAAGGTGGGGAGGATAAGTTACGTGCTATGAATATATTTGTTTATCTGGAGCAGGATATGTGTGGACTGTGATTGTCTGGAGACGATAGCAGTTGGGCAAATGGAAGGCAAGGGACATAGTTGGTTTTTAAAAATCTTAAAGTACTTGTTTTCAGAAAATAGGAAATTGAATTAGAAAAGAACATTTTGTAAATTTATGCAAATAATTTTTTAAATATTAATGAAATGGGTGAATTTAAGAAAAATATTGCCTAGATTGCCCTCAGAAGGGATATTGACATAAATATGCCAATATCCAAAGGAGGAATTAAGAAATTTATCAAAGAATTACTTCATAACAGAAACCCAGATTTAGGTGATTGTAGAGGTGTTTTGTTTCAAATCTTCAAAAAGTACCTAATTGAAGAATTACTCAAATCAAAATAATGAAATATTATTTTTCAACAATAAATTTGGCAAACTTTAAAATGTTGATAATCACCAGTGTTTGCAAGGATTTAGGGAAACACTGTTGGTAGGAGTATAAGATACAGTCCTTCAGAGTGGACAGTTTGGCAGTAACTATCAAAATTTTAAATACCACTTTATCTAGGAATTCCACAACTCTGCAATATATTCGCACATATATCCAGAGATAGATATATGGACAGTTTTGTACATTGTAATAGCCACAAAACTGAGGGAAAAATAAACATGCATCAGTATATGATTGGATTAATGAATGATCATGTAGGTACACACTAGAATACAACATAGCTTCCACAGCAACATAGCTTACTAAAATGAATGAAAGAATGATTAAAGAAAAGACAAAGAATATGAAACAATGGTTTTCAAGACAGTGCACAAGAAAGACAGTAACCCCTAAGCTATGAGAAACAAACAAAGTGAGACGTGCTGTTAGCCAGTTTGCTTCTTGGAGAGCTGTTCTAGCCCGTGGCATGAGCAGAGGGAGCCAAGGCAGAGCTCAGCAGAGTCCCTCACTGAAGAGAAAGGGTGACAGCTAGGAAGACACCGAGGCAGCTAGAGTTTGCAGAGCAGACCAGAGAAGACAGAGCTGCAAAGAGAGCGAACTCCAGAATCTACAGAGGATCCACTTCAGGTCGTCCACCTGAGTATTGCTCAGCACATGCATATGACTATCCAAGCTGAAGTAAAGAGCCACCCACAAGGATCAGAGGTAACAATGCCCAGTAGTCATACATGGCTACAAACAGTGCCAGGTAGGAAAACCTCATGACTCATGGGACACTAGGTAAACTATTGATGAGAATCTGGGCCTCACTGGTTGGGAATAATTAGCCCTTGACTAAATGTTACCCTAATCCCACCCAAAGAAATCTTAAACACATGACCCCAAAGAATCAAAGTGTTTCTAAGTAACAGAATAGTGTCCTAGAATAGCTCAAAAATATTTATAGGACTACAAAATATCCAGCACCAAGAAGATAAAATTCAGAATGCATGACATCCAATCAAAAATTACCAGGTTTACAAAACAGCACAATATTACAACCTATAATGAGAAGAAAAAACAGTCATTCAAACTGATCCAGAACTCACACAGATAATAGAATTAATAGACAGGGTCATTAAAGCAATTATTATAGATATGTTATGAATAGAGATGAAAAATACAGTATCTGAAATTTTTTTTTGTATGTGGAATTTTTTTTCTATTAAGGTATTATTGATACACAGTGACATGGACAACATTGTAGTTACTATGATACCCCCATTATCAAGTCCCCACCACATACCCCTTACAGTCAGCATCCATCAGCGTACGAAGATGCTATAGAGTCACTACTTGTCTTCTCTGTGCTATAATATACTTCCTTCCCCATGCCCCCCATACTTTATGTGTGCTAATCATAATGCCCCTTATTCCCCTTATCCCTCCCTTCCCACCCATCCACCCCAGTCCCTTACCCTTTGGTAATCGTTTGTCCATTCTTGGGTTCTGTGAGTCTGCTGCTGTTTTGTTCCCTCAGTTTTTGCTTTGTTGTTATACTCCACAGATAAGTAAAATCATTTGGTATTTGTCTTTCTCCACCTGGCTTATTTCCCTAAGCATAATACCCTCTAGCTCCATCCATGTTGTTGCAAATGGTAGGATTTGTTTTATTCTTATGGCTGAATAATATTCCATTGTGTATATATACCACTTCTTCTATATCCATTCATCTACTGATGGACACTTAGGTTGCTTCCATTTATTGGCTATTGTAAATAGTTCTGTAATGAACATAGGGGTGCATATGTCTTTTTGAATCTGGGCTCCTGCATTCTTAGGGTAAATTCCTAAGAGTGGAATTCTGGGTCAAATGGAATTTCTATTTTGAGTATTTTAAGGAACCTCCATAATGCTTTCCACAATGGTTGAACTAATTTACATTCTCACCAGCAGTGTAGGAGGGTTCCCCTTTCTCCAGATCCTCACCAACATTTGTTGTTGTTTGTCTTTTGGATGTTGGCCATCCTAACCTGTGTGAGGTGATATCTCACTGTGGTTTTAATTTGTATTTCTCTGATGATTAGCAATGTGGAGCATCTTTTTTTTTTTTGGTTCTACACAAAAGTTTATTTTTTTTTAATATAATTTATTTTATTATCATTAATTTACAATTACATGTGGAATATTATGATTATTAAACTACCCCTTCATCAGGTTCCCCCCAACAAACCCCATTACAGTCACTGTCCATCAGCGTAGTGAGATGCTATAGAATCACTACTTGTCTTCTGAGTTGTACTGCCCTCCCCGTGCCCCCCCAACATTACATCTGCTACTCGTAATGCCCCTTTTTCCCTCTTATCCCTCCCTTCCCGCCCATCTTCCCCAGTCCCTTTCCCTTTGGTAACTATTAGTCCGTTCTTGGGTTCTGTGAGTCTGCTGCTGTTTTGTTCCTTCAGTATTTTTTCTTCGTTCTTATACTCCACATATGAGTGAAATCATTTGATACTTGTCTTTTTCGGCTTGGCTTATTTCACTGAGCATAATACCCTCTAGCTCCATCCATGTTGTTGCAAATGGTAGGATTTGTTTTCTTCTTATGGCTGAATAATATTCCATTGTGTATATGTACCACATCTTCTTTATCCATTCATCTACTGATGGACACTTAGGTTGCTTCCATTCCTTGGCTATTGTAAATAGTGCTGCAATAAACATAGGGGTGCATCTGTCCTTTTCAAACTGGGCTGCTGCATTCTTAGGGTAAATTCCTAGGAGTGGAATTCCTGGGTCAAATGGTATTTCTATTTTGAGTTTTTTGAGGAACCTCCATACTGCTTTCCACAATGGTTGAACTAATTTGCATTCCCACCAGCAGTGTAGGAGGGTTCCCTTTTCTCCACATCCTCGCCAACATTTGTTGTTGTTTGTGTTTTGGATGTTGGCCATCCTCACTGGTGTGAGGTGATATCTCATTGTGGTTTTAATCTGCATTTCTCTGATGATTAGCGATGTGGAGCATCTTTTCATGTGCCTGTTGGCCATCTGAATTTCTTCTTTGGAGAAGTGTCTATTCATGTCCTCTGCCCATTTCTTAATTGGATTATTTGCTTTCTGTTTGTTAAGGTGCATGAGTTCTTTATATATTTTGGATGTCAACCCTTTATCAGATACGTTTTTTATGAATATTTTCTCCCATACTGTAGGATGTCTTTTTGTTCTACTGATGGTGTCCTTTGCTTTTCAGCTTGATATAGTCCCACTTGTTCATTTTTGCTTTTGTTTCCCTTGCCCGGGGAGATATGTTCATGAAGAAGTTGCTCATGTTTATGTCCAAGATATTTTTGCCTATGTTTTTTTCTAAGAGTTTTATGGTTTCATGACTTACATTCAAGTCTTTGATCCACCTTGAGTTTACCTTTGTGTATGGGGCTAGACAGTAGTCCAGTTTCATTCTCTTACATGTAGCTGTCCAGTTTTTCCAACACCAGCTGCTGAAGAGGCTGTCATCTCCCCATTGTATATCCAAGGCACTTTTATCAAATATTAATTGACTGTATATGTTTGGGTTAATGTTTGGATTTTCTATTCTGTTCCACTGGTCTGTGGGTCTGTTTTTGTGCCAATACCAAATTGTCTTGATTATTGTGGCTTTGTAGTAGAGCTTGAAGTCAGGGAGTGTAATTCCCACTGTTTTATTCCTCCTTCTCAGGATTGATTTGGCTATTCGGGGTCTTTTGTGGTTCCATATGAATTTTAGAATTATTTGTTCCAGTTCATTGAAGAAAGCTGTTGGTAGTTTGATAGGGATTGCATTGAATCTGTAGATTGCTTTAGGTAGTATAGCCATTTTGACAATATTTATTCTTCCTAGCCAAGAGCATGGGATGCATTTCCATTTGTTAGTGTCCTCTTTAATTTCTCTTAGGAGTGTCTTGTAGTTTTCAGAGTACAGGTCTTTCACTTCCTTCGTTAGGTTTATTCCTAGGTATTTTATTCTTTTTGATGCAATTGTGAATGGAATTGTTTTTCTGATTTCTCTTTCTGTTAGTTCATCATTAGTGTATAGGAAAGCAACAGATTTCTGTGTGTTAATTTTGTATCCTGCAACTTTGCTGAATTCAGATATTAGTTCTAGTAGTTTTGGAGTGGAGTCTTTAGGGTTTTTTATGTACAGTATCATGTCATCTGCAAATAGTGACAATTTGACTTCTTCTTTACCAATCTGGATGCCTTGTATTTCTTTCTTTTGTCTGATTGCTGTGGCTAGGACCTCCAGTACTATGTTGAATAACAGTGGAGAGAGTGGGCATCCCTGTCTTGTTCCCGATCTTAGATGAAAAGCTTTCAGCGTCTCGCCGTTAAGTATGATGTTAGCTGTGGGTTTGTCACATATAGCCTTTATGATGTTGAGGTACTTGCCATCTATACCCATTTTGTTGAGAGTTTTAATCAGGAATGGATGCTGAATTTTGTCAAATGCTTTTTCAGCATCTATGGAGATGATCATGTGGTTTTTGTTCTTCTTTTGTTGATGTGGTGGATGATGTTGATGGATTTTCGAATGTTGTACCATCCTTGCATCCCTGGGATGAATCCCACTTGATCATGGTGTATGATCCTCTTGATGTATTTTTGAATTCGGTTTGCTAATATTTTGTTGAGTATTTTTGCATCTACGTTCATCAGGGATATTGGTCTGTAATTTTCTTTTTTGGTGAGGTCTTTGCCCGGTTTTGGTATTAGAGTGATGCTGGCTTCATAGAATGAGTTTGGAAGTATTCCCTCCTCTTCTATTTTTTGGAAAACGTTAAGGAGAATCGGTGTTATTTCTTCTCTGTATATCTGGTAGAATTCAGAGGTGAATCCATCAGGCCCAGGGGTTTTGTTCTTGGGTAGTTTTTTGATTACCAATTCGATTTCATCGCTGGTGATTGGTCTGTTTAGTTTTTCTGTTTCTTGCTTGGTCAGTCTTGGAAGGTTGTATTTTTCTAAGAAGTTGTCCATTTCTCCTATGTTTTCCAGCTTGTTAGCATATAGATTCTCATAATATTCTCTTATGATTCTTTGTATTTCTGTGGGGTCCGTCGTGATTTTTCCTTTCTCATTTCTGATTGTGTTTATGTGTGTAGATTCTCTTTTTCTCTTAATGAGTCTGGCTAGGGGTTTATCTATTTTGTTTATTTTTTCAAAGAACCAGCTCTTGGTTTTATTGATTTTTTCTATTGTTTTATTCTTCTCAATTTTATTTATTTCTTCTCTAATCTTTATTATGTCCCTCCTTCTGGTGACTTTGGGCCTCATTTGTTCTTCTTTTTCCAATTTCAGTAATTGTGTCTTTAGACTATTCATTTGGGAATGTTCTTCCTTCTTTAAATAGGCCTGGATTGCAATATACTTTCCTCTTAGAACTGCCTTTGCTGCGTCCCACAGAAGTTGTGGCTTTGTGTTGTTGTTGTCATTAGTCTCCATATATTCTTTGATTTCTGTTTTGATTTGGTCGTTAACTCATTGATTAATTAGTAGAGTGTTGTTAAGTCTCCATGTATTTGTGAGCCCTTTTGATTTCTTTCTAAAATTTATTTCTAGTTTTGTACCTTGGTGATCTGAGAAGTTGGTTGGTAGGATTTCAATATTTTTGAAATTACTGAGGTTCTTTTTGTGGCCTAGTATGTGGTCTGTTCTGGAAAATGTTCCATGTGCACTTGAGAAGAATGTGCATCCTGTTGCTTTTCGGTGTAGAGTTCTGTAGATGTCTGTTAGGTCCATCTGTTCTAGTGTGTTGTTCAGTGCCTCTGTGTCTTTACTTATTTTCTGTCTGGTTGATCTGTCCTCTGGAGTGAGTGGTGTGTTGAAGTCTCCTAAGATGAATGCATTGCTGTCTATTTCCTCCTTTAATTCTGTTAGTATTTGTCTCACATATGCTGGCGCTCCTGTGTTGGGTGCATATATATTTATAATGGTTATATCTTCTTGTTGGACTGACCCCTTTATCATTATGTAATGTCCTTCTTTATCTCTTGCTACTTTCTTTGTTTTGAAGTCTATTTTGTCTGATACAAGTACTGCAAGACCTGCTTTTTTCTCTTTGTTGTTTGCATGAAATATCTTTTTCCATCCCTTCACTTTTAGTCTGTGTATATCTTTGGATTTGAGGTGAGTTTCTTGTAGGCAGCATATAGATGGGTCTTGCTTTTTTATCCATTCTGTTACTCTGTGTCTTTTGATTGGTGCATTCAGTCCATTTACTTTTAGGGTGATTATTGATAGGTATGTACTTATTGCCATTGCTGGCTTTAGATTCGTGGTTACCAAGGGTTCAAGGGTTGCTTCTTTACTATCTAACAATCTAACTTAACTTTCTTGTTAAGTTATTGTAAACACAGTCTGATGTTTCTTTCTTTCTCTCCCTTCTTATTCCTCCTCCTCCATTCTTTCTATAATAGGTGTTTTATTCTTTGCCTTTAGTTAGTATTTGGATGGTCTGCTTTCTTTGCTATGATTTTATTTTCTCTGGTGACATCTTTTTAGCCTTAGGTGTGCTTCCATCTAGAGCAGTCCATTTAAGATATCCTGTAGTGGTGGTTTATGAGAGGCAAACTCTCTCAACTTTCGTTTGTCTGGAAATTGTTTAATCCCTCCATCATATTTAAATGATAATCGAGCTGGATACAGTATTCTTGGTTCGAGGCCCTTCTGTTTCATAACATTAAATATATCATGCCATTCTCTTCTGGCCTGTAAGGTTTCTGTTGAGAAGTCTGATGATAGTCTGATGGGTTTTTCTTTGTAGGTGATCTTTTCTCTCTCTCTAGCTGCCTTTAATACCCTGTCTTTATCTTTGATCTTTGCCATCTTAATTATTATGTGTCTTGGTGTTGTCTTCCTTGGGTCCCTTGTGTTGGGAGATCTATGAGCTTCGGTGGACTGCGAGACTACTTCCTTCCCCAGCGAGGGAAAGTTTTCAGCAATTATTTCTTCAAAGACACTTTCTATCCCTTTTTCTCTCTCTTCTTCCTCTGGTACTCCTATAATGCGAATATTGTTCCGTTTGGATTGGTCACACAGTTCTCTTAATATTCTTTCATTCCTAGAAATCCTTTTATCTCTCTCTGCCTCAGCTGCTCTGTACTCCTGTTCTCTGTTTTCTATTCCATTAACAGTCTCTTGCATCTCATCCATTCTGCTGTTAAGCCCGTCTATCGCTTGTCTGATTTCTGCATTGTCTTTCCTCAGTTCCCTCACTTCCTCCCTCAGCTCTTGCACATTTCTCTGTAGGTCCATCAGCATGGTTATGACTTTTATTCTGAATTCTTTTTCAGGAAGACTGTGCATTTCCATCCCTTCAGACTCCCTCTCTGGGGTTGTCTGGTTGATTTTGGTCTGAACCATTTTCCTCTGTCTTTTCATGGCTATATAACTGGTCACTGATAGTTGCCACGTATGTCAGCTGGGCTCTTTAAGACTTTAAAAAGAGAAGAAAAAAAAGAGAAAAAAAGAAAGAAAGAAAGAAAAGAAGAAAGAAAAGAAAAAACAAAAACAAAACAAAAAACAGAACAAAACAAAAAAAACAAAAAAAATGCCCACCGGACGTAGATTCTGTGGGAATGCTGTAGGTGGCGCTATTGCCCCACTATTCCACAGCTATGACTGTGCCGCTCCACAGGCCCTTTATCGCTCTGGCAGGGGTGGGAACGAATAGGAGGCTGTTGATCTCAGTGAGAAGGGTTAAGTATGGCTACGCTTCCTCAGTTGACAGCTAAGGCGTCTGAAACTCCCCAGGACTCCCAGCCTGCTGGGCTGAGTGTGCTGAGGCGATCCGGCTCCTCCGCTGGGCTCCTGTCTCTTTAAGACCGCTGAAGAAAGCGCGCGCTTTTTTTTTTTTCCTTCCTTCCTGGGAACTGGCTGCAAGCACCCTGGCGCGTTCCCTGCTCAGATCCTGCCGCTCTGTCTCTCCAATCTCCGCTGCACTGCCCAATGTGGGTCAGCGCTCCCCGCGCAGATCACCGGGGCTGGCTACTTCGCGGGGTGCACTTCCACTCCCTCCCGGCTCTGAATCCTCTCGTCCCACCAGTGCGCTGGGGTGGGGGAGGGCTCGGGTCCCGCCGGGTCGCAGCTCCATATCTTACCCGCCTCTTGGGGTGCCGAGTCCTCTCGGGTGTAGCTGCATGCTGTGCGCTTTCCTGTGTATTCTCGTCTCTCTTTTAGGAATAGATGTATTTTCTGTGTTTTCGTAGATAAATATAGTGTTGGGAGGAGATTTCTGCTGTCCTGCTCACACTGCCATCTTCCCGGAAGTCATGGAGCATCTTTTGATGTGCCTGTTGCCCATCTGAATTTCTTCTTTGGAGAAGTGTCTGTTCAGATCCTCTGCCCATTTTTTAATCGGATTAGTTGCCTTTGGTTGTTGAGGTGCATGAGCTCTTTATATATTTTGGATATCAACCTCTTATTGGATATGTCGTTTATGAATATATTTTCCCATACTGTAGGATGCCTTTTTGTTCTACTGAGGGTGTCCTTTGCTGTGCAGAGCTTTTTAGTTTGATATAGTCCCACTTGTTCATTTTTGCTTTTGTTTCCCTTGCCCAGGGAGATATGTTCATGAAAAAGTTGCTCATGGTTGGTGTGGGGGATCACGGGGAAAACAGTATAGCACAGAGAAGGCAAATAGTGAATCTGTGGTATCTTACTACACTGAAGGACAGTGACTGCTTTGGGGTATGGTTGGGAACTTAATAATATGGGTAAATATAGTAACCACATTGTTTTTTCATGTGAAACCTTCATAAGAGTGTATATCAATAATACCTTAATAAAAAATTTAAAAAAAAATAAGTTGCTCATGTTTATATTCAAGAGAATTTTGCCTATGTTTTCTTCTAAGAGTTTTATGGTTTCATAACTTACATTCAGGTCTTTGTTCCATTTCAAGTTTACTTTGGTGTATGGAGTTAGAGAGTAAGCCAGTTTCATTCTCGTACAGGTAGCTATCCAGCTTTGCCAACACCAGCTGTTGAAGAGGCTTTCATTTCCCCATTGTCTGTCCATGGCTCCTTTATCATATATTAATTGACCATATATGGTTGGGTTATATCAGGGCTCTCTAGTCTGTTCACTGGTCGATGGGTCTGTTCTTGTGCCAGTACCAAATTGTCTTGATTACTGTGGCTTTATAGTAGAGCTTGAAGTTGGGGAGCATAATGCCCCCTTGCTTTATTCTTCCTTCTCAGGATTGCCTTAACTATTCGGGGTCTTTTTTGGTTCCATATGAATTTTAGAACTATTTGTTCCAGTTTTCCAGTTCACTGAAGAATGCTGTCAGTATTTTGATAGGGATTGTATTGAATCTGTATATTGCTTTAGGCAGGATGGCAATTTTGACAATATTAATTCTTCCTACCCAAGAGCATGGGATGAATTTCCATTTATTAGTGTCCTCTTAATTTCTCTCAAGAATGTTTTGTAGTTTTCACCATAGAGGTCTTTCACTTCCTTGGTTAGGTTTATTCCTAGGTATTTTATTCTTTTTAATACAATTGTGAGTGTCTGAAATTTTTAAAAACTCAATTTAGATATTGCAGTTTAGACATTGCAGAAGGAAGTTTAGGAAATTTGACGGTATAGCAATAAAACTACCTGGAATGAAACACACAGGGGGAGGTGGGGGAAAGTTGCCCAAAAGGAGCAAAATATTAACACACTGTGAGCCGACTTCAGGTGGCCTAATATAAGTGCACATGGATCCTTACAGGAGACAAAAGGAGAAATCTTTAATATTTGAAAATACAATGACTGAAATTTTTCCTTATTCGATGAAATCTATAAACTCACAGACCCAAGAAACTATAGAAACCTCAAACACAAGAAACATGAAGAAAACTATAGCAAGGCATAACATGATCAAGCTGCTTAACACCAGTGATAAAGAAAAAAAAAGACAAATGAAAAAGATGAGGATGCATCCGATTTCTTGTCAAAAACAATCCAAGTGAGAAGACAGTGGAGCAACAACTTTAAAACTTTTTTCTTACTACAAAATAAATGTTGACCTAGCATTCTATACCCATCAAAAATATCTTTCAAAAACCAAAGTTTAAGGATTGGATTGAAGATAGCGGCGTGAGAGGTGAGACACAGGCTTCCTCCTAAAACCACATATAATACAAAAATGTAATTAATACAACCAATCCTGAAAGAGCAACAGGAAAGAGGACTGCACCAGACTGCATACACCTGGAGAAAAGAGCAGATCTCACAGAACGGGGTAACGTACCAAAGCTCTGGCCTGGCAGGACCCAAGCCTTTCCCCCACCCCAGCTCACTGGCGGTAGGAAGAAAAATGGAGCAGGGAGGGATGGAGGCCTGGGACTGCTGAATACCTAACTCTGGAGATCTGCTCTGGGAGCACAAACCTACATTTCATGGTGCTTGCATGATACTCTCTTGACTACGGGGTTGGAAAGCTAAGACAGGCAGAATTCCTGGAAAGACTGAGATTCCAGCGACTTGTGGAAAGCCAGGATCCATATCCAGCTGCTCTGGGAAAAAAGAAAGGTGGGCAATCTGAGAGACTGCCTAACAAGGAAGCCTTTAGCAAGAGGGCTGCTAAAGGGGCAAGGATTGCACAGAGCTTACTGCTCAGGAGAGAGGACAGGTAGACAAAATTGTCTGGGTGCACTCTGCCAGGCAGGTTGGGAGCTTTGCCATATAAACACTCATATTTAAGGAAGAAAAAAGAATCTTCCTCCTTAGATGATCTTCAGGTGCTCCAGCTCCCTGGCTGGCTACACATCTCCAAGGACCCCCTCCGTGATATGAAGCCTACTGCACCTTTCTCCTGGCCAGCCCCATCTGGCTTGCAAACCGGCAAACCCTACCTTGGCGTTAGGCCAGCCAGAGGGAAGATCTGTCTACAGCAACTACAAACACAAAGCGTAGAGGCTTATACCTGTGTGCCCGGCCCACTGGTTCAGGCAGTGAAGACACGCATAGCAGCTGGGTAGCAGGAAACAGCTCTTTCCTCCCCTCAGGCACCAATACCACTCCCCTGTGACCCCCGTCATTGCTGCAGGGGCTGAGCAGCTCCAGGGAGTAGAGCTTCTGGGCACTAGAGGGTGCCATATACAAACATGAAACGCCAAAGGAACCTGGTTCAGAGTAAAATTATTAATACCACTCCTGAGAAAGATTTCAATAACATTGACCTCATGACTCTTCCTGAAAGGGAGTTGAAAATAAAAATCATTAACATGCTCATGGAGGTACAGAAAGGTATTCAAGAACTCAGGAATGAATTCCAGTCGGAGATCCAATTGTTGAAGTGCACAATGGAGGGTATTAAAAGCAGATTGGATATAGTGGAGGAGACAATAAATGAAATAGAAACTAGAGAAGAGGAATATAAAGAAGCTGAGGCACAAAGAGAAAAATGGATCTCTAAGAATGAAAGATTATTGAGAGAACTGTGTGACCAATCCAAATGGAACAATATTCGCATTATAGGGGTGCCAGAAGAAGAAGAGAGACAAAAGGGGATAGAAAGTGTCTTTGAGGAGGTAATTGCTGAAAACTTCCCCAGTCTGGGGAAGGAGAAGTCTCTCAGGCCATGGAGATGCACAGATCTCCCAACACAAAGGACCCAAGGAAGACAACACCAAAGCATATAGTAATTAAAACGGCAAAGATCAAGGAAAAGGACAAACTATTAAAAGCAGCCAGAGAGAGAAATAAGATCACATACAAAGGAAAGCCCATCAGGCTATCATCAGACTACTCAACAGAAACCTTACAGGCCAGAAGGGAGTGGCATGATGTATGTAATGCAATGAAGCAGAAGGGCCTTGAACCAAGAATACTTTATCTGGCAAGATTATCATTTAAATTTGAAGGAGGGATTAAACAATTCCAGATAAGCAAAAGCTGAGAGAATTTACATCCCACAAACCATCTCTACAGTGTATTTTGGGGGGACTGCTATAGATGGAAGTGTTCCTAATGTTTAATAGCTGTCACCAGAGATAGTAAAACCTCAGTAAAAAAAGTAGAACAGCTAATTACTAAGCAAATACAAAAATTAAAATAACTATCTCCAAAGTCAATCAAGGGATAGACAAAAGAGTATAGAATATGGTACCTAATGTGTAAAGAATGAAGGAGGAACAAAAAGGAGGAGAAAAAAAAAGACCTTTAGATTGTGCTTGTAATAGCATATTAAGTGAGTTAAGTTAGACTCTTAGGTAGTAAGGAAGTTAACCTTGAACCTTTGGTAACCACAAATCTAAAGCCTGCAATGACAATAAGTACATACCTATAGATAATCACCCTAAATGTAAATGGACTGAATGCACCAATCCAAAGACATAGAGTCACTGAATGGATTAAAAAAACAAGACCCATCTATATGCTGCCTACAAGAGACTCACTTTAAACCCAAAGACATACACAGACTAAAAGTGGAGGGTTGGAAAAAGATACTTCATGCAACTAATAGGGAGAAAAACGCAGGAGTTGCAGTACTTGTATCAGACAAAATAGACTTCAAAACAAAGAAAGTCATAGAGACAAAGAAGGACATTACATAATGATAAAAGGGTCAATCCAACAAGAAGATATAACCATTATAAATATCTATGCGCCCAACACAGGAGCACTTACATATGTGAAACAAATACTAACAGAATTAAAAGGAGAAATAGAAGGCAATGCATTCATTCTCGGAGACTTCAACACTGCACTCACTCTGAAGGACAAATCAACCAGACAGAAAATAAGGAGACAGAGGCACTGAACAACAAAATAGAACAGATAGACCTAACAGACATCTACAGAACACTACACCCAAAAGCAGCAGAATACACATTCTTCACAAGTGCACATGCAATATTTTCAAGACTAGATCATATACTAGGCCACAAAAAGAGCCTCGGCAAATTCGAAAAGATTGAAATTGTACCAGCCAGTTTCTCAGATCACAAAGGTATGAAACTAGAAATAAATTACGCAAAGAAAATGAAAAATCCCACAAACACATGGAGGCTTCACAACATGCTCCTAAATAACCAATGGATCAATGACCAAATAAAAACAGAGATCCAGCAATATATGGAGACAAATGACAACAACAATTGAACACCGCAAAATCTGTGGGACGCAGTGAAGGCCATGTTAAGAGGAAAGTATATTGCAATACAGGCTACCTCAGGAAAGAAGAACAATCCCAAATGAGCAGTCTAAACTCACAATTAACAAAAGTAGAAAAACAAGAACAAATGAGGCCCAAAGTCGGTAGAAGGAGGGACATAATAAAGATTAGAGCAGAAATAAATAAAATCGAGAAGAATAGAAACAATAGAAAGAATCAATGAAAGCAGGAGCTGGTTCTTCGAGAAAATAAACAAAATAGATAAACTCCTAGCCAGACTTATCAAGAAAAAAAGAGAGTCTACTCCCATAAACAGAATCAGAAATGAGAAAGGAAAAATCACTACGGACACCACAGAAATACAAAGAATTATTAGAGAATACTATGAAAAACTATATGCTAACAAACTGGATAACCTAGAAGAAATGGACAACTTTCTAGAAAAATACAAACTTCCAAGGCTGACCCAGAAAGAAACAGAAAATCTGAACAGACCAGTTACCAGCAACGAAATTGAACTGGTAATCAAAAACATACCTAAGAACAAAACTCTTGGCCCACATGGCTTCACCGCTGAATTTTATCAGACATTTAGTGAAGACCTAATACCCATCCTCCTAAAAGTTTTCCAAAGAGTATAAGAAGAGGGAATACTTCCATACTCATTCTATGAGGCCAGCATCACTCTAATACCAAAACCAGACAAAGACACCACAAAAAAAGAAAATTACAGACCAATATCCCTCATGAACATAGATGCAAAAATACTCAACAAAATATTAGCAAACTGAATTCAAAAATACATCAAAAAGATCATCCATCATGAACAAGTAGGATTTATTCCAGGGATGCAAGGATGGCACAACGTTCGAAAATCCATCATCATCCACCACATCAACAAAAAGAAAAACAAAAAGCACATCATCATCTCCATAGATGCTGAAAAAGCATTTGACAAAATTCAACATCCATTCATGATAAAAACTCTCAACAAAATGGGTATAGAGGGCAAGTACCTCAACATAATAAAGGCCATATATGACAAACCCACAGCCAACATTATACTTAACAGTGAGAAGCTGAAAGCTTTTCCTTTAAGATCGGGAACAGGGCAAGGATGCCCACTCTACCCACTTCTATTCAACATAGTACTGGAGGCCCTAGCCACAGCAATCAGACAACACAAAGAAATTAAAGGCATCCAGATTGGCAAGGAAGAAGTTAAACTGTCCCTGTTTGCAGATGACATGATATTGTACATAAAAAACCCTAAAGAATCCACTCCAAAATTACTAGATCTAATATCTGAATTCAGCAAAGTTGCAGGATACAAAATTAATACGCAGAAAACTGTGTCATTCCTATACACTAACAGTGAACTAGCAGAGAGAGAAATCAGGAAAACAATTCTATTCAAAGTTCCATCAAAAAGAATAAAACACCTAGGAATATACCTAACCAAG
Organism: Smutsia gigantea; assembly: GCA_032199065.1. Classification (NCBI taxonomy): domain Eukaryota; kingdom Metazoa; phylum Chordata; class Mammalia; order Pholidota; family Manidae; genus Smutsia; species Smutsia gigantea. The sequence goes on along the minus strand of JAVSCE010022101.1, from coordinate 34,717 downwards.
AAGTGAAAGACCTATACTCTGAAAACTACAAGACACTCATGAGAGAAATTAAAGAAGATACCAATAAATGGAAACACATCCCATGCTCATGGATAGGAAGACTAAATATTGTCAAAATGGCCATCCTTCCTAAAGCAATCTACAGATTCCATGCAATTCCTGTCAAAATACCAACAACATTCTTCAATGAACTGGAATAAACAGTTCTAAAATTCCTATGGAACCACAAAAGACCCCGAATATCCAAAGCAATCCTGAGAAGGAAGAATAAGGCTGTGGGGATTATGCTCCCTAATTTCAAGCTCTACTACAAAGCCACAGTACTCAAGACAATTTGGTACTGGCACAAGAACAGACCCATAGACTAGAGAGCCCTGATATAAACCCAACCAAATATAGTCAATTAATATATGATAAAGGAGCCATGGACATACAATGGGGAAATGACAGCCTCTTCAACAGCTGGTGTTGGCAAAACTGGACAGCTACATGCAAGAGAATGAAACTGGATTTTTGTTTAACCCCATATGCAAAAGTAAACTCGAAATGGATCAAGGACCTGAATGTAAGTCATGAAACCATAAAACTCTTAGAAGACAACATAGGCAAAAATCTCCCGAATGTAAGCATGAACAACTTCTTCCTGAACGCATCTCCTCGAGCAAAGGAAACAAAAGCACAAATGAACTATGGGACTACACCAAACTAAAAAGTTTCTGTATAGCAAAGGACACCATCAACAGAACAAAAAGGCATCCTACAGTATGAGAGAATATATTTGTAAATGACATATCTGACAAGGGGTTAACATCCAAAATATATGAAGAACTTACATGCCTCAACACCCAAAAAGCAAATAACCCAATTAAAAACTGGGCAGAGGATATGAAGATACAGTTCTCCAAAGAAGAAATTCAGATGGCCAACAGACACATGAAAAGATGCTCCACATCACTAATCATCAGGGAAATGCAAACTAAAACCACAATGAGATATCACCTCACACCAATAAGGATGGCCAGCATCAAAAAGACTAAGAACAACAAATGCTGGTGAGGATGCAGAGAAAGGGGAACCCTCCTACACTGCTGGTGGGAATGTAAGCTAGTTCAACCATTGTGGAAAACAATATGGAGGTTCCTCAAAAATCTAAAAATAGAAATACCATTTGACCCCGGAATCCCATTCCTTGGAATTTACTCAAAGAATACAACTTCTCAGATTCAAAAAGACATATGCACCCCTATGTTTATTGCAGCAGTTTTTACAATAGCCAAGATATGGAAGCAACCTAAGTGTCCATTAGTAGATGAATAGATAAAGAAGAAGTGGTACATATACACAGTCGAATACTATTCAGCCATAAGAAAGAAACAATCCTACCATTTGCAACAACATGGATGAAGCCAGAGAATTTTATGCTCAGTGAAATAAGCCAGGCGGAGAAAGACAAGCGCCAAATGATTTCCTTCATTTGTGGAGTATAACAACAAAGCAAAACTGAAGGAACAAAATAGCAGCAGACTCAGAGACTCCAAGAAGGAACTTGTGGTTACCAAAGGGGGGAGGGGTGTGGGAGGGTGGTTGGGGAGGGTTGGAGAAGGGGATTGAGGGGTGTTTTGTTTAGTACACATGGTGTGGAGGATCACGAGGAAAACAGTGTAGCACAGAGCAGGCAAATAGTGAATCTGTGGCATCTTACTACACTGATGGACAGGGACTGCATTGGGGTATGGGTGGGGACTTGATAATATGGGTATATGTAGTAACCACATTGTTTTTTCATGTGAAACCTTCATAAGAATGTATATCAATATTACCTTAATAAAAAAGTAATAATAATTTTAAAAAACTGAAGTTTAAGAAAGACTTTTTCAGGTATATCTGAAGATTTGCACTATAGAAAAAGCTACAGGAAGTCCTTCAGGCAGAAAGAAAATGATCCAGACAGAAAGATGAGCATACTCCAAAGAATGAATAGCAAGAGAAACAGTAGCCACATGGGTTAATACATAATATTTTTCTTATTATCTCTTTTAAAAACTGATTATAAACCAATATTCTTCACAATAGCAGCAGTGTTCGTCACCATAATTAAAGATGGAAACAATCCAAATGTCCTTTGACAGATAAATGAATCAAGAATATGTGTATCCATACACTGGAATACTATTTGGCTATAAAAGGAATGAAATACATGCTGCAACATGGATGAACCTTGAAGATACTACCTAAGTAGATAAGGCACAAAAGGACAAATACTGTATGAGTCCACCTACATGAAGTACCTAGAATAGTCAGATTAATAATAGATAGAGAAAGTAGAATAGTGGTTACAGGCGCTGGCGGAGGAGGGGCAATGGAGAATTATTGTTTAATGGTATTAGTGTTCAAACTTCCTTAGAAAGAAGAGATCAACTTAGTATAGACTTTTTTTTAACAAAATAGCAGCTTGTTTTAAACTAGAATGAAATAAACATCACCAAGGAAAGCTTGCTGGTAGTTTCTTGGGGTGGTTGCCGGAGTATGGAGTCTAAGTCTGAACTCCTAGATCTAGAAAGTCTTATTTTACAAGTGTAGTGAGAGTTGATCAGACAAAATCAAGAACTGACTTTTGCTAACCAGATTCATATATCCACACAAGTCTCTATAAGCCATAATGCCAGTTTGTGGATTAAACAAAGGAAGGTACCATTTTAGTGAATTCTCATATCTACTGTCTAGGATACTTCCTTACTAGTATCAAGATATCTGGAAAGTCAAATTAGTAATCAGAAAAGTTAATCAGAGGCAATTGGATGGTTTTGAGATTTATGTCATCCATGGAAAAGCCTGTGCCTCAGATTCTGTCCTTGTAGTGATCACAACTTGATGCTTGACAGCATCTTTCCCTGTCTTGCTAGATAAAGATTGAAAAATTCTTTGTCATAATTTTAAGGTCAGTGCAAAGTAATATTTCTTCACACAGTAGCCTAGGTAAAGTCTTCCTTAGAAACTTGTGAATCAAGGACATACCAAGGAAAACCTGATATGATTTCAGTAAAGCCCTCTTCTTTATGCTTTGATTATTTTTTGAAACACCCACTTTCCATTAACTATAGTTATAAAATGCTCTTTAAGGTGGGAGACTTCTGCAAATAACTATTCTCATCTATAGTATGTTTTCTTCTGGTTTAACTCTCCAGGAAAGCTTTATATCTGGCCCCCTATGGTGCTGACTGACCCTATATACAGATCGCCAGAAGGGTTAGTCAAAAGCAAGGTGATAGGGTTTTTTCTTTGGGTAATAGAAGAAAGATGAGATCTTATCTAATACTGGGCCTGTGATCCAGTTTTTCTTTTAGTTTGTGAATGTAAGAGGAAGAAAACTAGTATCTATGCCATAATTATTTTATTTAAGTTTGATTTTACAGATTTACATATGTATATTAAAATTTTTTCTTTGCCATTTTGATTTAGCCAAATTATGCAACTTAAAACTTTTACTTTGTTATGTGATGTCCTTCCCACTCACTTGATTCATGTTAAGGATGATTTGAGTTACTAAAAATGGTAAAGACTTATGACCTGGTCCCTTTAGAAATTATATTCTTACCTAAAAGAGTGTAATATTTCTAACCAGCACTTTGATAAAATGGCTGCTTTGAGATTTTTGTTATTTTCCAGATAGACTCATGGACGTATCATAAAAAAAGACAGAACTGTCCACTTTTTGAGTCTTGTATGCCCTTGGGTTTTCTTTTTTTCCTTTGCAACACATTCATAATTTTCAGTATGATTTCACAAAAGATGAGAGTCCTGCTTTTATTTATTATTCAGATTCCATTTAGAATATTCTCCATATTCTAAGATGATTAGTGTTCTCCAATGTGGATTTTCACAAGTCAAGGTTCTGTTGAATATTAATTTACATTTCTTTTTTTTTTAAAGAGTTCCATCATTAAATGTATTTGGGAAATACATTTAGCTAATGGGTAGGCAGATAAACATGCTCTTTAAGTACAGAATTCTCAGAGCCTTTAAGATATTCATGGGTTATAAATATCCTGGTTTGCAGTGTTTCTTAAACCAACATGACTTGGAACTCTTTCTTCCTCACAGAGCATCACATTGGGCTAGTGTCATGCAAACCAACTTATAAAACTGCTAATGCAGAAGTTTTACCATCACCTTATTTCAAGTCTTCTGATGAGCGCCAGTTCTCTTTTATGGCAAAAACCATTGTCATGTGAGGTAAATAATTACTACCAAAAGTAGTTAAAAATTCACCACATAATCTCTACTCTTAATTACAAACACCATTTTTGTTTTTTGTACCAAATACCAAAGACACAAAAATATGCTTTGGTTATGCAGAGAATGTTTAGAGAATTGGCTGATCATTCTTAAACTATGAGGCAAAAAGAAGAGGCTTGAATAAAACTCAAATGGACTTGAAATTTAGTTTGCTGTATCCTATCCTACCTCCCCTAATTCAGTTAGCTGAATATCTTACCAACGGTAACATTGTTTTCAGATTAATGTGTAACATCTTTACATCTTGAAAGTAAGATCTTGGGAGCAGGGATGAGGGATAGACACATCACGGCTTTGCCTTATTCTCTTTAGGGGAGGGTTTTGAGTAGGTTTTGTTGTTCTGTTTTGCTTTCCATTTCCTTCTGGTCACAAGAAGCAGAACATTGTAGTTCATAAATTTTTAGTGCTCAGTACCTTGATTTAAATGTCACCCAAATCTAAAATTGAAACATCCTAATCAGCAAGTAGTTAACCTACTTATTTATAAACTGTCCTGGGTTAACTGGGCCCATTAGGAAAAGTACCTGCATATGTGAGCATTCTCTGACTCACTAGTAAGGTAGCACTCTATACAGAATCACACACACACATATATATTTTCTCCCAGTCCCATTATCTAGTTTTCTATTCTTTATGTTTATCCTTATGTGAAATTATTGTCACTTCATAGTTTCTTCTCTCAGCCTCACCTACTAGTCTAAGATTCCTGTGACAAGGGCTTCCTATCATTCCTTTGTATATCAGCAGCTACTCAAGTGCTTGAAAATACTGTAAATTTTGGAAAAAATTTTTATCAAATTCCTTGAGTAAACCAGTATAATTTTATTAACATCAATAGGAGTCGTGTGCTAGATTTAAAAACGTAGAAAAAATAAATGCAATCCCATTTTTAGATTTCTTATTATAGAAAGACACTTTTCTCAATGAAATGGTGAGTCTAAAGATTTTATAAGAGGATCTACTACCAAGTAATACAGCCTTGCAAATACAGACACAGCTGTGTTCCTCCCGGATCCGCTCAGGACAGTTGATCCACCTGGTCAGCTTTCTCTGTGCAGAGTCCTGTCATGATGGCTGGTCAGGAAGGTCTTCCCTCTGGAATCTTAGACTCGGAAGGGAAAAGTTAGCTCATGGAAAAGACACTTGATGAGATAAAAGAAAACGTACAAGTAAATCTCAACCACTCCAACCAGGAGAATAAATAATTCCAAATCAGCAAGCTTTGTGCTTATATAGTACAAACTAGGTTGAGGAGCTTTTTATTATAGAGATAGCTCACTAATATAAAGGGGCTTCTAGCCTCAGAAATAAGAAAGCAAGAAGTCTCCAGTTCCCCTTTCTTTGGTGCAGAAATGAAGTCTTTCCAAACTAGGCACTGGGGATCTAAGTCACTGAGCAACTGTGCTTTCATTTGCCACTTGGGAATTTTTTTCTGACTTTATGCGACCTCAGTGTGTCGCAGCCATCTTCTGTTAGTTTTCCAGTCTGACTGTTCTTATTGGCTCGTGGGGAAGACGACTTCTTGACATTATCGCAGAGATTTAAGAGTACTCTTAAAACCAACTGATCAGCAAGGATGTAGTAGATGCTGCAGGTTGCCCAGTTCTGTACTGGAGGCTGTGAGATACAAGAAAAAAGGCATCGTGTGATGACCCTCAAGGAGCTGTCAGTCTGCTAGAAGACAGAATTGCTGCCCATGAAGTAATAAGGCCATAAATAAAAATACATCCTGTATGTTTGAGATTCTACATTGTTTTTGTTTGGTTTATGCATTTATATTGAGGTATAATTTATTTACAAGTAAATACACAAATCTGAAGTACACGGTTCAGTGAGTTTGACTAGAGCATACACCCACATAAATCTCAACCCCTATCGTATTGAGACACGGGCTTAGACAGAGTAGGGTGAGGGCCTCCGGAAAAACCAAAGCAAGATAATCCATTGTGGGATTTGCTTTGGCCTGCTGGGGGGCCCAGCTTATTTTTCTGACTTTACCCAGGTGCTGCTTTTCTTCCTCCAGTCCTAGTCAAGTGATTTGCCACCTGGGCAATTTATTTTGCCCAAACAAACAGGAAGGATTCCATCTTGAAAATAAGATTGCATTTTAAAATCCAATTTGTTAAAAAGTAACTTTCTTAACATACTTTTGAACAGACTTGGCCCACCTTGGGAGCAAAGCAGGCAGCCTTCAGTGATATGCTCCCAGACCAGGAAGCTGCTATCCTGGGAGGAAATCAGAGCAGTAAATCTCTTGTAATTAACCAGGAAGACTAATAAGAAACTTAATGTCTCTCCAAGATAAACATTTTGGGACCACTTAGCAGGTGTGCATCCCTAGCCCTTTGTGTCTCAACCGCCTATAAAACCCCTAGACAACACACCACCCCGAGGCTCCCTTGTCCCCTCTGGCCTGAGCCAGATGCTCTGTCCTCTCGCTTTTTCTCTAAATAAAAGCCTCTGCCTTGCTCTCCTACCGTGTTTTGTGAAGTTCATTCTTCCGCTCCGCGAACCAGAACCCTGGCATCTTATGTTCCAAAGATACGTCCTGTATCTTTATAGAGCATTTCCATCACCTTCACAAGCCCCCTTCCTCCCAGCCAAGCCCTGCTGCCGCCAAAGGCAACCCACTCTCCTCGTTTATTTTACTTTAAATTAGTTTTGCTGTTTCTTGAGCTTCATTTAAAAAGAAAAGAAATCATACAGTTGGATGTGATATTTTTACTGTGTTTGAAAAGAATTTGTTAGTTCTATTTACAACTATTTTGTTAACTTATTTGTAGCTATTTTACAAGGAAACCTGCTTTTGATGTACTTTCAATTTTAAGACAACCTGTATAACCTTTCATATTGTCTGCGTTACTTAGACCTGGATTCTGAGATTATAGTCAGTAGACAAACTTACTAAATACTAAGTAAAATCAACATTTTGCCAAACATACCTGCAACTGTGATAAGTTTAAAAACAGTGTTCTAGCCAACTATTTTAGCGAGAATGTTTTTTCATAAGTATCCATGGCCTAACAATGACAAGGTAACTGTCCTTGAAATTATTAAAACTTTCCAATTATTCAGTGAAAACATTTGCCCTTTTAGTAGAGAAATGTAGACAGTAACTAAACTTCATAATAAGATACAGACTAAGGATAGATGTAGCTTTATCATCTTGTTATTTATAAGCATCAGCCAACCTTTCTCCCTTTCTTTTGAAACAAAAAGTTTAGAAGACTATTCAGTGTTTTACACTTTCAAAAGCACGTAAGCCAATAGCTTCTCATATTCTCAAGTATTCTGCTTTGAAAAACCCTATGCCCTTTGGTTTCAATGTAAATTTTTTTGTTTCATTATTAATTCTGCATGTATCCTATATATTCATTCTACAACTGTGTGATAGAAGTTCCTGAGAAAAGAGTGATCATTTTTACTATAGAAATTGAAGAGGTTTTAAAGTGGAATGAGAACTTGAACAGCATTCTTGAAGTATACATACATAAAGGAAAGAAGGGAGTAGGAAATCATGCACATTTAAGAGAAAGCAAAACATGAGGAAATGTGTTCTATGGGAGCAGAGCCCTTAAAAGAAATAAGTAGAATAGTGCAAACAGGAAAGCAAGGTAAAGGAGTTATAGAACCTGAATAGCAGGGGATTCTGGAGATCCCTAATCTTCCTATTCAAAGCAGGAATCGCCAGCACCACACCCACACCAGATGTCCACTTAGCTTCTGCTTGAATCCTTTCTACATGGGGCTCTTACTGCCTTCTCAGGTGGCCCGCTTTTTTCATGGACAGTAATAATAATGAGACATTTATGCTGCAGGCAGTAGGATTGCACTGTCTACTTTGGAACATATATATTGTTTATTGTACTGTATATTGTCCAGTATACTGTCACTGTACTTCAGGGAATTTAATATGAAATATGCCTACCCAATGCATTAGGGAAAGGGAAGAATAAGTTGTTTCAAAAAGGGTTGCATTTTTTTCTACAGCTTTATTGAGATATAATTCACATACCGTACAATTGACCATTTTAAAGTATACAATTCAGTGGTTTGTAGTATATTCACAGAGTTGTGTATCCATCCCCACCATCAGTTTTTGAACAGCATTACCCCAAAAAGAACCTCCACACCCCTTAGCTGTCATCCCCCCAAACCTCCGCATCTCCCCCCAACCCTGGCTAACACTAACCTACTTTCTGTTTCTACAGCTTTCCTTATTCTGGACATTTCGTATAAATGGAATTATACCATATGTGGTCCTTTGTGACTGACTTCTTTCACTTAACATGTTTTCTAGGTTTATCCATGTTATATAGCATGTATTAGTACTGAATTCTTTTTATGCCAAATTATATTCCATTGTATGAATATACCACATTTTATTTATTCATCAGTTGATGGACATTTGGGTTGTTTCCACTTTTTAGCTGTCATGATCAGTGCTGCCATGAACATTTGGGCACAGGTGTTTGTGTGGATATGTTTTCAGTTCACTTAGGTATACTCCTAGGAGTGGAATTTCTCCGTCAAATGGTAACTGTGTTTAACCACTAGAGGAACTGCCAGACTGCTACATTTTATATTCCCACCAGTAGTGATGAGTGTTCCAGTTTCTCCACATCCTGGTCAACATTTGCTATTACCGGTCTTTTTCTTATTTTCATCCTAGTGGGTAGGAAGTGGTATCTCATCGTGGTTCTGATTGATGTTGCCTTGGTGGCTAGTGATATCAAGCATCTTTGCATGTGCTTTTTAGCCATTTGTGTATTTTCTCTGGGGAAATGTCTATTCGGATTCTTTACCTGCTTTTTCTTTGTTCTTTATGTCTATTTATTATTTAGTTATATGTTCTAAATACAATACATGGTCTATTCTGTATATATTCTAGATAAAATTTCCTTATCAGATAGATGACTTACAAAAATGCTCTCCTATTCTATGGGTTATCTTTTTATTTCTTTACAGTATCTGGATTACATGTTTTTAGTCTTTTACTTCTTCTCTGTTTTTCTCATTTTCCCTGTTAAATTGTAAAATTATGAGGTTTAAATTCTAAAATTCCAAAAACCTGGAAACTGCTACCCCTTTTAGACCTCTCTTGGCATCCAGTAGAATGGGCCATACATGGTGCACAACAATTAAAGAATGTGTCTCCACAACCAGCTGCCTCTGTCCCTAGATACCTCACTGACAGGTCATTGCATTTCATTCTTGATGAGACACTGTGGTCTGTATGTTTTCTTGCAGGTGAACCGGTTCAGTAAAGTGGAAGACAGGGCAATTTTTGTCACTGATCGTCACCTGTATAAAATGGATCCCACTAAGCAGTACAAAGTGATGAAGACTATCCCGCTATACAATGTAAGCATTCTCCTCTTCTCCCTGAGGAAAGGATGTTTTTATATAGAAATGGAATCAGGTAGAAAAACAGTAGAAAATTACTCTATGAAAGCATTACTTTTCTTTTCAATGTAAAATGTATGCTGTTTCCAGAAATTCTTTTCACTAATATATTTTACCTCTCATCTAAATCCACTCAGTTATCCATGGGGTTTTCAAATTCCGTAACCATTTATTTCAGATAAGAAACTGGTGGGTGTCTCCTTGAATATCAGTATGAGATTTTTTTTTCCTCCTGCTTAAAGGGTCTGCGTTACAAGTGACTGACTGTTCTGATTCTTCAGAAAGATGTTCACATGTCAGTTGATTTTCCTCTGGCTGCTAGTACTTAAAGAGGGAGGTCTGTTTTGTTCAATAGTGTAATCTATAAGGAGTATTCTGTAAGATTATTTTAAATCCTTTTGGTCTCTACAAAAGAAAATAGGAAACATTCTTTTGCAGTTTTATTTTGCTAAATCAGGAGTCCTATTGGTTGTAAGGTACACAGAAGACAAACTGTTCTTGGCCTTGTGAATAATTTTTAGAATATCACTTCAGGCTTATTGCCCTGATGGTGGGGTACAGATTTGTCTCCATTATGTGCCCCCCCCAGATATACACACACACACACACACACACACACACACACAATCTTTCTCCCTTTTAATAGAAAGACTAATGGATCGCAGCTAAGAAGAAAATGATATTCTAGGTATTCTTGATTGTATATAGTCTTCTTAGCCAAGACTTACACTCATATATCAATCACAATTTAAGCCTAATAACCCTGCAATCTTAAAGTAGGAGATGAAAGATGAGGAAGAAAATCAGACTTTGTCAAAGTCTAATAAAGTATGGAGCCAAAAAAATAATAAATTGTGATATGTATTTTATTTCTTTTCCTTAACTATTACAGGGATATCCATCAGGCACATGATATAAAAGTAGTCAACAATTCTTTGACCTGAAGTTATTTTCCCAAACTACCTTCCTTTTTCATGTTGACTGGTATATATTTATAATCACTGTTCTCCTTTATCATCTATATCATTATTAATGTTATCAATAATATAAGAATTAACAATATTTAACAATTGCAGTACAGGTAACACTATGTCAAGAAGATAGACACACAGTCACAGATGCTAGCAGGACCTTACCCTTTTATTCCTTCATCATTGTATACATAACTACCTAACTTCCATCTTTGTCAACATCTTACCCAAATCTTTGTCAAATGCTGTCCTCCGGCTGCCAGAACCCACTTTGCCCTCAGACACAGAGGGCTTGAAATACACACCCACCCTTAGCCGTCTAAATGACTAATGGGTGGGGCATATAAGTACTGCAGCTACATCACTGTTGGCAGGACAATTCTGCAGCTGTTCTACACCATTTCCTAGAGCTTCCCTGTAGTAGTAATAAGCTACAATTGCCCCCAGCAATAGCTGGTTTAATAATGGGCTCTACTGGCTGCCTTCCATTCCCTGAGTCACTTCCCCACTCCCTTGCCCATCCCTGTACCTTGCAAATCAGTTCTGCATGCTTACCAGAGGGACCACCTTTGGAGGAGCTGCTACCTTGTAGGAGGGAGCAACTTGAATGGGATAGGAAATTTCCAACTGTATCTGTAAATGTTTTCAAGTCTCAAGTAAATACGGCAAAAGATTAAGTCTGGACATAAGTATTTCTTATTTTAGTCTTTATACTTTTTGTATGATAGAAATATTTTGAAATTAAAAACAAAGTTAAAAACCAGGAACCTTTAAAAAATAATAATGCTAATAATGGTGATGAAGAAGCTGGAGGGTATGAAGGAGAATGATTTCAGTTTTAACCACTTTGAGTTTCAGGTACTGGTGAATCTTACAAATACCCATTCCATAAATGATTGGAAGGCTAATATAGAGGGAAAAGAATTCAGCAGTTAAAAATTTAAGAGCAGATCCATGTATAATTGGAGGCTGAAATTATGAGTCTAGAGGGGGAAAGAGGGCAGATTATTTAAGAACATTCACCATTAAGTGGTAGGAAAGAGAATTGCTGAAGGAAATAGAGTAAAAAAGACATCTCTCAGTGTCCTTCATTTGCTCATCTTTTAGTTGCTAAATGAGCTCTAATTTCCCTTCAGTTCATAAGACTGTGAATTATTCTAGGAAAGGAAAGAACCATAGGAACACTGTGCTTGAGAATCAAATTGGAACGCTTTCAGAAATAAGTCATCAATAAACACAGCTAAGGCTCCCACATGTATCTCCTCTCATTCTCCACTTTTCACTTCTCCTTCCGCATAGTCTCCTTTCCTGTGTTTGTTGGACTTTTCTGGTTCCGAGGACAGATTGTGAGCATTATTATCTTGAATAACATTTTGTTTTTAGTAAAGATACGCCTGGTGGTAAGGGAGAAGAATCTCAAGCCCAGGAAACACTACCATTCAGATTTTAAGACAGTCACCTTCCTTGGCAGACAACATGGGGCCAGCACTAGGCTTAGACCAAATCAGCCAACTCCACAAAGCACTGGAGTGTCCTCCTGCAGTAACACATCCAATACAGTGTCTCAGCTGAGGCCTCACCATAGCAACCAATTCTGTACGATCCACACTGGTGCATTAGTTCCTCATCAAGCCCTTGCAAATCTATGCATAGTCTTTCCTGACTTTCCCTGCTGTAGCATGGGTAATTACTGCAATTCATTTTAAGCATGATTAATCTATTCCCTCTACAATTTTTGACTACTGTGCTTGGGTGCAAGTCATATTTTGACCTTGGTCACAGATCGTGCTGAATGTTGAGTGGGTCATTAGGTTTTCCCAGTGAGAGAGAAGCTTCAAATAGGCTTGGCTCATCAGACATCATTGGGCCCTTGGACTTTTCCCACCTATGCCTTTTCCAATTGCCAGGATCCCAGTCTTTGTCAAACAGGCCCTAAATCGTGCCCGTCGATGCCCAGCATGAGTGAGAATTAAGCTGATGCTGAAGTTTGGCTATGTGTCTAATCAGTTTTTCTGAACCTGTTCTTCATCAATGCTTTCAGCAGAATGTGTTTTCTTAACTGCTTCCAGCCAGGCAGTATGGGACCAATATTCATTGCTTTCCTAATGCACTGTAGAGAGCACTCAACCAATGCCCTGTCTCTACATCTCCTAGCACATTGGACTCCTGTAAAGCAGCAGCACCTGTGTGTCCCAAGCACATAATTAATAAGCACATCAGCCAGCGCCCAGGGGGTCACAGTGATAGGTTAACTGACTACTTCCTCCCTGCAAAGCACAGGCTCTGCATGCTGGGAGGAGAAACCACCCCCCCCCCGCCCCGCTCACCCTTTTAGTAGCTGCCGGCAAGTGCACATCCTCTCTGGGAGCTGTGTCGTGCAGCATCCTGCTACACAGTTCTTTCTGCTAGATCTTGAGTTGTAATGAACGTGAGGAAAGTCAAGCAATGAGAGGGGAGGTACACCTGAGTTAGGGAGAGTGACAGGCTAGAAATTACCTTCATTTGGGGCTTTAGGCAGCTCTAAGCCAGATTGTTTTATTGTAACCTCAACCAGTAAACCATTCATTCAACACATAATGACTGAGGACTAATTATATGCCAGGCATATAGATATTGGGACACCGAAGTGTCAAAACAGTCAAACATCTCTGCTGTTGTAGAACTTAGATTGCAGTGGGGGAAAGCAGACTAGATGTATTGATAGATGGGATGGATAGACAGACAGACAGATAGATAGATAGATAGATAGATAGATAGATAGATAGATAGATAGGTGTGTGTGGAGTACATGTATGTATGTGTACACATGAAATCCAGTAGAAGGTGATAAGGGAAAAAATAGGGAAGGAAGATAGGGAATGTGAAGAGTGTTGCAATTTTAAATAGGGTGATCAGGCCTCACTGAGAAACTGACATTTAAGCAAGACTTGAAGGAGGTAAGGAATGAGCCACATGTTTACTTGGTGGAAAGTGTCTTAGGCGGAAGGAACAACAAAGACACAGAAACATGAGCAAGGAGGAAGCACCTTCTAGAGGGCCAGAAGCACTCAGTAGCTTCATCTGGTCGTGATCACACAGCGTATACATATGTTAGAGTCCATCAAGCTATTTACTTGAGATTTGTGTACTCCACTGAATGCCATGTTATATATATGTCAGCAGAAGGAGGGAGGAGGATGAGAGGAAGAAAGAGAGCTGTGTATGAAGGGGGATAAAAAGAGGGAGGTAAGTCAAAGAGAAAAGTGAAGCAAATGAGGCAAAAAATAATTCAAGCCTAGGTGCAGTGTGTAAACCATTATTGTACAGCAAGTGAAGTATGTTAACGTTTGCTTCCTATCCTCATTTCAAGAAAACCACACCCCCACGCTCGCCTGCTCGGGGATGCAGCCCTAGGCCATCCTCAGAGGGAAAGGAAGCCACTAACTAAACCAGGGCTGCACCTGATTGAAGGGAAGCTAGCAGCTAGCAGAAGGCCTGGAGTGAAGAGCTCTTACCTGGGCCTCTGTTACTTACTGCTCTGTGTTCCTGATACTGACTAGATGTGTTTTTCTCTTTTTTTCCAAGATCAGTTTTGCTAGAGACCTACCTATTTTATTGATTTCAATATTTTTTATTGAGCTCTGCTCTTAATTTTCCTTCTCCATTCTCTAGGTTTATTCTTTATTCTTTTTCCAGCTTTTTGAGTTGAGGGATTAACTGCTTTAGTTTTTAAATTTAGTTTTTAAAAACACATTGAACACTATAAATTTGTGTTTAAGAATGGCTTGAGCTGAACTTTGCATCTTATAATGTGTGGTACTATCATTGTTGCATTATGATTACCTTGTCATTTCCATCTTGAGTTCTTCTTTTGAGCTATGGTAATTTTCAAAGTATATATATGGTAATCTAGAGTGTATATGTGTTCATTCTATAGTGAGGGAAAGTCCACAAATGTTAAGTCCATTTATTGCTTGTGAGACAATCTGTTTCTTTTTTATATATATATAGCACCACATGAAGCTGTTATTCTGTAGTCGATATATCCCTAAATCATTTTTTGAATATGAGAATTCACAGATCTCTGTTGTATTGTTCTGGTCAGTTTCTGTTAAAGCAAAACACGTTGGGGAATTATAAGGAGAGGAGAGGAGGGGAAGGGAAGGGAGGGGAAGAGAGGGAAAGGTGGGGAAGGAAATGGGAGGAAACTCTAAGATAACCCTTTTTCATTGTGTGACTTAAAAATCTCCTTCCTCTTCTTGCCCCATTGCCCCATTATGCACTCTTACCATCTTTCTAATAGGTCAAAGCAACATTGTTAGTCCTTATGTCAATAAACAAAATAGTCTTCATCCTATTTCTCTTGAGACATGAGTGTCTGAACTAGAACTTGATATAGCTTCACTGTTGTGTTCATTTTCTGTTGACAGTATCCCATTAGAATAGAGATTTTCAAACTTTTTCATGAGGCTTGGGGTAATTTAAATAGAGCTGAGATCATTGGATTTGCAGACCCTTGAGATATTTTCCTGGCATGTGGTATACCCTCTACCACTTGTTCACGCCTGGACAGCTATTATAACTTTTTCAGTAAAGTATACCCTGCATGCAGGAAAGTGCACAGATCTTAAGGGTACTGCTTGATGAATTATCACAGTGAATACACCTGTGGAACCAACACTGTAAATCAAGATATAGGCCATTAGTAAGATTCCCAAACTCCCTCTTTGTGTTCCCTCTGAGTCACTACCTCTTCCTTCCTTCTCAGGCAAAATTTTGCTCATTTTGAACTTAATTTAAGTGAAATCAGACTCTATGTATTCCTTTTCATGTGGCTTCTTTCAATACTATATTCATGAGATGTATCCATGTTATTTCATATAACTCTAGTTTGCTCGTGTTCATTGCTGTGTAGTTTTTCCTTGTGAAGATATACCACAGTTTATCCATTCACGTGTTGATGGGTATTTGAGGGATTTTTTTTTAATCATTCTTGTACATATCTTTTGGTGTTTGTTTACATACATTTTCACTGGACAGATACCCAGGAGTAAAATTGCTGTTCAACTTTAGTAGATAATTCCAGTTTTCCAAAGTAGTTGTACTGGTTTATACCCCTACCAACTACATATGGAAGTTCTGGTTGTTCCCATTTCCTCTCCAACACTAGGTACTGACAGTCTTTTAAATGTTAGGTATTCTGATAGGTATGTGGTAGTTATGCATTGTGGGGTTTTCTCCAACTTTATTGATATATAATTGATGTTTAGGTTTAAGATACACAGCATGTTGATTTGATATACTTATATATTGTCAAGTGATTACCATCATAACATTAGCAAACACCTCCATCACATCACTTACTTAGCATTTCTTTATTGTGGTTAAGAACATTTAAGATCTACTCATTTAGCAACTTTCAAGTATATAAATCAGTATTTTTAGTTAAAATCACCATGCTGTACAATAGATCCCCAGAACTTACTTATTAACTGGAAATTTTAGATTTTTTTTAGATTCCACATATAAGTGACATCATACATATTTCTTTCTCTGTCTGACTTGCTTCACTTAGCATGAAACCATCAAGGTCCATCCAGGTAGTTGCAGTTGACAGGATTTCCTTCTCTTCATGGCTGAATACTACTTCATTGTGTTTGTATACCACACACATCTTCATCTATTCATCTGTTGACAGACATGCATTGTGGTTTTTATTGGCCTTTCCCTTATTATTACTAAGGTCAAGCACCTTTTCATGTGTTGGTTGGTCATCTGGATGCCTTTTGTCAAGTGCCTGTTCAAGTCTCTTGCCCATTTGCCTATTGGGTTTTCTTTTTTAAATTGACTCCTAGGAGTTCTTTGTTATGGTCTACTTATGTGCCCATTTGCAGTTATATGTACTGCAGGTATTTTCTCCAAATCTGTAACTTGCCTTTTCATTCATTTAATGGTGTCTCTGAACAGAATTTTTCATATTAATGTAGTTCAACTTGTCAGTTTTTCCTCTAAGGTGGATGCTTTTTTATTATTCTTTAAGAAATCATTCCCTAACCCAAGGTTGTGATGAAATTCTCTTCTGTTGCATTCTGTATGCTTTATTGCTCTGCCTTTCACGTTGATACCTACAATCTGCCTAGAATTGATTTCTGTGTGTTCAAGAGGCTACAGCACAGGATTTGTTTTTTTCCCATATGGAGGAACAGTTCACCTAGCACCATCAACTGAAAACACCATCTCTTCCCCATTGCTCTTCAGTCCACATCTGTCACAAATCAGATGTGTCTCTGTGTCTCTTTCTGTTTCTCTACTCTTGTTCTGTTGGCTATCCTTGTGCCAATTACTGTTATGATTCCCGTTGGACAAAGATTTTATGGGCTCTAAAACTAATCAATTTCAAAATCCCCCTCCGTTCAACTTCATCTCCCTCCCAACACAGTGTTCTCATTTAGGCACATATGTATGAAGGGAAAGAGAGCTGAGGGTGGTAGTAAAGCAAATCTTATCAGAAGAGACAACTCACTGCATATCTACTTTCTTGGTCAAAAAGTCAAATTCTTCTGGGAGACTCACAGGTGCAGAAATAAATGAATTGCATACCCCACCATGGGGCAGCTACCACCCCACCCTAATCATGCCTGAGTCCAGTATGCCAAATCTTTGGATTCTCTGAGAAAAAATGAAGTCTGTATTTTATATAAAATCTCCTGGTTGCTAAATGCCAGGCAGGCCAAACAACACACATCTATAGGCCATACTCAGCCCCCAGGCCACCAGTTTGTTATTACTATTAAAAAGGTCTTAACTTGTCTTTGGTTCCTTGAGGTCTTTTTTTTCTCACACAGGCCATGTCTTGCAAGTCTGTATTTGAGTTCTTTTTTCTTTGCATAATCCAAGGAATCATAAATCATGCTGAAGCCAGTGGATTTTGAATCCAAATATAAAGATGACAGCTGATGTGGTCTTGTACATTTTGGCTAGATCTTCCTGAATTTACGTCGCAGTAACTATTGGTTTCCCAGGGTGAAGGACATTATAACTATTTGTTTCCCCTGAATTAAATGGTTGGTCATGAACTTCGCGGTCTGGGTAGTAACTGCATCATTCATAATGGTAGTCAATCCTCAGACAGCCAGAGAGGAAAAGATTGATATTTCTTATGTTTTCCTTCAACTATTATTTCCCCCAAATTACTAGCAACCACTGACCATTTTACTGTCTATAGATATAGAGATTTTTCTATAATGTCATATAATTGGAATCATACAGTATGTAGCCTTTTTAGATTGGCTTCTTTCATTAGCAATAGGTGTCTGAGGTTCTTCCATGCCTTTCCTTTGATAGCTCATTTCTTTTTATCACTGAATAATACTCTGTTATATGGATGTACCATAGTTTGTTTATCCCTTTGCCTACTGCTGGGCATCTTGGTTACTTCCAGTTTTTGGCAATTATAAATAAAGCTGCTTTTATAAACACTCATATGCAAGTTTTTATATATGGGCACAGTTTTCAAATCATTTGGGTAAATATAAGTGCAGTTGCTAGATCATGTGATAAGACCACATTGGCTTTATAAGAACTGCCAAATTGTGTCCCAAAGCTACTATATCATTTTGCATTCCCATCAGCAGTGAATTGAGAGTTCCGTTACTTCGTCTTCTCATCAGTATTTGGTATTGTCAGTTTGTTAAACGTTTAGCCAGTCTAACAGGTGTGCGGTGGTATCATGTATTTTTCTATTACCCTAAACTATATAAGTCAGCATCTACCAGGGTCTCCATTAATCTTTATAAGAATCATTTCTCCATTCTCTGCCATTAATTGATTTGTGTTCAGGAGATAAAGACTGATCTTTCTGTAACCTAAGCAAAATATAGCTAAAAGGTAAATTTGGAACCATTTTTTCCTTCCATTAGCAAAAATTATTCAGTCAACCTATCATTTAATAGTGATTTCAGTCACTCTTCACAGGAAAAATAAATATAGGAAATTGTGGCAAGTTTTTGAGAATATTTTCAGTAAACACTGTTCTCACAAATGTAATGGTCAAATAATTATAAACAGCAATCTTAGAAGGAAACATTCAAGTTACAGTTGACCCCTTTATTAAGTGCAGAGTGACTTTCTCTGTACAATACTGCATAGTTTGACTAGGGTTTCAACCAGCTGGAATTTGTGTTATTGTCAAATTAGTATCCTCCCCCTTGAGTCACTCTCTACGCTGTATTTGTAAAGTGTAATATTGAATTAAAGGATTAATCCCAATACGGTTACCAGGGATGGTTAAAGTTTGTATGGGGATTGTGGGGTCAGAATTGGAACGTTTTACAAAGCTGGAAGACTCCTGGTCGCTCATCAGCTCGATATGGAAAACAAAGACAAGAACTCACCCACGTAATTAGTAATATTGCGTCAGAAACTTTGCTCACAACCTCTTTACCTCTGAGACTCAACCTAGAGAGCACTGTAAGTTCATGGAAAAGACTGCACCCCGTAGCTGAGGCAAGCTGCTGGCATCAGTGCTTTTGTGCCGTTCGAGTTCATGCGGACATCGGCTCACCCCAGGCAGCGCTCTGGGAGATGGTTGCCAAGACTGAGTTTGATTTGCATAAACATAGAATCTGTTCACTGGTTTCCAGTGAGACCATATAAACTGAAACATTTAACCTGACCTCAGCTGGAACTCTTCTTGTCCTTTTGTTGGTGAGTTGTGTTCGTTTTGCCCAATGCACTGGTTTGTAGAATGTTTGAATCTGCCCGTTAATGCTGTTTGATATAGTCCCTTTTTATCAGTGTGGGTTTGATGGCTAAGGAAGTAGCCAATTAATTACACAAATACCTCCTTTAGTTTGGAGGAAAATACGAAGCAAGCAGGGGAGAGAGAAAAGAGACAATTACTGAACTGATGTGACTTGTGTAGAGGTAAATGAACTGTAATTATGCCAGACTTCATGCTTTATTACTTTATCTGATGTGACTCACTAGAAACATATCATTTTGTCTGGAAGATGGATTGTCCTTGTAACGTGTACAGGGGTGAACCCTGCGGAAATCCATCGGCTGAGGGCTCTGCTCTCCATCACCATTTCCAAAGCACCCTTCCCTCCTGGCAGTGTCCCAGGAGAAAGTGTTTCCATGGTAATCTCAATGGAGGCAGTCAGCTGATGTCTGGCACCGCCTGAGCTGGTGTGCACCAGCCTTCTCTGAGCCTTTAAACTATATTTATTAGTCCTCTTTAATGGAAAGTATATGACCCCTTAATGTCAGACACGGAGTGGCTCTCAGGTTTATTTATTTATTTAGGTAATAAATTTACCTTCTTAATTAACTCTCAGCAGGTCCCAGAGCTGTATTATTTTGAACATCTTATGCAAACATTTACATTTTTGCCTGTTATAACAAAGAGAGCTACTTAGCAATATTAGATATTTGGAAACTCTGCTTGTAAAGAAAAATGCTGTCTCTATTGAAAATTTTTTTCAGCTTAATTTTCAAGAATCTTTTCTTACTCTGATGGCTTTGGCAATGAAACAATCTTTCCATTCTCCTTATAATCTTTTTTAGCACTCAGTGACTTTTATTATTGGATTTGAGTGAGCCACATGGTTTTAAAATACTTCTAAGAAATGTGACATCTTGCCATGTTCCTTCATGCTTTCTTTTAATAAGAAAGTCAGAATTTCAGAACTACCCAACCAATTGTTTTCCTGCCATGTATTTAGAAGTAAATGCCTTTTGTTAATACCGCTCAGAGACCACTGCTTATATTAAACAGTCCTAAGCACACTGACATAATGTCAAAAGTCAGTGCTTTGAGGCACAGGTAGAGTCCATTTTCATCAGTACTATAGTTGGAAATGCAATTAAAGATGTACCAAATCTGTTTCTTAAAGTAGCAGTCATCAGAGCTAGTTTATGACTCTTAAAAAGCTATCACATTAGAGAAACACAAAGCCTTTCAAACACCAAACACCAAGAAAATTAGTATAACAGCATCATATTTACCTAGAGGTCAGAATGCTAGAAACAAAATCCTTTTAAAACAAAGCCCTAAATGGGGCATATTCATAAACAATCTCTGCATTTGCAGAAATAGATGTCACTAAACTGAGGCCATCATAGCTTCCTTGTACATAACTGTTGTCTCAGAGCTCTCTTTTATGCAGTAAACATTTTTGAGCACCTACTACGTGCTGCGTGCTTGCCAGGTACTAGCCACGCAGTTGTACATCACCCATCTCTGCCCACAAGGCCTCAGGGACCCATGGGAGAGGCAGGGAGCCAGCCTGGCGAGCGCAGGCCTGTGGCAGCATGAGGTGCAGATGGCCAGGGTACCTTTCTCTCAGGAGGAAAGTGCTGCCTCGGGTCACAGAGCTCACAGGGGATGGTGCCGGGCTTCACACCCGAGGCTGTTTGACCCCAGCGCCCTTGGAATCACAATGGTAAAGGCGACCTGCTACTGCTGCCCCCCCCCCCACCACCGCAAGATGAATAACACGTACAGCTAAATCCTGTCTTAAGAAAAGGAAAAAAATAACAGAACCTAACATTTGCCACATGCTGAATGTCAGGCATTTGTTAGGTGGTTTATATATGTTATATCTCCTTCTTCCTCAGAATCCTGTGCAGGAAGTTACTACCATTTTATAAATGAAGAAAACAGTTCTCAGAGACACTGGTCACTAGGGCAGGGTTTCAGCGCAGACTTTTCAGACATCAGAGCCCAAGTGAGCCGTGAGGCTGGGCGTCTCCCGGCTCGGTCGCCTACTGTGCGCTTGCTCTCTCTCGCTCGCCCGCTCACCCTCTGTCTCTCATCTCCCTTGTCTGTTTAGGTAAGTTTTCCTTCTAATAATAATCACTTTCTAAAACATTTCATCTTAACCTTGTAAAGATAAGTGACTTGCAGGCCCTGGGGATCCCACAGGAAGCTACAAGATCAAGACGAGAGCTTGTGTATTGGCCGTGTTCTGCACATCAAGGGCTCTCAAGGTATATAGCCCATTAGGATACAAAAAAGAAAGAGGAAACCTTTTGCTTCATTTCTGTTGGAAAGGAAAATAAACCGAAAGCCCAGCCCCTAGAAGAGATCCGCCACACTGTACTTCTTTCTGCACAGTTGTTTCTCTCTTAATTATAATCTTGTCTTTCCCAAGAAGAAACATGTAAGATAAGGAAAAGGTATTACAGTTTCGGGCAGGCCAGAAAAGAATGGGAGTGTTTGCACTGCTAACCTGATACTTAGCAGATTTGAATTTTACTGTATTAAGTTTCTACTTTTAGAGCCAAATCAAAAATGTTAGTAGCTTCTAATTCAGGTTCTCCTTGGCTGCACATTGAAATAGTCTGGGGAGTTTTTTTTTTTAATTCTGATACCCGGGCCACGCTCCAGACCAATGAAACTGAATCTCTATGGGTAGACCTAGGCATCAGCATCTTTTAAAGCTCCCCAGGTGAGTGCAATGTGCAGCAGGGTTGAGAACCACTGGTCTAATTATTCTGTTCCCCAAATGTATTCACTTTTGTTGTTCTGGCTATTCCTTTTCAAACTTTTGTCGAAAGTTGGACTCGCCCCTAAATTCAATTCTGCCATTAGATTTTTTTTTCTCACCTCTGTGTGTGCATGTGTACACGTGTTGCATACACAAAGAACAGAGACAGACAGACACAGGGAGACAGGGAAGGAGAGAGAGAGACTGTGCATGGTTTTTCTAGAAAGCCTTATGATCTCATGATCTGTATCAAAATTAAATCTTCTTTAAGGTACCGACTGTGGTTTCATGTTTGAGGACTGTCTTACCAGAAGATTTTCCTTAAAAAAGAGTAGAATAAAATCAATCACCTATTTGATGATTTTCCTTCCTTCTAATGGAGATCCACATGCACTGTTGTGCTGGGAGGTGGCCTACACTGTTCCTCCTGAGCTCATAGGTATCAAGTGAGCTTGTTTCTCTGCTATTGGATGAAATCCAGAGCAGACATTTTTACACTGAATTGTTATAATGAAATGCATACAGGGAGAATCTGGTTTTCTCATATAACAGACATTTAAATTTTTTTTCATTTTATTGGAATTATATCCAAGCAAAAACATCTTTACAATGTGCCAGGGGTGGGAGGTACATGTAACAGGGTAAGTTAAGTCAGCAAGTTCAGGATCCTCTCTCCTGACTTTGCTAAATTATGTCTTTGGTTTTTGTGGATGAAACAGTCATTTTCCTTAGAAAGCCACCTCCAGTGTCTGCACTAACCTCCCTGCTCCTCCATACCCTTACCCTTTCACAATGCTTGTGAGCTGTAAAAATACCTTATATTGCACTTAGAGACCTTTGCACTATAAATGGTAAAGGATAAAAGAGAAACCACATCCCAGTAAGGTCTGGCAAACAAAAGTGGTAGGATATATGGAAGCATATGGATGGTAGTTGAATTCATGCCCTGTTTTAACAATAGCACCCAGCTCAGGGAAATGTTGAAGCCTGAAATGCATGTAACTAAGCCTGAAATAATGCATGTAAAATCCTTAGCATAGTTCTTGCCACACAGTAAAATGCTCAATAATTATAAGCTGCTCTTAACTCCCTTAGAAACTGGCAATCCCATGCCTGTAGAAACCAGAGGAGCAGAATGAAGTCAGCCTTCCATATCCTCACTGTTCATTCTTTCCATTTTTCATTCTGCCAGGAGTATTCTCCCAGATACCTGTATGGCACCTTCACTGCTTCCAGGTCTCTGCCGAAAATAACCTCAAAGGGGTTGTCTAGAATGATACCCCCCAGCTCCCTCCTCTGCCTGTCTCTGCCTTTATTCTACTATTTTGTTCTTCTTCATGTCACATTATCGGGTTGTTTACCCGCTGGCTCCCCCATCCTCCCCATTAGAACAGAGACTCCACGAGAGAAGGGTCATAGACTTGCTGTTGCCATACAGCAGGTGCTCAATACATGGGTGCTGATGAATAAATTGGATGAATGAGTGGGTCAAGCCTGGAAACAGGGAAAGCAGTTAAAGGCAGCTGCTGTAATCCTTTTAAGAAATTACAAGGACTTGGATTCAAGCCAGGACAGTTAAGAGGGGTCAAGGTGATTGTATTTGAGAGCTATTTAAGTGATGGAAACAATGGGCTATAGGCCTGGAGGAGAGAAAAGGGTCTAGACTCAAAGCTTTCTTTCCTGGACAGCTTGGTTAGATGGCCTTGCTGGTTATTCACCAGGATGGGGAAGTGTAAGGGGAAAGCAGGGATATAGTAAGAGTGTGGAAGTAAGTTCAGTCCTAAATGGATTTCATTTGCAGTATTTGAGAAACATAAAATAGAGGGGTCTACCCACACTTGACTGTCTGGACAACAATCCAGAATGGAGGCACAGATTTGGAAGCCATTGCTGTGTGGTTACTGAAACCAGAGAGGGGATGAGAGCATGCAGCGAAGCTGCATAGAGAAAGGGGAGATTACCTGTAAGGCCAACAGGAATAGGGCTTCTAAGACTAGAATTAAGGGCTTGCCTTTGATAGAGAGGGACACATGGAGACCATCAGGTTCCAGAGCAAAGAGAACCTTTTGGCCTCATCTATTTACTCTCATTGCTTCCACACACCCAGTAAATTTGGATCATCTACTATCTACCATGGTACAAGTGCTAGGGACTCGGAAGGTGAGAGCGTCTACTCTGCTCAGTGGGTGAGGCAGACATGCAGACATGCAGACAGCGTCACAATGTAGCCTGCTGGATGCCGAAACAAGACAAGCGTGAATTGCCATGGGAGCACGTGGAGGGGTAGAGTGCTTCCCAGACAAGGACTGTCAGGAGCTCGCAGGTATTGTCGGCACTGGGCGCTTGTAGCTTCGTTCACGCCCTTAAAGGATGCGTGACTGCTGCTTCTGGCAATGCAGAGCAGCAGGCTGGCATGATGGTGTTTGTCTTCTGGGAAGCTCGTTCCAACAGCATTACGAAGTATGGACTGAAATGAGGAGAGACTGGTGAAATAAATACTATTTCAGGGAATCTCAGAATCTCAATGGATACAGTGTCACCAGAGATAGAAGAGACAAGCCCTAAGAGGTTTCTGAGTTATTCTTAAAATTAACATTTAAAAAAATATTTTCTATGTGCCATGCACTAGTTTCATTTTCTTCTTGTATTCATGTAGTGATTTTTTTTTCATCCTCCCTATGACATGGCTAGTGTTTTATCCACATTTTAAGGTGAAGAAGCAGGCACAGAGCGCTGATATTGCTCCCCCAAGGACATGACATGGCGGTGCCCACACTGAGTGAGCCTGGCTCTCTGGCTCCAGAGCCTGCTCGCTTTCACTGTCTGTGCCGCCCCCCCAGGTGAGAATGGATGAGTGGGGGAAACTGAGGGGGACTTTTCTTTTGGGCTTGGGACGTGGTGTGACTGATGGCATTTAATTGAAATAAGGTTCCAAGAAGGAGGATAGTTAAGGCAAGGTAATGAGTTCATTTGGGCAGGTCGTATGTGTGTGCTGGCAGAGGTCACCCTCTGGGGCTCCTGAGAAAGGTCTAAGCTTGATGTTCACATGTGAGAATTACCTGTATTTTAAAGAGGGATATCCGCAGCTCCTTCTCCCCAAACAGGGCTCTTGTCTGCTCATGCAATGTGTGCCTCCTGACTCCTCCACTGCATTATAAACTCCCCAAGGAGAAAACTGCATTTCCTAATTCGTTTGCATGCATAATCTGGAATAGAAAGTTGGAACTTCCAGTTCTGGACAAGATGGAATAGATGTATTTCTGCCTATCCCTCTCACTAAATAGAGCTAAAAACCCTGGACATTAGATTATGCGGTAAACATGAGAAGACTCTGAATGGTGGAGAGAAGAAGGTGGCACTAGCTACAGACTTCAGGATTTAGAAGTGACATGGCAGTGAGTTCTCTGGGTTTTCTTTTTGCCTGCTATATATCCCCGGCTGAATGCTGGAGAAGCCCCCCAGCCCACAGATGGTAGTGGGCACAGACAAGAAAAGCTCACTCCCTCTTGCCAAAGGACAAGGAAATGGGCAGCCTAGCAAAACAGAAACCTTTTTGACAATAAAGTCTCTTCTTAAGAAAAACACTAGTTGGGGAAATATTGCAGGCTGCCCAACACCCATCAGCAAAGACCTAGTGGAAAGCCTAGATCTCTTCCCTTGCCTGGCAGTAAAGAGGCGTCCACCCCTGTCCCCACTAGGTGGTGTCAAGGAAGCCCAAAGGGGAACCTCAGGTGCCCCTTTCCCTCTCCTGGCTTCAGGGGAGGCTGAGCGAAGAGCCTAGGTTTCCACCCCCTCCTGGTGGACATGAGTTGCCTCTTGTCCTCCCCACCAGAGTAGTAGCAATGGAGGCCAGGCAGGGGACCTGGACTGCCACTCCCATCCAGCAGTAAAGGGTGGATGCCCCCTTCCCCTGCTAGTCCATTTTTAGCAGAAACCTGCTAAAATGGAAGATTTAAATTAGGGCCGGAGTCTGATAGCACAATACCCAAAATGACCAGGATACAATAAAAAAATCCCTCAACATCCCTAAAACAGACAGGTACAGCACACAGGGATTCAGCTTGTTGACAAACATAAGAACAAGGAAAGGAAATCTAAAATTATGAGTGAATGATCTGTTTGCATTAAGAGGATCATTACTTTGTAAGGTTAATAAAAGACCAATAAGAAAAGCAACTTAATTAGCTTAGTATTTTAAGAAAGAGAAAAAATAAGTTAAAGTAGATTATACGAAATGTGATCCAATTAGTAAAACAACTAGCTTTGTAAAATAATTTGACTGTCTAGGGCCCAGTTATTTAATAATTTTACCAAAATCAATGATCATGTGCAATTAGAATCACTTGGGGAATTTTTAAAAACGGTAGATGCCCAGCCTGAGCCCAGACTGTATAAATCAGAGTATCCCCAGTGATTCGAATACGCGGCCAAGGTTGATAGCCATCGACCTCATGAGCCACAGGGGATAAAGAGAATATGAGTGGGAGGATGTGTAATTTCTGAAGTTTGTCAGAATCCACTTTGACCTTCCAAATAGTCAAAATAGCCTTGGCAGAGTCTGTGCGCTGAGCTTTGCATGCTCTTTCTACAGGTGTGCCCATTTGTCCTGCCCCATACCGCCCCACCTGTACTCCCAACCCCCATGATGAATCTCAGTATCTGTTCCCAAGCTCACAGCAGTAAATCTGAAGCAGTAATTGAAGGGGAGTCATTCTCTTACAGGCAGGCACATTGATGCTGCAACATGTGAAAACGGAAAGTATGGGGAGATTCAGGGAAGATGTAGTTGAATTCTACTAAATGACTTGGTATTAAAAACTTGTTGAGGAGAAGAGCGGTCTTTTTGGAATTAAAATTCAATTTTTGGTGAAACTACTGAATTCCAAGTTGCAGGAGAAACCCAAGAAGTCAGAGTGCCAGATATGCTGGGAGAGAGACCTCAACAGGCCTGTCGGAGATTTTTAGCAAAACGAAAACAACCATTTGACTGATACCCATGACCAGTAGGTTCTAACCACCTTTCTAGGAAGGAATTGGACAAATTTAAATGTGAAATTTATAAAAAAGCCAAATTTGTGTACCACAAGTGAGGTCCTTAACAAGGAAAAAAATGAGCAAGCATTTAAATTAATAGAAGAGGCAATGGCGGGCCCAGCGTCCTGTGTGACACTCTCTGAAGGAGTTTGTATTTAATTTTGTAAGGTACAAAGTTCATTTGCAATGATCCCATTATCTAGGTTGTAAATTTCCTTCCTGGTGGTGCCCTTAATCCCTGGCAGGATGTGGAATATTTGGAAGAAATCAAAGATCAATATGTTGATTCTGTTCATTCAGTGCAGTTAGATGGGTTGGTATTGGAAACTTACTGAAGAATTTTACTGAGTTGCTTTCATCAAGCTGTTAAAATCAAGGATTGAAAGCCCTCCTCAATCAATAATATAAACTTAGCCCTTTAGTCAGTTGATAACAGTTATTTTCATTGACCTAAATAATAATGATCAATAATACTAGTCTCATAACTAGGTACTTGTGCATAAATGCTACTGTACTGGCTTTAAGACAATCTTTTGTTACTGTTTGTGGTCCATGTTTTGTGTAATAGGTTTTATTTCACCAATAGAATATCATGTGGTTACACATCATGGTATGATTTTGGGAGCATGTGATCCAGGGGTACGGTCATATGAAGTCCAGTAGACCTGAAGATGTATCTGTCTTAAAGCACATTCACTAATTGACGTTCACCGTAACAACTGAATCCTTACGAAAGTAAAAGAATAACTTTACTATGTTTAATGAAACTGAAAAACATTTCTAAAAGATACTGTTTTCTTAAATGTTCTCCCAACATGGCAAAAAAAAAATTGTTGAAAGTGGTATTTGTTTCTAAAGGCATAAATGATGCATTTACAAAGTTAAGATCTCTCCATTTCCTGGCCTCTATTGCTGCATAATGATCTACTGCAAACTTACAACCACAGCCATTCTGGTTGTGGTGGGTTCTTTAAGTCAGCAGTTGGGAAGGAGCAAAGCAGATGGCTTCTCTCTGCTTCTCTCTGAGTCTAAGGGCTCAGCTGGAAAGAAGAGGTTAGGGGTTCCTCAAGAGCCCGGGGCTGGAATCATTTGAAGACTCAGTCACTCAGAGGACTGACACCTGACCTGGGAGGACTTGAAGGCTGGGACTTCTAACTGGAGAACCTTATGAGGCCTTTGGGAGATGTCTGGCTTCCTCACAGCATGGTGGCCTCAAGGCAGTCAGACTTCTTATAAGGTAGCATAGGGCTCAGTGCATGAGTATCCCAGTGATCAAGAGAGAGGGAAGCTGCATCCCCTTTTATACTTAAGCTTGGAGGTCATGCAGCTCTACTTCATTGCACTTCAGTGGTTAAAAGCCAGTCTGTGGTCAGCTAGATCCTGGGGACAGGTCATAGACCCCCATCTCTCAATGGAGGAGCATCCAAAGATTTGTGATCATGTTTTTTAAATCCTCCCCAGTCTGCCCCTTGGTCAAAAAAGTATTGATATTACTCTGACATTCAGAACACACTCAGCCCCAACCAAGGGGCCCCAAAGTCCTTTCCCCGTATGGCATCAGGGTCAGGGTTGAGGTCTGGGATCTCAGCCTCTAAGTCAGCCCAGGTATAGTTCTATTCTAGAGCTCCTTCTGTTTAAAGACCTGTGAACTTCAGAGCTTTTTAAGGGCAAGTTGTCTGCCCCATATACCCAGCATACAATAGTGATACCCCAATAGACACTACCCGGGCCAAGAGATGGGGAGTGAGAGGCCCATCTCAGTGTCCAGCCGTCTGTGGTGCCAGCTACGTAGCCTTCATAGTTTGCTTACCAGCCACCAAAGGCTGGGGACCCAAAAGCCTTGTCACATTTTATACTGTCTCTCTCCTTTTCAGTCCAACCTGATACAATTCCTTTGAACTCTTGGTGGACTTACTGTGCATCACTTTATGATCCATTTCATTAGACAAAAACTACACCCACAAATCTCTGCAAGATAAACTCTCCTGTACCTCATGCTCCTTTTGAGCTACTATGGGGCAGGCCATTGAGACTCGTAAGAGCCCTATTGTTTAATAGAGAAAAATTGTAAGGCATGCCCCGAAGCTATTTATAAAGCCTTCAGTCTGTCGGAAGCTTCTGTGAAGTACTGCCTTAGATCTTTCTGAGGTTTTGACAAAGGATTTCACAGTTCCACTCTGGATTTGATCATTGCCCTGAAACCATTTCTTAATTTGAGAATCATTTGCCATCTGGAGAAGATGGGAGTAGGAAACAGTTTTATTCTCAAACCCAGCAAGTACAGGCGTCTTTATATTTCCTCTCAATTTTGTATAAAAGCTGAACAGTTCTTTATTAAGATCCTCTCTCTCCCCTCCCATGTTTACATAGGCAGCAAGAAGACACCAGATGACATCTTCAGTATTCTGTCTAGAAATCCTTATCTAGATCATTGAATGGGTTAAGTATTTTCTAGTCTCTACCTTCCCAAAGGCAAAGTGTTGTCCAATTTTCTGCCACTTCATAAGAAAGGTGTCCCCTTTCCTCAAGCTTGAAATGATTTTTTATATAATTATTCCTGTTGCTCCAGGAGGAGGGGATTCCCTGCCATGGGCAAGGTGTCCCTTTTCCTCAAGCTTGCTTCCCTTCAGGCCCTCACTGATTACCCACATCCAGGCAACCATGACTCTACCAGCACTCTCCTCGAGGCTTCTCCAGGCTCCACCCAATTCCCAAAGCCAGTGCCAACTGTTTAAGGATCCTGTTAGAGTAGCACCTCACCCCTCCTTCCACATTTTTATTCCAGTTACTATTGCTATATAACAAACTACCCCAGACTTAGTGGAGTAAAGCACCCACCACTTTATTATGGTGGTTAATGGATTCCAGGCATCAGAAATTTAGTAAGGGCATAGTGGGGCCAGTTTGCCATTGTTCCACAATACCCAGCTTCAGTTTGGAAGACTCAAAGGCTGGGGGTTACCTCACAACTGAGACTACAGTCAGAAGAATCCTCATATACTCACTTGTCTGGTTATCATTTTAAAACATTAACTCTTTTTAAAGTAACAATGGCTCAGGGTCCTGTGGCCTGTTGCATTATTATAGTCTTTGTTAATAAAATGTGAGAGCCTCTTCTTAACACATTCTCCAGAAATCTTCAGCTTTTTGAAATTATCGTTTGGGATTCTGGAATTTCCGGCTAGCATTTGGAGGCCCCACAATTTTCACTAATAAAGCATGTGCCTGCACACAGAGAGGCAGAGACATAAAGGTGCAGACAGGAAAACAGAGAAATATGAAGTGAAAAGACAGTAAGCAACATGACATGTAGTTACAATAGACTTTGGGGAGTATTAACCCCATCCCCGGACCTTTTTATATAATTATTCCTGTTGCTCCAGGAGGAGGGGATTCCCTGCCATGGGCAAGTTCACTGTGAATTCAGTGAGACCAAATAAAGACAAGGGCAAGCTGGAAGTTCAAAGGGGCTCATGTCACATTTATTCTCATGGCAGTAGGTTGAGCCCTAGAGTCCCATCCACCCAGCTATGTACAAGCACAAAGACAGTTCAGTCTCTCCTGGATCTGAGGCTGCTCCCTCCTGCTCCCCAGCACAGGGCTCTCTTCTCCCTTCCTACCACCAGGGCTGTGTGGCTTCTCTCCACTTCCCTCTAGGCTTCCCTTCTCTGCTTCCCTTCCTTCCCCCGGGTTGGTACTCCCCATGGCTAACTGGCAGCTCTGTCACTTGTAAACATCCTGTCACCTGTAGAGTTGCAAACAGGCTTTAAGTACATAGTGGGCACTATTAAAGCCGGACAGGGATCCCGGCCATAAATTTCCATTTTCTCTACAATACATCAAGACACAATTTTGCAACTATGGACATATACTTGGTATTGGTTCTTGTCCTACAAAGTGAGACAGAATCTAATCCAACAGCTATGGGTTACAGCCTCAACATATATATTTTTTTAATTACTGAAAATTGGAAATTGGAAAGCAAAGATTGTCCATTAAAAGAAATCAAATGAAGTTAAATTCTATTACAAGGACTCTTACTATGAAAATATAAAAGCAATAAAAAAATAGTTTAAATTCCAAACCATTTATTTCAGGCAATTTTGAATAAACCTATACTTTATTTTTATAAGAATGTAGATAGTTCAAGATCACCATTATAGCATTTGGCTGGTTTGTCACCTTCAAAGATGAACTGTTTTCTTTGTAAATTCCTCATATTCCTAATGGCACAATTCAAAAGATAAGAAGAAAAATCAATATTTTGTGAGTTTGTGCAGAGGACGCTTGGAGTTCTAGGTCTAAGTAATGAGCTAATCTTTTTAGTTCTCAAATAAGTCTGATTTACAAATATAGAACTAAGACCTAAAAAGAACAGTGAGAGGGAACTCTGACATGATGGAAATGTTCTGAATCTTGATTTGGATGTCAGAAAGCATCTGCCTGTACACTTAAAAATCTGTGAATTCTATTTCATGTGAATTATACCTCAGTTTTTAAAATCCTATTTGATTTATGGGTGAAGTTCTATGGAGTATTTTGGTCAAGTTGTACAGAGTAATTTCCAGTTTTTTTTACTTGCTATATGTAAAAATAATAAAGAGGTAGAAGGTGTCCACACACTTAGTCTCTATCATTCAAAAATTATATTAAAAGATCCTGGCAAAAGTCTCCATATGTAGCCATCATACTTGTTTTTAGTCCTCTAGTATTTTTATTTGGTGGAGGAAGTCTGATCTGTCCTTTACCCACAGTGCTTTGCTGCCCAAGGTTACCAGGTGGTTAGAAAAAGAATTAAAGCCACTGCTATAGAGATGAAATAATAATAAATAATTTGATGATTTACCAGCTTACTGTGGAGAGAAATACTGTTTTAGATCCTGTGGCATATTCTAAAGTAAAAGTGATAAAATACAAAACTTTGTACTTGGTTTGAGAAAATGGAAGCTGTCAAGCCTGAATGTAAGGAGATAATTCTTGTTGGATAAGCACACAGATAACACATAAATGTGACCTATTAATAAGCTGACTGATATTGATACATTTCTCATTAGCAAGCGAACCATCCTCCCTCTTGTGTAGTATACTCTCTTGGTCATGGTGTACTATACTACTGAATTCAGTTTGTCAGTTATTTTGGATTTTTGCAACTGTACTGGTGAGATTGGTCTCTCGGGGACTGGAGGGGGAGAGTGCTGGGAGAGTGTATGTGTAAGAGGTCTTTATCAAGTTTTGCGACCAGGATCAAATAAAATTAGTTCACAGGGTTGCTTCTTCTGTGCTAGAGCACATTCAGTATCATAGGAATTGCATGGGCCTTGGAAGTTTGGCTGGAAAATCATCTGGAACAATGCCCAGTAACATTTAGGAGAGTTTTTCTAACTCCTCAATGTTTTCTAACATTAAAAAATTTCCCTAGTTATGAATATTTTGATTATTTTATCTTTCTAGTCAGTTTTAGTAATTTGTATTTTCCTATAAAATCATGCATTTCACAAGCTTTTTAATTTATTAATATGAAATTATAAATATTATTCTCTTATAATTTCTAAAGTCAACACACCTTTTCTTAAATCCCTTTCTCATTCCTAATGTTGGATATTTCTGTTTTTACCTTGTTTTTTCTTGATTAGATCCTGCAAAGTGTTTGGTTCTTTTATTGGTCTTTCCAAAAAAATCAACTTTGGGATTTATAATATGTTGTTTTTCTCATTCATCAACTTCAAGTTTTAACTTATTTTTATTTTAATAGATTACTGTTGTTCTTTCTCTATCTCTTTTGATATTTAATACACTGCCTTTCTTATTTGTAATGAAAGTAAGACAGTGTGTTTTCTTTTGAATACAGCTTTGGCTGCATACACGAGTTTTGATGTGTAAAATTCTTTTTCTCATTAATTTATTATCTGTAATTGCAACTATAGTATCTTTAACCCAGTCATTGTTTAAAGAGATGGATTTTTTTTTATTACTCTCAGAATAGGAAATGGACCAAAGTTACTCAATAAAAATTAGTGGAAAAATGTAAATAAAAATCACAAAAGACCTACATATTATATACCTAAAGAAGAATCATTTCAGGTTTTCAGAAAACATTTATTATCAGACAAAATTCTGACCTTATAATTTGTCCTTCTCAAACTATAGTAAATAGTTTAGGGAGGCAGGTGAGATACCCATTTCTACTTGCCAGTACCTGAGACAGATTGATTCGCAGTATTTGTAGTGACTCCATTAGCAATCAGAGAAAAGGTAAGGTCAGCAGAGATCACAAACACATCCATGCAACAAAATAAAAACAACAATCACAGATTAGTTACATTATTTTTGGACAAAAGTGTGTGTGTGTTAGGGGATGTTTGTTTGTATATCATACATTATATATATGTATATTTCAAAGACAATATACTGTGTAAGTTTCTGAAGCAAAAACATAATCACTATACTATGTCAGTATCAATACTCCATATGAATGTAATGAGAAAATATTAATTTTGTGTTTATCAACATCTATATTCAAATATACATTGGTGGAAAAATGTAGATACTTTTTTTTAATTTAATTTTCTTTTTTTATTTTGGTATCATTAATATACAATTACATGAGCAACATTGTGGTTACTACATTCCCCTTAGTACCAATGTTTCTTTGCAACATTTTTTTAATATATATTTTTTAATATAATTTATTTTATTATCAATAATCTACAATTACATGTGCAATATTACGGTTATTAAACTACCCCTTCATCAGGTCCCCCCCACCAACCCCATTACAGTCACTGTCCATCAGCATAGTGAGATGCTATAGAATCACTACTTGTCTTCTCTGAGTTGTACTGCCCTCCCCGTGCCCCCCCAACATTATATCTGCTAATCGTAATGCCCCTTTGTCCCTCTTATCCCTCCCTTCCCGCCCATCTTCCCCAGTCCCTTTCTCTTTCGTAACTATTAGTCCGTTCTTGGGTTCTGTGAGTCTGCTGCTGTTTTGTTCCTTCGGTATTTTTTCTTTGTTCTTATACTCCACATATGAGTGAAATCATTTGATACTTGTCTTTTTCGGCTTGGCTTATTTCACTGAGCATAATACCCTCTAGCTCCATCCATGTTGTTGCAAATGGTAGGATTTGTTTTCTTCTTATGGCTGAATAATATTCCATTGTGTATATGTACCACCTCTTCTTTATCCATTCATCTTCTGATGGACACTTAGGTTGCTTCCATTTCTTGGCTATTGTAAATAGTGCTGCAATAAACATAGGGGTGCATCTGTACTTTTCAAATTGGGCTGCTGCATTCTTAGGGTAAATTCCTAGGAGTGGCATTCTGGGTCAAATGGTATTTCTATTTTGAGTTTTTTTGAGGAACCTCCATACTGCTTTCCACAATGGCTGAACTAATTTGCAGTCCCACCAGCAGTGTAGGAGGGTTCCCTTTTCTCCACATCCTCGCCAACATTTGTTGTTTGTGTTTTGGATGTTGGCCATCCTCACTAGTGTGAGGTGATATCTCATTGTGGTTTTAATCTGCATTTCTCTG